>ML776762.1:2433056-2480338 GCA_009831015.1 Picea engelmannii | reverse complement strand
ACCTTTTTTTCTTCAACCATGTCTCCCACAAAGTAATACTGAACATCAATATGCTTCGTCTTTGAATGATAAGTAGGGTTATTTTCCAGGAAGATTTCACTCTGACTGTCACAATATAATCTCATTTCTTTTTATACCAACCCAATACCTGAACACAATATTTTTAACAATACTGCTTCTATTCTTGCATGAGTGGTTGGCATGTATTCAACTTCTATAGTTGAGAGTGCCACTACATAATGTCATTTTATCATCCAACTGATTTCTCCTCTAAATAGGTTAAACACATACCCACTTGTAGATCTTCTACGATCCATATGTCCATCCTATTCTGCATAAAAAAAAACAATGTATGTCCAACACTTTCTCCAATCTTGGTCTTCCTTGGTAACACAATACATAACTGGTAGTGCCATGCAAATACTTGAAGATCCTCTTTACTGTTGTCCAATGATCCTTCCATGGTTTTGACATATACCTACTCAAAACTCCTACTACATGTGCAATGTTTGGTCTAGTACAGACCATTGCATACATCAAACTACCAATTGCACTAGCATACAAAACATGGGACATGTCCTCTTCTTCTTCCTGTGTCTTGGGACACTGATATGTAGATAAATTTACACCTATAGGAATAGGAACGTTGATTGGTTTACTTCCATGCATATTAAAACTTTGCAATATCATCTAAACATATTTTCTTTGATGCAAACAGTGTTTCATGTTTGCACGATCTTTTTTAATCTCCATTCCCAGAATAAAGTTAGCAACATCACGATCCTTCATGTCAAATTTGGAGGATAGATACGATTTCACCTCCTTGATAACATCCATTTTATTTCCTACCATCAACATGTCAACAACATACAAAACTACATAAATGAAGGGATTACCAACCTTCTTGGAAAATACACAGTGATCAACCCTGCTTCTCACAAATCCCAATCCAAGGATGTATGTGTCAAGCTTTTGGTACCATATCCTAGGTGATTACTTCATACCATATAGTGACTTCTTTACCTTACATACCAACTCTTTCTTTCCCTTCAATACAAAGCCTTCTCGTTGCTTCATGTAGATTTCTTCCTCCAGAACCCCATGTAGGAATGATTTCTTCACATCCATGTGTTCCACTTCAATATCAAAAGAAACAACAATGAATAAAATAAATCTAATAGAAGTTAACTTGGCAATAGGATAAAATATCTCACCAAAGTCAATTCTATCTACCTGGAAATAAACTTTTTTTACTAACCGAGCTTTGTATTTTGTATGCAGGTGCATCGCTCCATCTCAACAAACACACCAATGCATCATCAAGTCAATGCATGAGTGCACATTGAGGAACAGGTTCCAAGGAAGGAGAGGCGTCGAGCCTCTCATTTTGAACCCAAATTAAAAATTTTAATGCAATTAAATGTAATTAAATGTTTGATGGCTCAAGGGAAATAAAAGTGCATGTCTTTGTACATGTGAGTTATTGTAATAGATAGAGTCACCTTTAATGGTTGACTATAGGAGGGATCTACATATGATTCAAACTAGATGGAAATCCAATGTAATTCAATGCTAGTAGGTAGATGGAGGGAAGGCTCGAGGAGCGCCTTTTTGCAAAAATATCATGGTATCAAAATTCATTAGATGATTAGAGGATGAGAGAGTAGAGAGGGAGAGTTAAAGAAAGGATAAAGTGCTGAAGACTCTATTGCAGTCCAATGTTTGTAAATATTTGTATAGAAGCATTCAGATATAATACAAAAGACGGTTTTCCTGCACATAAGGTGTTTGTGTTATTATGTGTGATGAATGTTTATTTTCTGAATGTTTTATGTGTTGATTCAGGTATGTTGTAGATGTATGTAGATAGGTTACATTTGTAGGTTTAGATAGACTTCTCTATCTTTGTGGATTCTCAGTAGTTATGGGCTCTTAGGCTTGTGCAAGTAGTACACACTATAGTATTGAAAACTCTGTGAAGCCAGTGCAAGGAGTGCACTTGAACTCTGTGGCGAGTTCATAGAAGAGTGTGTCATATGGCCACACTAGAACCATTATAAAGATCAGAAGGAATAGTGCAAGAAGTTCACATCAAATTTATTGAATACTCTGAAGAGGATTTACCAGAGTTATTGAATACTTTGAGGGCTCTGCAAGAAGTACATTGAGAAGACACAAGGAGTGTGTGAGAATGTTGTTTCAAGTTCTAGGAGAAAGTTTATGAGAGGGAATAGCAGAATATATAGCTTAGGAGGAGCAGTGAAATTCTGCACAGAGAGCACAAGGAGTGTGCAAGTGAACTTTTAGAGTTCAAATTTCAGGAGAAGAAGAGTGCAAGGAGTGCACAATGCCAACATACTCCCAAAGCATTATTCAAGATCAGGAGACAGAGCATGAGTGCTAGGAGAGAATGAGGAGTTTCTAAGAGGAACAAAGGGAGTGAACCCTTTGAAGCTTGATCAATGTAACCTCAGGATAGATAGTGCAGTTTTGCATTGAAGACCCATGCAATATGTGCACTGGGCCAAGAATTGGAAAGTGTTGAAAATCTCCCAAGAAGGAAGAGTACAAGGTATGCAGGGGAGGGGAAAATTTCGAGTTCCATTTTTCAAAGAAGCACAAGGAGTGCATCATAAGATAGGTATTCATAGTGCCAAAGCTCAAGAGAAAGAGCATCTTTTTTTCCAAGAAGGAATAAAACTTCATTGAAGGAGTAGAGGGTTGAGACCCTTAGAAATCTGAGCAAGTTCAATATCAAGAGGAATAGTGCAAGGTATGCACAAGTAAACTTATTTTCTATTTTAAATCTCATAAGAGGTAGTGTGAGAAGAGGTCAAGCATTCAATCTTGTAGAGGATAATATGAAAGGCCGAAACCTTTGAAATTAATTAAGAGAAATCATTCATTCGACAGGAAAGTGCAGCAGCCATAGAGAGGAGCTATAACATTCATTAGATATGTTGTCGAAGAGTGATGTAGACCATCATATATAAGTCTAGAATCAAGGAGGAGTGGCAATGGAGGAGATATATCCTATCCATTGGATCTAAGCATGAGGATATATCAGTGTCAGATCCAGGTAAGAATCCTCAGGTTTAACCCTACAATTTATTTAGACTTCGAGTGTTCTGCAGAAGTTGAATGCAAAGATTAAAAGATGAGCTATCGAAGAGGAGAAATCAATGGTTGAAATCCATTCAGGATTTTGTAGGAGAGAGGACATTCATTGGATCAGTAGGAGTTTCATGAGGTTTAATCGGAAAATTCCTTAAGACTTTACACATTCACAAGATTTGGCGCGTAGAAATGTCGGGACTCCACGAAGTCCCGAAGGCCAAAGTGAATCCTATCCATTGATCTTTGAATACACATGGCAGAACTTATGCCATACGGAGGTACAAAAATCCATAAGGATTACATTGCGTTGAGTTGCAAACTCTCGAAGAGACGGGAACGAGAGTAAATCTCGATTGCTGATCAAGAGAGCCACATGGTAGCTGATTTGGAGGTCCAACACTTCAAAGAAAACATAGTGCAGTGTTGGGAGGTCGTGAAGACCGGAAGTCCGAAGTCAATCCAAACCATCAATTTGAGGAGGAAATGTGGCACAAGATATTGTAGTCTGGGGAATTGAAGCTTCAGGGGATTCGCAGGTTGGAACAACTAGGACTCTCGAAGGTCGGGGTCCCATAGTATATCTCGATCGTTGTTCGAACGAGGACACGTGGAGGATGATCGCATCACTTTGGATTTTGGTGCTTCGGAGGATTGGTGGCATTGTTTATCAAAGACTGCTGAAGTCCAAAGTCCCAGAGGTCATCGTAGTAGTCTGTTGCGAGGGACATTTGGTGGGAAATCCAACACTCCAAAAGGTTGACACTCCAGGATATTTAAGGTATGGTGTAATGAAAGTTTGTCAAGGCCCGAAGGCTCAAAGTATTGTGTGTCATAGATCAAATGAAGGACAGGGGGTCGCAGATCCGGAGGTCTGAAGCTCCACGAAAAATAGAGCACAGTGTTGTTTGCACTCATGAAGGCCTGAAGGTTGGAGTCAATCTTAACCGTCCAATAAGGGAGGACATGTGGTGTAAGATCCCGTAGTTCAGAGACTTGGCATTTCGGTAATTTTACATCATTGTGAATAGGGTAAAATCCATGAAGTCTCGAAGACATCCCAATCATTGATCTAGGAGGGAACATGTGGAGGAAGGACAATCATTCGACATTTCAGTGTCGAGATATATGAGAAGTTGTGTCATTTGACGACCGAAGGAAATCGTAGAATCCCAAAGGGAGTTGATCTGGACCACCCAATGGTTGGAGAATTGTAGACCATTGATCTGAGACTTGGATTAATTCTTTTTTCAGTGATCGATGATTCGAAAGTGTTGTGTGTATGTTGGGAGCGACCAAAAATCAACGAATCCCGAACAAATTAATTTGGGTCCTTGATCTTAGAATTTGCTGAAAGTCATCGATCTTGTCACCTAGTGTTCAAAAATTTGAAGGTGTTGTATGCTTTGGAGTGGAGAAAAAATTGTCGAAGGGAGAAACCTAAATTATCACCTTTTGGCTCAGTGCTCGGTAACAACACAAGGTCATATTCTATTGTCGTAGGAGGAAAAGGGGATAAGGCTGAATTCTGATTTGTAAAAGGAAAGGGGCTTAGTAAAAGAGCTCACAGGTATTTTGTAGGACTTGTGCCTTAGTTGAAGGACATTTGTAAAGTATTTTTGGGACTTAGTAGGTCCCGAAGAGTTGATCCAACTCCTGATTTTGAACGATCCTAGACTGGGAGGTTGAGTGGACCCCAGGTGAGGGAGGTGTTCTACATCAAGTGGTATTAGAGCCTGATTTTGTCTGTAGACAACAAGCAGGGAAGGAGAAGACAAAGTATTGATGCTCTGTGAAGGTCTATTTGTAAATATGCATTAATCAGTAGACAACCAGGTGGGATGAAGGAGAAGAACTAATTTTGTTCTTGAAAGAAGAGCTTGAAGGTGGATATTGAAGGCCATAAAAGAAGAGCTCAAGGAGGCTGCCAATAGGTGAGGAAAGGGAAGAAGGACAAACACCTTGGAGAGATTGGAGAAGATATCGACATGCTAATGTTGAATATGCAGCAAGAAGTACAAGGAATCTGGAAGTATGAATGGCCCTTGAAGATAAAAGTGAAGTGGCCTATCCAGTAGTTGATTGCGAGAAGCGAGAACTAGAATTTGAGGAAATGGATGAGGCATGCTGAAAACCTCAGTTCCATAGAGGAGGAGATGGTTTACATTGGTGAAACAGAGTTTGTAAGGAGCCTCAATGATGAGGAGGAGAGATTAGTTGAAGATCTCATAAACTACCAGGTGGGAAGAGGTGATAATGAAGATTGCCAAGAGGGAAATTAGATGAGATCAGTTGGAGATGTCATAGACTGCCAAGAGGGAAGAGATGAAGGTTCAGATTTCTAGGAGGGTAATAGAGAGAGATCAAGAAGAGATCTCATAGACTTCGAGGAGGGAAGAAGTGAACTTTCAGATTTCCAGGAGGGAAATGAGATGAGATCAATCAAATATCTCATAGGCTTCCAGGAGGGAAGTTCAGAAAACTCCAATTACCAGGTGGAAAAGGAGAATGAGGTGAGATTGTTTGAAAGTCCTAGGAGCTCAAAAAGGAGTTCAAATCAGTAAGGAATGCTGACATAAATAAATATGAGATTGTTTGAGAGTCTCATGAACTCAGAAGAGAGTTCATATCAACAAGCAATGTTGACAGAGGAGGAGGATCATAGGTACATTCTGATCATTTGAGGAATCAACATATTCCTTCCAAGCATCCCAATAGAGGCCAATGCACATGTTGAAGGTGAATTATAGGAGATACATCCATCCAATACTATCATGAAGGAGGAGAAAGAGCAGACGTTGACATCTTCTGAGGAGGTGGAAGAAGAAGAGGAGTATTCAGATCATATTATCACTTAGTGGAAGATAGAGTTGAGGATATTGGAGGATTGGTTTAGCTATCTAGGAACAAAATAATACTACGAGAGGGATGCAGTTGTGAAGAGTGAAGAAGAATTCTAGCCTGCGGAGAAACTAGATGAGGCTGGACTTGTATCGACACAAGGAGAGGAACTGACAGAAGGAGAAATGTCAGGGGAGATAGTTGAGTAGAAGATGAGTAACATGGCTGCAGAACTTGGACTTGTAGTGGAGTTCCAAGATAGTGCCACAAGAGATGAAAACAACAATGAATATCAGGTTGATCTACTCATTGATTTTTGTAAAGGACTGGAAGCCCTAGAGGAAAGGGTAATAGTGAAAATTTAGCTTATCCATCAAGACAGGTTGTAGGCTGATGATGAAGAGATAAATAGACCAACTGGAAATAGTGATATAAGAAATTAGAAGGATGTTGCTCAAGTTATAAGAGGAGACAGTCAAAACCAAGATGAAGCTAAAAAAAGGAGAACCTGTAGCAGCAGGGCAACAACAACAACAACAAAAAGGAAGAGGAGAATATGGACAACTCCAATTTCAGATTTGGGATCCTACAGGATCTAAACCTCAGCAACAGGGGAGCCATGAGCATGAACTCATTATTTTTTTAGCATGAGAGTATGATGCAAGAGCATTTCTCCATCTTAGAAAATGCGCCAGCGCATCATCAATCCAGTGCATCAACGCACATGGAAGAATGGGTTACAAGGAAAGAGAGGCACCAACCCTCTCATTATGAACCCAAATTAAAAATTTTAATGAAATTAAATGTAATTAATTTTTTTATGGCTCAAGGGAAATCCAAGTGACTATCTTTGTACAGGCGAGTTATTGTAATAGATAGAGTTTCCTTTAATGGATGGAAATAGGAGGGATCTACATCTGATTCAAACTGGATGGAAATTCAGTCTAATTCAATGTGAGTAGGTAGATGAAGGGAAGGATTGAGGAGCCCCTCCTTTGAAAAAATATCATTGAATCAAAATTCATTAGATGATTAGAGGATGAGCGAGTAGAGAGGGATATCTCAAGAGAGGAGAAAGTGTTGAAGACTCTGTTGCAGTCCAACCTTAGTAAAGTATAGAATCATTCAGATATAATACAAAAGTAGTTTTTCCTGCACATGAGATGTGTGTGTTCTTATGTGTGATGAATGTTTATTTTCTGAATGTTTACTGTGTTTATTTAGGTATGATGTAGATGTATGTAGATAGGTTACATTTGTAATTTTAGATGGACTTCTCTATATTTGTGGATTCTGAGTAGTTATGGGCTCTTAGGCTTATGCAAGGACTGCACACCAGAGTATTGAAAACTCTATAAACCTAGTGCAAGGACTGCACTTGAACTCTGTGGAGAGTTCATGGAAGAGCGTGTCAGGTGGGCACACTAGAACCATTATGAAGCTTATAAGGAATAGTGCAAGGAGTGAACATCACAGTTATTGAATACTCTGAAGGCGATTTACTAGGTCTAGTGAATACTCTTAGGTATCTACGAGTGTCTTGAGAAGACACAAGGATTGTGTGGGAACTCTGTTTTAATTTCTAGGAGAATGTTTCCAAGTGGGAATAGTAGAAGATATATATTAGGAGGAGTAGTGCAATTCTGCAAAGATAGCATAAGGAGTTTGCAAGTGAACTTTATGATTTCAGGTTTAAGGAGAAGAAGAGTGCAAGGAGTGCAGAAATCCATCACACTTCCAAAGAATTGGTCAATCTCAGGATATAGAGCGTGAGTTCCAGGAGAGAATGAAGACTTTTTGAGAGGATCAAAGGGATTGAACTCTTTGAAGTCTGAGCATTTTAACCTCAGGATAGATAGTTCAATTGTGCACAGAAGACCGGTTCAAGATATGGACCGGACTGACACTTGGAAAGTGTTTAAAACCTTGCAAGAAGGAAAAGCGCATGGTGTGCAAAGGAGGTGAACCTTTCGAGCTTGAATTTTCATAGAAGTGAAAGGAGTGAGCGAAAGGCTAAGTATTTATAGTGCCAAATCTCAGGAGAAAGTGTGTATTTGTTTTCATGAAGGTAGAAAACTTAGTTGAAGGAGTAGAGGTTCGAGACCCTTATAAATATGAGCAAGTTCAAGCTCAAGAGGAATAGCACAAGGTATGGAAAAGTAAACTTATTTCAATTTTAAAGCTCAGGAGAGGTAGCGTAAGTAGAGTTCAAGCATTCAGTCTTGCATAGGAGATGATCAAAGTCCAAGAGCTTCGAAATTAATTAAGATAAATCCTTCATTCAGAAGGAAAGCACAACATTTGTTAGATCTGTTGCGGGAGAGTGATCTGGACCATCATATTTGAGTCCAGACTCGAGGAGGAGTGTTCATGAAGGAGATATATCCTAGTTGTTAGATCTAGGTGTAAGTATCGACAAGTGTTAGATCCAGGTAAGTAGCTTGAGGTTTAACCCTGCAAGTTATTTAGACTTTGCGTTTTAGGCAGAACTCAGGTGGAAATCTTAAAGGAGGAGTTATAGAAGAGAAGAAATCAATGACTGAGATCCATTCAGGAGTTTAGAAGAGAGAGGATAACCATTGAATCAAGAGGATTTGCGTGAGGAGTTGGATCTTCCCTCAGGTTGTATACTGAGAAACAAGGTGGTTGGATCCTCCTTCCATTTGCAGCTGGAAAACAAAGGAAGTTGGTTCCTCCAATGAATGTAATTCTTCAAGACATATAAGAAAAAACATTATGTGGTTTTCTCCTGCTTTAGGTTTCCACGTAAAACACTATTGTACTATGTATGTGTATGATTGCTCATTTGTTCATTGCTTATTTACTCTGCAGTTATTGGATGATAATTCTACATTGATATAACACTTGGATTATATGGTTAAAAGGATTAAATTGCTCTATCACTGATTCAACCCCCCCTCTTAGTAATCCAACAAGTGTGATATCACCATGTAAATATTTAGACCAACAATCATCTTCCTTATGAGGATATTATTTGTATATTGTGAAGACTTTAGGATATTGAGACCAAGGAGCATTTTATTTTAGCTATCCAACTAATATCACAATCAAGGGAAATCGTTTCCTCTTTAGGGATGATGGAGATATTATTGATTACTTGTTACTTTTTATGTCTCTAAATTGATGATAGTGATACAAATTCATGCAAATCGTTTATTAAATAATGGAATTACTATAATGATAGTAAGAGGACATAGTACCCGATCACTACTACAAACTCAACTACCACCCTTAAAAATTACCATTTAAATAATGTGAACACAATTTCCACATAAACTAGATTCGAACTTTATCTTTAAACTTGTATTACCATTATTCTCCTCAAATAAACCATTATCCAAATGATATTCTTGAAATTTATCTTATATAATTCATATACATTGATAGTGTGATTGAATATTTTATTACTACTTGATATTTTGGATGGAGGGAAGGAAATTTTGTATTCATATAAACAATGCCAAAACACTACAAGATAACCATATACTTTTTTATTATTAACACACAAAAGCCATATGTATTATTACTTCTTTATATTAGATTTCATTTAAGGAGAAATATATATTAAAGATTATGTTAATAAAATAAACCACTAAACATAATTATTTACTTCTTTATATTATATTTCATTTATGGGCAAATCATTGTCATGTAAAGTCCCTCTAGGTTAGAAGTATGTGTGTATTCCATAGAAAATGTCCTCCTACAGAATATTATTCACATTCTCCACATGTATATGGTAAAGTCTCAAAGTTCTCACCCAGGGTGCTATTAGAGCCAAACAACAGTTGAAGAACCTATGCAATAAAACCAATTGACTTGAGCCAATTGAATAATGGAATCAATGTGACGAGTGGCTTTCTTTATAAAATAGAAATCAAAAGTTCTCTTTTGTTTGATATCGGTTTTAAATACAACATGATTCATAAAGGAATTACTCCTCCAAAGATACTATTAAATTATATAAACACCATTGGTCAAGTAGGTCAATTGTCTACTTGGATAATGTACATACATTGATATACTTATCAAACTTGGATAATGTACTTTGATTGATAGTCTATAGTTGTATATTTATTGGAAATGGTCAGAATTTTAATAGACTTTTAATTATAGATAATTTTTTAATGGATATGATTTAAGATGTTAAATAAATCAAAATATCTTATTTCAAGCATTAAATTCATTTCAAACATTAAGCATCAACATTTGAGTTAACTAGGTATGATGTCACTATTTCAATTATTTTGCGCACTTAACCTTGGGGATTCGTTAATTGGGGAAAATATTAATTGGCACTTATTTTAATCATGTGGTTACCAATGGAATTAGATGTCATTGTGCAGGTGCTCAGGTTACTGTAGAGGCCCACAAAATGGATTTGGATGTCACTAACAACAACAAACCCTAATTTTTCAATAATAATAACCAACCTTAATTTTTCAATAATTGGAGAACAAGGAAAACCTTAAAACCTGACAGTAAGAAAATAATTAAAATATGAGACATTTTATTCTTTTTTTTAGTCAAAACTCGTTAAAATCCTCCTTTGGTGTTTCACATTTCCAATTGTAATTGTAAAATACTAGAAACAATATTTACACCAATGCACAACAAATTTGATCTAAATTACTCCTTCCTTCTACTGTTATATAGCCTGTCGGCCTTCATCAACCATACTTTTGTGGTTGTGCTACTATATATAAATAGTGTTTCAATGTTCCACCAATTCCCTAAATTCAAACTGAGATGAAGATTGTGGAACAAAATCCTCAACCTTCTCGGAAGACAGTCTCTCACAATTCCTATAGGAAATGAACCCAACATAGTTCAAACGGATGCTCAGAAATAAGATGGGAAGAAACATTCTTAAATGAAGGTGACTTATATAGGCATGCCTATAGAGTCTAAGCAGAAACAAAAAATTGATATCATCATAACGAACTCAAAACATATACAGTAAATCCTTTAGATTATTTCTCTTGCATACCAATTTTGCTAGTTGTAAACCTCAACGTAGTAGTGACTGTACACTGCCAACTGTACGAGTTTGTTAGGATTTCTAACCTGGTTCTTGATCCTCTTGATTTTCTAGAGATTTTTTAGCTCAAGTATTTTCCCTTAATGAAAAGTACTTGGCGCTATGCGCTCTACAAATTCTTGTTACCAATTCATATTCTTTGTATTATTGTCTTTACTTCTTATTTTTTCATGTTATCAGACCTTCGAATTTAAGCCTCTTCACAGTTCCCAGAGAGTAACCCGATCCGAAGAGGAATACCATAGAGAATAAGTTGTCTCACAGATGAGAGCATGGGAGGTAAGACTCTTCACAAAATCTTGGAGAGGATTCCGTAGTATGCTAAAGGAGAGTTGGAGACATCAATCCGCTCAAAAGATCCTTGGAGACAATAAAGTGCAAGGAAGAAGCGTTGTAGAAGGATGAAGCCTTTAAATATTAGTGGAATCCTTTTTTCAGGAGGAAGATGCATAAGAAGCAAAGGAGAAGCTACCACAACCATTAGATCAAAGCGCAAAGAATCGACAAACGTCGTATCTAGGTAAGGTGCACAAAACTTAATATTTCAAGTGTGTAGGATAACAAAAGTCCCAACGAAAATTGGGATCGTCCATCGTTAGGAGGGACAGGTGGAGAAATATATGGAACTCTGGGATAGTTGCACTCCAGGAGTTTCCAGACAAGTTGTTCACAAAATCATCGAAGCAGCAAGGAGCTAGAGTCAATTTGAACCGTCCATCAGATAGGATGTGTGTTAGTTGATGCTACACTTCGAAGAAAAGGCACTTTAGGAGAAATCAGGTGTGGAGGTAGAAAAACTCTGGAAGTCCCGAAGATGCGAAGAATATCTAGACCATTGGAGACAGAAGGGACACAAATCATGCGATCCCACACTTCGACACTAGAGCACTTCGAAGGTCTAAGGAGTGGGGTGGAACCAGAATCACCGAAGTGATGGTTTCCTGAAGTTAATATTAGCGATTAGATCTAGGGGACATGTGTCAGATGATCCCCATATTTGGCGATCTGGAACTCCAAAGGAATCGTGTAAGTTTGGCTAGAGACGAGGACTCCCAAAGTCCCAAAGAGGATCTAGAACGTCGATTTTAGTGGACACGTGGCGTTAAATCTGGAGGTCCGGAGCATCAAAAATCCAAAAGAAATAAGGTTTGAAGAGATAGAGTATATCCAGATCAATGATCGAAGTTCATTGCAATTGTCCATTGAAAAAGGATACGTGGCATGAGATCCCTCACTTTGGAGGCTGAGAGCTTCGAAGGAAACATGAGTAGTATGGAAAAAGAACTCCCAAAGGCCCGACGGTCAGATTTCATCCGAGTCGTTCATCAATGAGGACATGTGGCGCTAGATCTCTCACTTCAGAGACTTTGCACTCTGGAGGGTTTTGCGAAGTGAAGCATTGGAGTGAGAATTGTCTGGAGTCCCAGAGTTCATCTAGACCGTTGAAGGTTGAGAACATGTGCCATCAGATCTGACACTCTGTAAAGTTAACACTTTGGATGTTATTGGTGTTGTGCATCTTGGAACTCCCAAAGCCTAGGATTCTGATGTAAATATCAGTCGTCCAATCAAGACGACACGTGGAGTAAGATCTCACACTCTGCGAGTTCACTAATTAGGCACTCCAGAGGATTGTTAGTATTGTGCATGAAAAGGCCCAAAGACAAAACTCCTGAAGTAATTATTAGTCGTTGATCTCAGATCAACAATGACTGTTGATCTTTGTAGCAATTCGCTCCCAGTCACATGAGAAGTTGAACTTCAATTTTTTTTTCTCTCGAGTACACTCAGATAGCCCGATTCCGCCATTAGAGGTGATACAGTCGATGAAGAACAAAGTTAAGTGTTATGAATATGTAGATCTCATGCTTGGATAGTCAGATCTAGCTAGTTCGAAGCTAAATAAGTTGTCTATGTTTTTTTTCGGCCCAAAGTCACATAAAGGATTTCGTAAACCTAGTTTTATGAACATGAAATAAGAAGAGAATCTGTTTTTTTCATAAAGCAGTATCAATGTGACGAGACAGAATAGTTGATCCAGAAGTATGATCGAATTGGTGAATGAACATCCAAGAAATGTTGTCATGGGTTAGCAAAGATGACTCAGGAAGTCCATAAGATATATTAGACAGATATGTAAAGAGAACAACAAAGAAATAGAAGCATATTTTGCAAATATCAATGAAGAGGTTCCATTTGTACCCAAGGATCTCACACATGAAGGACATCATATACAAATTGATGATATTTGGAGCAACATGAGCATGAATCTACCATTACCGCCACAGTATAATGGTAAGAATTTTGAATTTTGGTCTGTTAGAATTAATGCTTATTTATGTTGTGTAGACTGTTATCGTAATCTACATGATCAGGAAAGCAATGCATTAGCATTGCAATTCATCCAACAAGCCTTGGATGACAGTATGTTGCACAAGGTTGCAACAACAACATCTTTGAAACAAGGTTGGAGTATTATGGAAACAAAGTACAATGAAAGAGGGAGAAACAATTTATCGAATGTTTCCACTCTGGAAGAAGCACATGTGTCTAAACAAGAGCTACCAGAGGAACATAATGAAGGAGCATCTGTGTCTGAAGCAGAGCTACCAGAGGAACATAAGGGATAAGAAGCTTTGTCTGAAGTAGAGCTACCAGAGGAACAACATGAAGGAGCATCTGTGTTTGAAGGAGAGCTACCAGAAGAAAAGAATGAAGGTGCATCTATGTGTGAAGTAGAGCATGCAAAAATTGCATTAATTGATGGTGAAGCTATCAATACAACAACCGACATTTATGAAATGATTCCAGCAGTGTTTGTTGATGACAAAAAAGGATCAACATCAATGATATTTGATGAACATTGGGCATAAATTGGCCTTTTTGAAAAAAAGGTAAGAAATATTGAAATTGAATTTGATGATGATAATCTATCTTATGATGAGTGCCTTCAAATAATGGCAGAGAAGAAGAAAATTGATGAATTGATTTTTGGAGGAGGAAGCCTACTTGGCATTCAAAACCAAGTGGATGATTTGGTGACTGCAGAAGCAGTGATTGAAAGAAGGTTTGATGACAAGAGCATTCAATCCACTACACTTATGTCTTCCAGTGAAGCAGTTGAAGAAGAACATAATGTTGATGCATATTTGAAATGTATTAAACAATCAATCTATGATGATGATGATGGTTAGTGCTCTCAGAAAGAACAAAAAGAAGAGATTCAATATGGTTCCTATTATAATTTTTTATATCAGATTGACAAGTTGTTTGAGTATGCAGGTGAGCAGACAAAAGAAGAAGATGAAGACATGGATGAGGATTTCAATGAAGACCAGTTTGAAAACATTTTCATGTAATGGAGTTTTGAAGAAATCAGATTTTATTCTGAGTTAATGTGGAAGTTGTCCCTTGACTGTGTATCCGAACCTATGAAGGGCATTGATGATAGTTTGTAGTGGTGGCATCAGCCTATTGTCAAAGAAAAATTTGATCCTGAAGAAGATGAAAGAAATAGGCATAAACAACCTAAACAAATTCTGAATATGAAGTTGTAGCAACAAAGACAAAAGACAAAGCACGGAGCCATCAGTATCAATGCCAAAATGAAAAAAATGACAAGATTAGAACAATACAGAGTTTGGAAAAAGAAAAAGAAGAAACCCAACTCAAGTGAAAAGTTGAAGTCTAGTTTTGTTGTTGCGTATTTTAAGCCTAGCTGAGACATAGCCCAACATGCATTTTCATTTCTGAAATCTTTTTTTATTTTATTTTGTTAAAATCCATTGTGTAAATTCATTTTTTGATTTCCAAATACAACACTTAGGTTTTATCATTGTTGATGTATGTAAACATTTAGTTTTAGAGGGAGTGTTAATTGTAAAGTTTCTGAAATCTTTTTTTTATTATTTTGTTAAAATCCATTGGGTAAATTCATTTTTTTATTTCTAAATACAACACTTAGGTTTTATCATTGTTGATATATGTAAACATTTAGTTTAAGAGGGAGTGTTAATTGTAAACCTGAGTGTTAGTTGTAAACCTCTAACGTTGAGTTTAAGAGGGAGTGTTAGCTGTAAATCTCAACATAGTAGTGACTGTCCACTGCCATGTACACCGCTATGCGCTATACACATTCTTGTTCCCAATTCATCTTCTATGTATTCTTGTTCCCAATTCGTCTTCTCTATATTATCTTCTTTACTTGTTATTTTTGTCAAATTTGTCATCTAGCGCGATTACAGTCACTAAAAACATTCTTTAAAAAAAAATAGACCCAACACTAATAAGCATGGAAAAGCTTCATGTTGTTCAAATTTATGAATCTGAATGGATCAGCTAAATTTATTCAGATGTCAAAGAGAAAATTAGTTGTTAAGGTATCTTAAAAAATTAAAGATATATATTAAAACTCATTCATAATATTTATAATTTTTTTTATCAATATAAAGCCATAAATTACCAATATTCAATCTGCAGAAAATGAGACTACCAAGAATGTAGCATAAAGAGAATGTGAAAGTGCCTCATTGTCCGTGCAAGATGGGATGCAAGTGCAGGATGGAATGCAATCAACCAATATACTGTACAGATTTCAAACTTCTAGAGCAATATACTGTACAGATTCCAGTCTTCTAGAAAATTAAACAACCAAGAACATACAGTAATGAGAATATAAAAAGTACCGCAATCTGTCATGAAGATGGATGAGATGTGAGCATGATCCTTCGTACCTGTGGATCATAATTCATGGTAAAAACTTTTCCTAACATCAAAATAAAAATAAACAACATTAATAATAAAAAAAACATAAAAATAAACAACATTAATAATAAAAAAGGCTTTACAACTACAAAATGAAAATAAAATTACTGTTAACAATGAAAAAAAACATAGAACCCTATATTTTAGGGTTTATCTTTAAAGGAAAGCATAAACATAAAAGCATGCATCCTTATCGATTTTTACAGAGAGTCAGTACAGAAACATATATCACCTAATTCGAAGAACAAAAAGAGAAATATGACTGAAAAGTCAAGCAAGTCCTATGTTGCTTGCATATCCCAAATTCGTATTAGACCATTCGCACTGGGCAGTCTCATGTCAGCAACATATCACGTGAAAGTGCGATCTTTACTTAAAAATGAAGTGCCAATTTCTCAACTCGAATCGAGTATCACTTTGAAAATCTGGTCCTCATTGGAGAGGAAGGGCTGGTTCTCATTGGAGAGGAAGGACTGGTCCTCATGGAGAGGAAGGACTGGTTCTCATTTGAGAGGAAGGGCTTCTCGTAGATGTTTCATCCGTAGGAAGTTTTTCAGTAATATCACTAGAAAAGTTCTCAGCATTATCAGAACCAAGCGATCTTGCTTTTTCAATTGCGCTGATTAACTCCGCCTCCTTTGTAAATTTCACAGCTTTGTATGTTGCCAAATCTGCAACCCGCATTAGCCTCTCAGCTTCGGCACGTTTCTCTGCAGCATATTCCCTTGCAGAGCGTTCAGCTCTTATAACGTCCTTTACAGAGCGTGCAGCTCTTGTAGCTTCCAGATCTAGTGCAGCATATTCCCTTGCAGAGCGTGTAGCTTCCCTGGGTGCAGTTCTTGTGGATTTCAGATCTACTGCAGCATATTCTCTTGCAGAGCGTGCAGTTCTTATAAGTTTTAGATCTGCCCCAGCCTCAGCCTCTTCATCTGAATTATCAGCAACTGCACAAGCATAGAAATAAGCGTCTACAACAAGATCAGAGTAGATTTAATTAGACAAGAAGACCTCTCGCCGTGACTTTAAATAGACCAGCAGAAGAGAATGCTCGCATCAATATTTGTTTGAGACATTGTTGCTCCATAATATCCACTCTGCTCGCTCTTCTCATTTCATCCTCATAGTAATGAATTTTCGAGGGCTACAGTTACATCAAAATGCTGGGAATGTGTAACATAAATAATAGCGGCACCATGAATATACTCTGGTGTAAGAGAGAAACGTGTCTAGTTCGGAATAATATTCTTCTCTGTACATACGATAAAGTATTCTAAATTCATTATATTCTTCTGACTTTCTGTCCACACGTCAAAATCAGATGGAATGGAGCCAATGACCCTGATCCCAGTTACCAAATGGCTATCAATCGTGTCAATCGAAACAATATTTCCGAAAATGGTTTGTCCTTGTAGCTAACGCTGATAAGAGGAAGGAATATTTGATTTATTAATAGGGTCACAGCATTTGTCATTAAATGCTGAATATAGCCTTTACACAGCTATAAATTGCATAAATTACTTGGAATAGCTACCAAAATATATAGCTATAAATTATATTATATGTATTATATATAAGATATATGTTATACGAATACATATATGTTATGTTATATGTACTAGCACAGCCGCGAGTTAGCCGCTGGTGAACGTTTAAAGACAGAATGAGGCAGAGAATGAGAAATACACGTTGATAATTGAGGTAGATAATGAAACTCCCTGATAATTGAGGCAGATAATGAAACTCTTGGACAGTTGAAGAATTCCAAAAGTTAATCATTTAAACGTGGCAATCATATGATGTTACAGTGATTTTTTAATATGATTAGGTAAATGTTAACAAGTGAACACGTTAACGGATGCATTTATAAATGCAAAGAAGTTACCAACAATAAATCTGACTCATTGATTTTGGAGGACGACTAAGAATATGCTAGCATCTTCAATGCATAACCATCAAATTAGAATTTAAGATTAAAAGATCATTAATTGTGCCCATCTCCAATAGGTATACATATTTTCTGGTAATTACATATAATATATATAACTCTAAATTGTATAAAGTACTTTAGAACCCCTATCAAAATATACAATTATACGGATGGATTTATTTTCCTTGTTGATATTTCTAAATAATCTATGTTTTGATGTTGTTTTTGGGGGGAATCCGGTTAAATCACTATTTTATGTTGTTTAAAATCCATTTTTAAATGTAGAAATGGATTTTAAACACATTTCATATTTCACCCATATTTTTAGCTTGTTAAGGCTTTGCAATAGAGTGCAATATTGTGTGATAATAAAACCAGAGGAGTTTTCTAGCTCAAATAGAAGGAAGGCTAATTGGGCTTTAGTTTTGGGTAAACACCCCGATTTTAATGATATACATTTGTCTCTTTCAACACTCTCCAAGTGGCATCTCCATTAGTCTCTTTGCTGGAATCATTTATTATTTAATTTGGTTTCAAAAGAGGTTTATAGTAATATTATTTACCATATATGCTCATAAAATGGAATCCAATTGTTGATTTTTGGAATTCTTTTAATATTCAACTATTGTTTTTTATGGTTCATCAAACGAATTTCCAATATTACATACTCTCAAGATTTTTATAAGGAGATATATCATAAAGGAATAATAGTTTGTGTACAAAATATATGGTCTTGAGAAGGAAATGTTCAAACTTAATCCACTTTAGATCCTATAGATGTGTTTTTTTCTTTAGGGTTTTTGCACTTTGGTATTCTCTTAAGGGTGACAACTTTAGGATACCTTCAAAATGGGCGTCGTGTTGTTACATGCATGAGGTGACATGCTCATATTTTTTAGATATAGACCTAGTTTCTCTTTATCTCTGTGAGATGTATGGTCATGTTAGCTCAATTGGTACAACTCATCTTCATCCCCACTCATCAAATGATAGATGCACTATGGTATGGTATGGTATGATTCTTGTATGCTTCATTTGACATTCCATGTATCAATATTCATTTGTATGTGATGATATAACTTCTTATCTCATCATAAAGTGTTGAACAACTAACGATGTCTGTTGACACTTCATAACATTACATGGTTTTATTACTTGCCTCACAATACCTTGGGGAGCATGTTTTCCATTAGAGGTGTGTCATTTCTTGAGTTAAGCTATAACATGGGGTGCTTAGGCTAGATAATGTTGTCCAATTCCCAATCTTGCAAACAATTTTCCACCTCCCCTAGTGTTTTCATTCCATCCATATAAAAATTGCATCTTCATAATGTATGATTTGTCAAAGATCAAAAGGAAAGGTCAAATTGTTGAAGCATGAGTAAAAAAATCCAACAAGGAAAAGAGGTGAAGAGATAAATTCAAAATCCAAATATAAATCTTGAGCAATGCCTCCTCACTATGAGGCCAATGTCCCTAGTACTTGGTTTGTCTATGGATATCTAAATAAAAAGGACTTGTTTGATCAACTAAACATTTAAAGAAAAATAATTAAATGGGTGGTAAGAAACAATGCCAAGGATGGTAACTCAATGCTATGCTCCCCCTAGAAGCTTATTATGTGTAAAAATCCTAGCTAAATAAATCTATATAAATGCATAAATGAATAATAATTCATGTACATGTCTAATACTTTGAGGATCATCACATGAACTCATTCGCCCTTTCCTTTTGTCATTATTTCTCATTATTTCCTATCTTTCACCTAAGTACTTAGGAAATATGGGTTGTCATGGGACTTGATGCATGTATAAGGGTTAATAGTGTTCCCTTGGTAAGAATGAGGAATATATTAAAACTAACCCCCTTTTTTATGTTGTGCTAAGAGATCTCACCAGGTGTTATTAATAAATGGCATGTTAAGAGGATATACCCATCACTTCAAGTGGGTATTGCACATTAGAACATGTGTACCATTCCTTGAGATTTATGATGATGAATTGGGATATATGTACTCATATATTTCCATATATATAGACATTTATATTAATGACATTTTTCTTGGGATCCATGTATTGCATCGAGACATGTGTCACTTCAATGTGATTCATGACAATGCATGTTGTTATCACACAAACTTGTTAGAGTCCTATGGGTTTGTGGTTTCTACCTAAGTCTATGTTTTTCCCTGTCTCTATCCTTTCGGAGACCAATTCTTAAGTTTTTTCCCCTTCGGCTTGTAAAATCATTTTCGTTTGCCCCCCTCTGTGTTTAAAGTGCCCTGGTCTCCCTATTTTTCCAGCCCATATCCACTCGTCCAAGTCTTTGTTTACACAGGCCGTAGCCACATGCTCAAAGCGCGACACTCAAAGCAGTTCGTTATGGACTCAAACAAGCAAAAAGGTAGGTTCATCTTTCAACGACGGGAATTCCATGTGGAGTTTAGATTAGTAGCTCGCGAGCATTTGAAATCTTAAACGTTGCATGAAATATAGCGCCAGAGAAAAATACCAAAGAGAGCATGAGTCATTGATCTTTAAAGGGACAGCTCGAAGTTGATCCAAGTGTTCAGGGAAATAAGCTTCAGGAGTTTCAAAATGAGAAGTGTGTGGAACTGTCAAAGTGCCTAAGTTGTCGAAGTGTCGAAGTCCTGAAGTGCTGAAGAAACCAAGTGTCGAAGTGTCGAAGTCCTGAAAGGCATCTCAGCCATCAATCTTTGGAGGCCACGCGGTGCCATATCTAGAGCTCCGGAGGTTTTGCTTGGGGTTAATATAGTTTGAAGTTTGAAAGGTCTGCAGCCCGAATCGCGTTGTAGATCTCGACCGTCGATTTGAAAAGAGAAAATCCAATCCATCAATCTAAAAGGCGCTAGAGATGGGCCATTGATCAAGAAGCCTCATCTCAGATCACAGGATCAATGATCATGCTCAATTGCGCGCTCGGAAGGTGTGCACGTTTTTAAATTTTCAAGGGTGGGCCGCAATCGAAACCGTGGTTTTGAGAAAGGGAAGCGTGGTGGTTCATGGCGAATTATGGGGACAAAAGAGGTTTTCTTTCAAACCACCCTTGGTCATGCCCACAATTGCGCAATTGCATAGGGTCATGGCCCTAGGTCACATTGAAGAAGGAGTGATGGAGAAGAGTTGTGCCAAAGGCCAAAAGCACTTGTATTGGTCACAGAAGAAGATCTGCATGTCCTCGAGGCATCGGGATTGACTCGAAGAAGTCATGGGCATCGCCTGCAACATTCATGGATGCCAAGCCTCATCCGGATCTCGGTGAAGGTAGTTAATGGAAATTGGGGCAACAGTTGAGAACTCATCTCACCCCATAAATGGAAAGCATACTGAGAGTTTCTGTGGGGGGAGATTGTCAATCCAAAGTTTCCTGAGGGAAGGATTTTCTTGCAAAGAAAATAGCTAAGTCGGGCTCGCGTCTAACATAGGAAGGCCTGCAAAGGCTGACAGAGTAGGTGTCAACTGGAAACTTTGAATGCAGGGGTCCGATCTCATTCCTGGTGGTTGCAACATTTTTAGTATATATAGACAGTTTTGATTTTTTCTTAAGGTCGAATGGTTGATCTAGGCTCCCTTACTATTGTAATATTTTGATGAAGAACACAATCTTTTTGGTTATGTACTTGATTTGAGAGTTCTTGATTAATCTAAGTCAGCTTCTCGTACTCCATCTTATTTTCCTCTTATAGTAACAGAGTTCATGAACGACTGATTCACATGGATTGTTGTGACTGTATTATGATGAATGTTTGATTATAGTGTTGTTATGATTTCTTTCATTTTCCTTGAAATTTGAATCCAAGAGGATCTTGTGTTTGAGTTTCTCCTCCTCAGGCTGCTTGAAGACCTGATGTCCATAGTAGACCTCTACACCTTTCTCACCAAGGTATTCCTTCTACTCACCTTTACTCCAACTTGTTGACTAAAGTTAATCCAAGACCTTAATTGCTTGTGCATGCTAGTCCAAATTTTTGAGTTAGAACGTTATTAGCATTGACTATTCTCCATTTCACCACCTAAATATCATTTACATTTACTATATAAACTGATGGGTACTGAGCTTACCTTATATGCAATATGAGGGTGACTTCTAGTGCTAACATTTCTGGCGCCATTGTCAGGGAACGAATTGAAGACATTTTCCTAGGATAGAATGAAAAAGAAGCTATGATTCTGAAGGTGCATGAGATATCAATACCATTGAATATTGCATCTTGCACCTGGAAACTCCACTATTTTAGTTGTGGCTCCGAAAGGCAGACACACAAGGTATACTCCACAGCTGCCTCTAGCCACACTTAAGGCTGACCTAGAGAAAATTATCAGAAAAGGAAAAACCACTCACGAAGGTACTTCAATTGTTGTACCAAGTAATCTTGGTAATCTTCTTAATCCCTCTTTACAAACTCTAGTAGTTGCTTCTTATTCTCTTGTTATACCGTTTGCCGGAGTTTCAAGAAATTTGAATTTTGGGAGTTTTCCAATTGATTTCTCCCCTCCTATTCTTAGTTTGGAAGGAGAGAGTTTTGACACCCCTATCTCCCATGAAGTTGTGAAGTGGTTTAGACCCAGAACCTTAGAAGGATTTCCGACTCCAGGCTTTACCACTCCTCCCCCTACTAGAGTTGTTGCAGTTACAAAAGGGGAAACATGTGTTCCCTCTATCCCCTCATCTTTATCTCTTAATGCTCATCCTTTTCCTTTTTATCCGAGAAACAGAGCCTCAGTATCACCTATCCAAACTCCATCTCCTCCTGGTTCTCCTCTAGTTCATGTCCAAATGGCAGGTGCTAATTCTCCTAGGAATAGGATCCTTGAGATATTATCTGCTATATACACCCCTCTGGTTTTACCTCAGCCTATGAATGCTCTCCCAGACATGGACTACCTTAAGTACATGCCCCAGTTCACATGGGAGGGAGACGTGACTGCAGAAGAAAACCTTGCATCCTTTTATAGATTTGCATATATTCAAGTCATCGAAAATGAAGTTGTGTGGATGAGAGTTTTTGTAGAGAGCCTTGATGGTGATGCAGGGATTGGTTTAAGGACTTTCCTCCTAGATATATTGACATGATTGTTTCTCTGGATGATTCATTATTAAGACATTGGGGGAATAAAAAATATATCCTTTATTATATTACAGAATTCAGGGCAGTTAAGAGAGAAGAAGGGGAATCTGTTTCAGACTTCTCAAAAATATTTAATAAGATGTATAAAAATATTCCCGCTGAACTTAAACCTATAGAACCCTCCACCAAGATGACTTATGCTAGTGCTTTTGACATTGATTTTTTCCTCCTAATGAGAGAAAGAAGAGCTACCTCCTTGGATCATATGCAAGATGCAACCCTTGAAGTAGAATCCAATATATTGGTAGCACACAAGCTTAGGAGTAAGGCTGATAGAGACAAAAGAAAAGGTAGGTCTAAAACTCTGACTTCTAGTTTCTCTATTGCGCCCCCTCAAACGGACGAAGTAACCAAGCTACTAAAATCACTTTCTGCTAAAGTAGAAAGGTTGGAATTGGAAGGAAAGAAGAGCTATAGAGATCCCCCAAATGTTGATAATAGGGGTAGTTTCAAAAGACCAACTAATGCCTTTCAAACCATCGAAAGAGATCAAAGAAATAGGGACAAAGATGATCAGAAAATCCAAACTCCTTTCCAAAATAACCTGGTTAATGATGAAGATGAAGAGGAAGAAGATATTCATCTTGAGATCCATTCCCTTGGACATACCTCTTTGTCCCATCATTTAACTCAGTCTTCATATGAAGAGACCCTCATGAGTAATCAATTGAATGAGCTGATTAAAGGATAAAAGAGAAGCAATGAACCAAATAGATATGGCCTTAGATCCAAAGAGAAAGAAGGAAATCCTGACATTCCCAAGCGGCCTGCAAGAGATAAGAAACCTGCTAAAGATATAACAGACAACAACAGAGAAAGAAAGGTACAAAGCCCCCCACTAGTGGTCAAAATTCCTATCCTAGAGGTGAAGGAGATTCTAAAGCCTCCCTCCCCTTATAAATTTTAGCACGAGATTCAAAATATTAGAATCCATGTACCTCTCTCAAAGTTAGTGAAGAATGAGGATTTAAAAAGGCGCCTATCAAAAATTTTTCAACCTGAACTTGCGTCTCAATCCATAGACTTAGTTAACCTCTAGGATGAAAGGCCAACTGTGATATTAGGGCCTTTGGTAGAGGATAGAGATGAATCCTCCCCTCCCTTCTACACTTCATTGAACATCCATGATAAGGTGCTTCATAACTTCTTGATGGATTCAGGGGCATCTCACAATCTTATGCCTAAGATTGTCATTGAAGAGCTCAGGTTGGAGGTTACAAAATCCTACCACGACCTGTATTCATTCGACTCTAGGAAGGTGAAGTGCCGTGGGGTTATCAAAGACATGGTCGTTTCTCTATTCCAACTTCTAATGAAGATCGTGGTCATGGATATCGTAGTGGCTGATGTTGCCCCTAATTTTGGGATGCTCATGTCTATATATTGGATAAAGAGACTGGGGGGAACCTTGGAAATGGACCTTTCATATGCCACCATTCATGTGTTAGGGGGTGAAAAAAGGAGACTTTACAGGGAAGCGCAGCTTGCGTACATCATCAGTGATGAAGCAAACCCCACCAACCATCCTATTTTTTCTTTTGACACTAATTTGGGATCCATCATATTGCAGCTCATTGATGGTTCTGAAACTCCTCTTGAAATCAGAAAGAAATCCATTACTTTTTGTGAAATCCCTCGTCCAAATACCTTTGTTCGGAAGATGTTCTTTGACGGAGCCTCCTCTAAAGAAGGTGTTTGTGTTGGAGTGGTCTTTGTTTCACCTTTTCAAGAAACTATACCTTTGTCCTACAAACTAGAATTTGAAACTACCAACAATGTGGCAGAGTATGAAGCTCTTTTTTTGGGTTTAAGGGATGCAAAAGACATGGGGATTAAAGAGCTATTCATATTTGGGGATGCATAACTAATTGTTCATCAAATCAAAAATATTTATCAAGCAAATCACCCTAGGCTTAATGCTTACATAAATGAAGTATGGGGCCTAGTTAACAGTTTCTTCCTAGCTTTCAACATTTCATTTATTCCAAGAGAGGAAAATACCATGGATGATTCTTTGTCTATCTTAGCAAGCCATTTAAGAGTCC
Source organism: Picea engelmannii (assembly GCA_009831015.1). NCBI lineage: Eukaryota > Viridiplantae > Streptophyta > Pinopsida > Pinales > Pinaceae > Picea > Picea engelmannii. Next base: position 2,455,436 of record ML776762.1, on the reverse strand, counting down.
CATTGCCACCCAAACTCAAATATGATGTAGAGGTGAAATATAGACTCTCTATACCTGTCAATGTCCAACATTGGAAGGTGTTTGAGGATGATAATGAGATCAAAAAGTTTCTTGAGTCTGTTGATGAGTTCTCTGCTTTACATATTGATCAGGATCATGATTATCAAATTAACCCTCATGCAGATTTATTTTTAAATAAAATTCCCAATCACCATATTGTTCAGCTGCCTAGAAACCATATTCCAAAGGGACTAGTTCCTTTAGAAAGGTTGTTTGATGGGAATGATGTGGAAGTAAAGTTTAAAGGTTCAACTAATGATGACAATGTAACTGAGTACAATATTGGTACATTAGAGGATTCCAAATTTTTCAAGTTGTCAAGCCGCTTGTCAAGAGAGAAAAGGGATGAATATAATGAACTGTTAAAAGAGTTTGTTGATGTGTTTTCCTGGACATATGAAGATCTCAGAACATATGACACAAGTATCATTGAGCACAATATCCCATTGAAGGAAAAGACTCCAAGCCATTTAGGCAGAATTTGAGACAAATAAATCCTATGATGCTGCCCATTATGGAGAAAGAGGTAAACAAAATTTTGGAGGTCAGATTATAAATCCTTTGAGGTATTCTGAATGGGTGGCCAACTTGGTCCTAGTGAGAAAGAAGAATGGAGAAATCATGCTATGTGTTGATTTCTTAAATTTGAATAGAAGTTATAAAAAGGACAACTACCCCTTACCAAAGATGGAACACATATTACAAAGGGTGACAGGTGCATCTAGGATTTCCATGATTGATGGATTTTGTGGCTACAATTAGGTCTTTGTCTTGCCTGAAGATAGAGAGAAGACAACCTTCACCACTCCTCGGGGTACATTCATGTATGCTAATATGACCTTTGGGTTGATGAACGCAGGAGCGACCTTTTAGCGAGCCATAGACATACCCTTTATTGGAGAGAAGGACAAATTTGTGGTAATTTATTTGGATGACATAATATTTTTCTCACAATCTGATATAGAACATTATGGTCATTTAAAAAAGGTCTTCTTGAAATGCAAAAAATTTGGTCTCTCTTTAAATCCCAAAAAGTCATTATTTGCCATGAAAGAGGGAAAATTGTTAGGACACATTGTGTTACCTGAGGGAGTAAATATTGATCCAAGGAGGGTAGAAGCTATCCAAACTTTGTCATTCCCTGGATCCAAGAAAGAAGTCCAGTCTTTCTTGGGGAAAAATAATTTTTTGAGAAGGCTTGTTTCAAATTTTTCTGAGTTGGTAAAGTTTATCACAACCATATTGAGGAAAGGGAATGAGATCAAATGGACTGTTGAATCTTACACCTCTTTTGATCAAATAAATAAGGCCTTGACTGAAGCACCTATGCTCATCAGTCCTGATTACTCCAAAGTTTTTTTTATTTTCTCTTTTGCTTCATTTGACACAGTAGCAATTGTTTTATTGCAGAAGATTGTTGAAGGGTTAGAGAAACCCATTTCCTTTTTCAGTAGGGCACCGAGAGACACTGAAATAAAGTATGACATCATGGAAAATAAGGTCCTTGCTTTGGTCAAATCTCTCAAGGCTTACATATTTTATGTGTTGCATTCAAAAGTCATTGCATATGTCCCTTCATCTTCTATGAAGGAGATCCTCATTCATCCTGACATAGATGGAAGAAGGAGCAAGTGGATTGCCAAGATCTTTGAATTTGATCTTGAGATGAAGCCCTGCAAATTGGTTAAAGGCCAAGGTTTAGCTAGGTTGTTGGCTGAATCTACTTGCAAATATTTGGGGGTCCTTTTCATCAACAGTTGTTCAGAAACTCAGCATGTTAAGTTGTCTAATGAAGGTTCTCAAGTCAACCCTCCATTGGCAGGATTCACTTGGTACAAGGACATTATATTATTCCTGCAAAAGTTGCAATCTCCTAATGGTATGGAAAAGAACAAGGTGAGAGCTTTGTAGCTCAAATCAATTAAATAGTGTCTTATTGATCAAGTTTTATATTGGAAAGACCCTTTAGGAGTTCTTTTGAGATGTATAGACCCATAGAAAGCCCAAAGGATTATGTATGATTTTCATGACAAATTATTTGGGGGGAATCACTTCTGGAGAACCACGGCCTACAAGATTCTCAGGGCTGAGTATTTTTGGCCTAGTCTCTTCACTAATGTCTGTGAAAATGTGTCAAGTGTCATAAATTATCTGGAAAGAAACAACTCAAGTATTTTCCATTGAAACCTATGGTAGTTTCAGGTCCCTTTCAGTAGTGGGGCCTAGATTTTGTTGTGGAAATTCATCCTTCTTCAAGTGGTCAGTATAGATGGATCTTGACTGCCACAGACTACTTTACTAAATGGATAAAATCCATCCCCACAAGAAATGCTTCCCACGGGGTAATAATTTGTTTTCTTGAGGATATTATAGCAATATTTGGTTGTTCAAATAGAATTGTCAGTGATAATGCTGCATATTTCAAGGCTAAAACATTGATTAAGTTTTGTGAACAGTTTGGGATCACATTGATTCACTCTACTCCTTACTACCCCAAAGGGAATGAACTGGAGGAATCATCTAACAAGAGCCTTATTAAGATCATAAAAAGACTGTTAGAAGACAACAAGAAGGCATGGGATACAAAGCTTAAATTTTCTTTATGGGCTGACAGAGTGACAACAAAAAGATCTCTTGGTGTCTCTCCTTTCGAGCTGGTGTATGGAGTTGAGGCCATCTTTCCCTCTCAACTTGCCTTACCTATGGAAAAATTCTTCCAAGACTATCAAGGAGAACCAAATAATATGATCAGAAGAATACACTAGTTGGTAGAAGTGCAACAGACGACGTAGCAACTATTGGACAAAGCCCATGACCATCAACAAAATATCAAGCAGGCTTTTGACAAAGGAGTAAGGAAAGTGGATTTCCAGCTGGGAGATATAGTACTCAAGTGGGATGCACCTAAACAAGATAAAAGAAAGAATGGTAAATTTGAGGATTTATGGATTGGACCCTTCAAAGTTTCTGAGGTTTTTTCAAATAACACTTACAAGTTGCAAGATTTGGAGGATGTTGAAGTTTTTGGTAGCCCTGTAAATGGGAATTTTCTGAAGAAGGTTTTTAATTAGGCCATGAGTGGCTTCCCATGTCATTATAAATATCAGTTTTCTTTTGTTTTCTATTTTTATAAGTGACTCCATAACCCAACAACTAAGGAAATGGAAATACTTGTTGTTGGTAGCTCATAGGGAGCATGTCATCCCTTGTGGAGCCAAATGTTATCGCACAAAATTGTCAAATTCCTGTGGGTTTGTAGTTTCTACCTAATTCTATGTTTTTCCCTGTCTCTTTCCTTTCACAGACCAATTCTTAAGTTCTCTCCCCTTCTACTTGTAAAATCATTTTCATTTCCCCCCCTCCATGTTTAAAGTGCCCCAGTATCCCTGTTTTCCCAACCCCTATCTAGTCATTCAAGTCTTTGTTTACATAGGTCGCATCCGCAGGCTCAAAGCGCAACACTTAGAGTGGTCTGTTCTAGACTCAAATCAAGAAAAAAGGAAGGTTCAACATTCAACGATGGGAATTCCATGTGGAGCTCAGATTAGCATCTCGTGGGAATTCAATATATTAAAAGTTGTGCAAAGTATAGTTCCGGAACAAAAGGCCCAAAGAGAGCATGAGTTATTTATATTTAAAGGTACAGGTGGTACTTGATCCAAGTGTTCGGGGAAATAATATTCGGGAGTTTCAAAGTGAGAAGTGTGTGGAATTTCCGAATCGCCGAAGTGTCGAAGTGTTGAAGTGTCGAAGCATCGAAGTCCCGAAGTGTCGAAGTGTCGAAGTGTCAAAGTCTTGAAAGGGATCTCATCTGTCGATCTGTGGAGGCCAGGTTGCACCAAATCTAGAGTTGTAGAGGTATTTCTTGGGGAAAATATAGTTTGAAGCTTGAAAGGTCCGAAGCTCGAATCGTGGAGAAGATCTCGGTCGTCGATTTGAAAAGACAAAATCTGATCCATCAATCTAAAAGGTGCCATAGATGGGCCATTAATCAAAAGGCCTCATCTCAGCTCACAAGATGAATTGTCATGCTCCATTGCGGGGTTGGAAGGTGTGCACGTTTTTAAATTTTAGAGGGCGAGCCACAATCAGAACCGTGGTTTTTAGAAAGGGATGTACGGTGGTTCATGGTGAATTGCGAGGACAAAAGTGGTTTTCTTTCAAACCACCCTTGGTCATGCCCAAAATCATGCAATTGCGTAGGGTCATGGCCCTAGGTCACATTGAAGAAGGAGCAATGGAGAAGAGTTGTTCCAGAGTCCAAAAGCACCCTTATTGGTCACAAAAGAATATATGCATGGCCTTGAGGCACTGGGATTGACTTGAAGAAGTCATGGGAACCTCTTGGAACATTCATGGATAACAGGCCTCATCTTGATCCTGTTGAAGGTAGTTAATGGAAATGGGGGCGACAGTTGAGACCTCGTCTCACCCAATAAATGGAAAGCATACCGAGAGTTTCCGTGGGGGGAGATTTTCAATCCAAAGTTTCCCGAGGGATGGATTTTCCTGCAAAGAACATAACTAAGTCGGGCTCACATCTGACATAAGTAGGCTTGCACAAGATGACAGAGTAGGCACCAACTAGAAACTTTGAATGTGGTGTACGATCACATTCTTGGTGGTTGCAACATTTCTATTATATATAGGAAGTTTTGATATTTTGTTAAGGTCAAATGGTTGAGCCAAACTCCCTTACTATTGTAATATTTTGATGAAGAACATTGTTTCTCTAGTTATGTACTTGATTTGAGAATTCTTGATTAATCTAATTCAGCTTCTCCTACTCCATCTTATTTTCCTCTGATATTGAGAGGGTTCAGGAATGACTGATTCACGTGGATTGTTGTCACTGTATTATGATGAATGTTTTATTATAGTGTTGTTATGATTTCTTTCATTTTCCTTGGAATTTGAATCTAAGAGGATCTTGTGTTTGAGTGTTTCCTCCTTAGGCTACTTGAAGACCTGTCATCCATAGCAGACCTCTACACCTTTCTCACAAAAGTATTCCTTCGACTCACCTCTACCCCAACTTACTGACTGAAGTTAATCCAAGGCCTCAATTGATTGTGCATGCTAGTCCATATTTCTGAATTAGAACATTATTATCACTGAGTCTTCTCCATTTGACCACCTAAAGCTCATTTACATTTACTGTATAAACTGATGGGTATTGGGCTTACCTTCTATGGAATCTAAGGGTGACTTCTAGTGCTAACACATGCTATGACAACAATGTCATGCGATCACATATTCCACATGGACCATTCATATGCATGCTCATTTCTCAATTGGACATTGCATGCATGCTCATGCATTATTTACTCCCCTTGGACCATACATGGGGTCTATTTAATGCATTGCAGAGGATGATTACACATTACAAAGGTGAATTCACATGGTGACTTGGACCTTATGATGACTTGGAACCATCACTTGATTTTTTTCTTAATGAGCCTACACATTTCTCTTGAGATGGAATTTATTATTGGATGGATCACATATGTTGAGCTGACATCATCTCTTTTGAGGATTGTTTTCCACTTTGGACCAGTCCCTGGATCAAGGAGCTTGGTTAGAGGAAATTGGAGCTATTATACCATCATTAACGTCTTTTTGGATACCTTTCTTGGATTGTGGCACAATATTTTAGGGGAACGCCTCTCTTATCTTCTCTTTTGTCCACACATGTGGCTTCTACATTGCATTTTTACCACTTCTAGATGGTTGGTTCACCTTTTGATGATATTATGGGATGCATATTATTATTTTTTGTATTTTCCCATGGTTTTATAGTGATAATTGTTTTCTAGATCATGGTTTTGATCTAGCACATGGTTTTTTATTATATTTGAAGAGGAGGTTCACCTATGAAAGGAAGAATCCTCTTCATTCCAAATTATTGGATATTAATGAGAAGATTTTCTTAAGAGTTCTTTGAGTATCTATTTCAATTTTTGGTGAATGCTTGGTCATTGTTCAAGATTTAGATAAAAACTCTTAAGTTTTGTTGGAAGAAAAAGGCTACTACAAGGCCAAAGAAGGGTGAAATGATCCACTTGGAAGGGTTCTCAAAGTAATTTTTCTAACCTTCCACCTTTGATCATTGGATTTTATTTTCATTCATTAAGGTAGGATGTCTCGTGGATTTGTCCCTTTTATTGTCCAACCTCTGATTTCACCTTGCTAGAATCGGGAAAGGCTTCTTCATAGACTCTTCCTCCCATCCAACATTGAATGAAACCTTATAATCCTAGGTGTAACTTGAGGGGAAATCCTATAGGTTCCATCAACAATACCCCATATTAAACCATAGAACTCACCATGATTTGAAAATTTTTAACCCTGTACCCCTCCAAAGGAACTCGTCTTTCATTTTCTTCAACCACAAAAAACCCTAAAAAATAAAACATTTCCCCTTTTTTCCCCTTTTTCATTTTTATTTCTATAATATAAGGATTTATCACATATATAATTCGATCTAGATTTCGTAAGTTTCATTGACACATCAATCATTAAATTAGTGATAGCATATTCCTCCATTGAATATCTCTATTGTTATCATTTCAATCAAGGGTTTTGGATCTAATTGTGTCTTGTCCATCTTACCTAAATATCAAACCCTAGAAGCTCAAGCATTGCATATTTTCATACATGATATATATTTATTTTATTCCATAACTAACATTCTTATAATTCTTTTCTTCATCTATCAAACTATACATTGTTTGTTTCCCCCTCTCTGAAATTACTGAATACATATTTGTAGATAGGGGACTAGGATACGTCATTTGTTTCATACTTTAAATAATTCTTGGACATATCCTTATCTTATTGCATACCAAATAGAACATCAATGCCCAAAATGGACCAATGACCCTTCCAAAGTGTTGATCATTACCTATTCATTGGAAATTATCCAAGAGCTTGTTGTTGTCCATTTCTACATGGATAATCATGTGTGCAAGTCTAGTGAAACCACCCTTAATTTACCAATGTTTGATACATCAGTTTTTACCTTATAGTTGTAGATCAATAGATTTTAAAGAAATAAACATATCCAAAAAGATTTTCCGAAACAATCAAGGGGGATAGGAATATATAGAAGGAATATTACAGAGGCACTCCTCCATCGAGAATATTCAGATTTCAGAATCAACAACTGACAGATATGCCTTAGGAAGAAGAAGAATTCATAAGAGTACCTCCTTTTAGAATATATTCAACTCCTAGGTATCAAACTATCTTTTTTGGTTTATGTTATGCATGTAATAATTTTGGACATAAATATTTGAATTGCAGAGCGAACAACAGGAACAAATACAACTTTGAAAGTCATACACAAAGGGGTTATCCAAGAATTCCTAGTGAAACAAAGAGAAGAAGTTACAATAGGTTTGAATCTTTGAGCACTGAAGTGGAATGTTACAAATGTAACAATTTTGGAAAGATGGCCAAAGATTGTAGAATGACAGTCCCTCCTAGATAACCACAACAAAATAACAACAGTCACAGAGAGGAACCTCATAAAATGACATGGATAAGAAAGCAGGATCAGTATATCAATGAAGAATGCACACTCTCTCTACAGGCTAAGAAAAAGAAACGTGGTTGGTATGTTGATAGTGGGTGTTCAAAACACATGACAGGTGATAGAGATAGGTTTCTTACATTACGAAAGGGAATATATGGAGCAGTTTCCTTTGGAAATGATGATTCAACCAAAATCATTGGGAAAGGTACAATCAGAATTGGGAACAAGAATACAAAGGAAAAAAATGTTCTACTAGTAGAAGATATGAAACATAATCTTCTAAGTGTGAGTCAAATGTGTGACCAAGGTCATAAAGTTACTTTCTATTTACAAAATTGAGAGATGAGAAAAGAAGGTTCAGTAAATTTGATTTCTATAGCTATGAGAAATTCAAGAAACATATATATGTTAAGTGAAATTGGAAATGAAAAGTGTTTTCTAGGAAAGGAAGATGAAAGTTGGCTATGGAAAAAAAATATGGGTCACATACATTTTGATGACCTTGTCAAATTCAACAAAAGAGAAGTAGTCAGAGAAATACCCCAGATCACGAAACCAATCAACACTTTATGCAAGCATTGTCAACAAGGAAAGCAAACAAAGACTAGGTTCAAATCAAAGGAATATTCAATGACAAGACCACTGGAAATTGTGCATACTAATCTAGTAGGATCAACTACAACAAATGGCTTAAAAGGTGAGAAATACTTTATGTTATTAGTTGATGATTATACAAGAATGACTGCAGTTTGCTTTCTCAAAAATAAGTTAAAAGTTTTTGAAAACTTCAATATCTATAGGGAAATGGTTGAAAATGAAATGGATTCAAAAATGAAATGCTTGAGATTTGATAATGGTGGAGAGTTCACTTCAAAGGAATTTATGGAATACTGCAACAGTCATGGAATAAAAAGGCAATTCTTTGTTGCTAGGACACCTCAACAAAATGGAGTTGTTGAAAGAAAGAACAGGACAGTACAGGAAATGGATCGAACAATGTTAATGGATTCAAAATTGACATATATTTTTTGGACATAGGCAGTGCATACACCAGTTCACATTCAAAACATATTAATGCTCAGAAACAACATTGACAAAACTCCTTACGAGCTATGGAAAGGAAGACCAACAAATGTAAATAACATCAGAGTTTTTTGAAGCAAATGCTACATCAAAAGAGAATATGGAAGAATGGGAAAGTTTGACTCTCGTGTGGACAAAGGATTACTTGTTGGTTACTCAATTACAAGAAAATAATACAAGTGTTACATCCTGAGATTGAACAAAGTGGTGGAAAGTATCAACGTAGCAATTGATGAAAAAGGTAGACAATAAGAAGAAAATGAATAAATGGAACAACTTTATGAAGAAGAAACAAAAGATGAAAAAGAAGGGGAAGACGAAGAGGATCCAACAGAAATAGAAGAGCAAGTTCAACAAGTAACTACAAAAACACCTAGAAAATGAGTACAGAAGAATCGTCCTTCAGATCAGATTATCGGAAACAAAGACGCAAGAGTTGATACTAGAACAAGAATTCATTCACTAGAAAAAACACACATAGCACTCACATATACTATTGAACCAACCTATTTTGAAGATGCTAGCAAGGATGAATTTCAGAACAACCCCATGGATGAAGAATTGGATCAAATAGAAAAAACTGACACTTGGGAATGGGTTCCAAGACCAAAGGATAAGAATGTGATCGACAGAAAGTGGGTATACAGGAAGAGTTTGAATGAATATGGATAGGTTACAAGGAACAAAGCTAGATTAGTATGTAAAGGATATGCATAGGTTGAAGGAATCGACTTTGAAGAGACATTTTCCCCAGTTGCCAGAATGGAAGCAATCTGATTTCTTTTAGCTTATGCATGCTCCCAAAATATTAAAGTGTATCAGATGGACATAAAATCATCTTTTCTGAATGGGGAACTTGAAGAAGAAGTCTGCATTGAACAACCAGAAGGATTTAAGTTGTCAGAGAACACAAATTATCTGTGTAAATTAAAGAAGTCCTTGTATGGTCTACAACAAGATCCTAGAGCATGGTACTCTAGACTGGATAAATATCTACATCAAGTAGGGTTTAGAAAAGGAAGTGCAGACAACAACCTCTACATCAAGGTAAGTCAAGATAGTATTTTATAAATTGAAGTTTATGTTGATGATATTATTTTTGGTAGTAATGATGATAGGTTAAGCCAGAAATTTGCAAAGGATATGAAGAATGAATTTGAAATGTCATTACTTGGAGAACTATCCTTCTTTTTGGGACTTCAAATATGTCAAAGAAACCAAGGAATTTTTATTTCTCAAACTAAGTATATCAGAGAGATGCTAAAGAGGTTCGGAATGGAAGATTGCAAAACAATTATCACTCCCATGCAAACCAGTTGCAACTTAAGAAAAGATGATGATTCAAAGTCTACAGATCAGAAGAAATACAGGTCAATGATTGGTATCATACTATATGTGATGACATCCAGACCAGATGTAATGCAGGTAGTTGGACAGGTGGCATGATTTCAAGAAGCACCAAAGGAATCACATGTGTTATCAGTGAAGACGATTTTCAGGTATCTCAAAGGAACAAAAAAGTTTGGATTATGGTATCCAAAAGGAAAGGATCTATCTATGACTGACGAAGCACTAGTGGAGAAGCATTCTACTTGGGTTAGTTTTTAGTATCATGGCTAAGAAAGAAACAATCATCAATATCTGTATCTCTACAGCTGAGGCAGAGTATATTGCAACAACAACATGATGTACATAGGTTCTTTGGATGAACAAACTCTAACAGGCATATAGGTTGATGAGCCCATTCCAATCTATTGTGATAATACAAGTTCCATCAATATCTCAAAGAAACTGGTGATGCACTCCAAGATGAAGCACATTCCAATCAAGTATCACTTTCTACAAGAACAGCTTGCAGAAAAGAACATCAGAGTTGAGTATGTGGGCACAAATGAAAAAGTGGTAGACATATTTACAAAACCACTTCCACAGGAATTCTTTGAATATCTTCGCTAGAGACTCGAAGTTATTTCTACTTCAAAATGAATTCTTTTGAATGCTTACATTATATCTCTTAGATGTACATAAGGAAGCACCATAAAGAGGATAGTTCAGTTAGGGGGAGAAGCCCCGGATGGAAAGATACCTTTTCCATTGATGACAAAGGGGGAGATATTTATAAGATGCAGAGGACAGAGGCATGTTTCCATGGGGAGAGATGCTCACAGAGATGCAGAGGACAGAGGCATGGTTCGAATGGGAGCATGACTGATATGACTTCAGTATTGCATGGAATGATTTCATTATTGCATCATAGTGTTTCCATCAATTCCAAAGGGGGATATTGTTGATTAAGGCTGGTTTTCATTGATGTCAACCCTTGAAGAAAATCTGGTAGCGAATTCCGGTAGCACAAAGGTTTGGGTAATCAACCCAAGGTTTTTTCATGCATAATGGTATGAGTTTTAATATATTTGAAGATAATATTATTCTATATTGATAGTACATGTCATGCCATTTTTTTTGGTATGTGGAATGTCACATAACTCCTCATGGTTTGAGAGTTATGGCCTTACGAAGTTGGAGGACCCTCATATGTTGGCTTGAAGCCCCAAAAGGTCAAAGAAGTCAAAGAGCTTGCAAAGAAGAATTTAAATAATAAATTAAAGTGACAAAGTCAATAAGGATTATTTAAATAATAAAGTGAAGTGACAAAATCAAAGAAGACTATTTAAATGATAAAGTGAGGTGACAAAGTCAAGGAGGAATTTTTAAATGATAAAGTAATGGAGAACTTTCTAATTATGGAAAGTGGTTAACCCTAAAAATGAGTAAAATAGGTTAAGTGACCTATAAATGGGTTAAGTGACCTAGAAATAGGTTAAGTGACCTAGAAATAAGTTAAGTGACCTAGAATGGGTTAAGTGACCTAGAAATGGGTTAAGTGACCTAGAAGATGCTTCTAAGGAAAATATTTAGAGGGTATAAATAGGAGGCAACGCTCTCTCAATTTATATCACACTTGAGGCTATTGAATATATATAGGTGACTGAGGTAACCAAAGGATATCTAACCCGGATTTTAGAGGGAACGTGAAGAAAAGAAGGCAAAAATTCAAGGGAGGATAAATTTGTTTGATGATGCTTTCTAATGTATGTTATTTACAAGTCATCTCACCATTTTCACAATAACATTTTTTTCTAGAATGATTCAGAGCATGAAATTGATAGGCCATTGATTAAACATATCCAACTATATATGGTAAAAATTTCATCTTGTGGGTCATTGTATTTTTGGAGTTACACTCCATGGAAAATAGGGTTTGTGGCTAGTCCTGAAACTAGTCTAAAACATGTGTTTCGGGTAAAAACGTCATAATTTTTCATAACATATACAAATTCAGTAAGATCAAATGTGTTGTTTATATTACAGTCTTTATTATTCTTTGTAAAATTTTCATATCCATTCAATAAATATTCCGTGTGGGGCACGCTCTACAAGGTCTCTCTGTAGAATAAGCCATAATTCAACAAGGTATGCCATTTTTTCTATAACTCCTTTTGTGAGATGTTCCAAGTAGTGACACTTGGAGGAATTGCATAAAACAAATTGAAGAACATTGTTTACTATTTTCATATCTTTATTCATTATAGGCACATAGTTATGATTATTGCAAGTTGGGGTTGTTGACTAATCCCAAACTAGTCATGTGAGACTAAATAAAATGTTGATGAAAATGCTAGTGTCTTGTTGTGAAAGTTAAGGAAGGCTTGTAGGTATGTGATCATATACACCAGGTCTATTACAGATTTACAAATCATATTTGGATGATGACATTGATGAGGGATTTTGGTTAAGGTACATGTTGGGTACATGGTTGAGACAAGTAGTTGATGAGTTGGTACATACATGAGGTGTATAGTTGATGATGTTGGTAATTTTTGATGAGTAGTTTAAACATGATTGGTACATACTTGGTACATGGTTGGATCCACTTGTTTATGGTACAGATTGATTATAGGTTGTTTGGTACAGGTTGGTGCATGGTTGATGCACTTGTTGATGGTACAGGTTGATTACAGGTTGAGGTACAGGTTATTGCATGGTTGATGCATGGTTTAGTTTTATTGGTACAATTTTACAGTGGTATATCTCACAGTGATAGTGTGACATTGGTTCCATCATTCTATTTCTACTTCATGGCGGTTGGACAGGGCAAGGACAAGTGGTTGTATCCACCTTATCGTTGTAGCCGAAGAACATAGGGGGTTGTAGCCAAAGAATAGGGGATTTTGAGCTTCCCTCAGGTTGTAGCCTAAGAAACAAGGGGGTTGGAGTATCCTTCCAATTGTGGTTGGAAAAAAAAGGAAGTTGGTGCTTCCAATGAATGTAATTCTTCAAGACATATAAGAAAAATAATTTTGTGGTTTTCTCCCACTTTGGGTTTCTACGTAAAACACTGGTGTACTATGTATGTGTATGATTGTTCATTTGTTCATTTCTTATTTACTCTGCAGTTATTGGATGATAATTCTACATTAATATAACGCTTGGATTATATGGTTAAAAAGGACTAAATTGCTCTATTACTAGTTCACCCCCCCTCTCAGTAATCCAACAAGTGTGATATCACCATCTAAATATTTAGACCAACAATCATCTTTCTTATCAGGAGTTTATTTGTATATTGTGAATACTTTAGGATATTGAGACCAAGGATCATTTTATTTTAGGTGTCCAACTAATATCACATTCAAGGGAAATTGTTTCCTCTTTAGGGATGATGGAGAGATTTTTGATTACTCGTTACTTTTGATGTCTCTAAATTGATGATAGTGATACAAATTCATGCAATTTTTTTATTAAATAATGGAATTACTATCATGATAGTAAGAAGACATAGTACCCAATCACTACTACAAACTCAACTAGCACCCTTAGATCTTACCATTTAAATAATGTGAACACAATTTCCACATACACTAGATTCGAAGCTTCTCTTCAAACTTGTCTTACCATTATTCACTTCAAATAAACCATTATCCAAATGATATTCTTGAAATTTATCTTAGATAGTTCATATACATTGATAGTGTGATTGAATATTTTATTACTACTTGATACTTTGGATGGAGGGAAGGAAATTTTGTATTCATAGAAACAATGCCAAAACACTACAACATAAGCATATACATTTTTATTATTAACACACACAAGCCATATGTATTATTACTTCTTTATATTAGATTTCATTTTAGGAGCAATATATATTAAAAAATATGTTAATTAAAGAAACCACTAAACATAATTATTTACTTCTTTATATTATATTTAATTTATGGATAAATCATTTTCATGCAAAGTCCCTCTAGGCTAGAAGTATGTGTGTATTCCATAGAAAATGTCCTCCTCCAGAATTATTCACATTCTCCACATGTATATGGTAAAATATCTAGCAAGAGCCAACAAATTTATAACCAGAGAAAAAGTCTCAAAGTTCTCGCCCAAGGTGGTATTAGAGCCAAACAATAGTTAAAGAACCTATGCAGTAAAACCAATTGACTTGAGCCAATTGAGTAATGGAATCGATGTGACGGGTGGCTTCCTTTATAAAATAGAAATCAAAAGTTCTATTTTGTTTGATATTGGTTGTAAATACAAAATGATTCATGAAGGAATTACTCCAAAGTGTACGAGTAAATTATATAAACACCTTTGGTCAAGTAGGTCAGCCATCTACTTGGATAATGTACAGACATTGATATACTTATCAAACTTGGATCATGTAATTTGTTTTTTTGTTAGTCTATAGTTGTACATTTATTGAAAATGGTCAGAATTAATGGACTTTTAATCATAGATAAGTTTTTATTGGATATGATTTAATATGCTAAATTTTTTTCCTGGTCACAACAAATCAAAATCTATCATTTCAAGCATTAAATTTATTTCAAACATTAAGCGTCAAAATTGCAATTAACCAGGTATGATGTCACTATTTCAATCATTTTCCTCACTTAACCTTGGTGCTTCGTTAATTGGCATTTATTTTAACCTTCCTGGTTACTAATGGAATTATATGTCATTGTGCAGGTGCTCAGGTTACCGTAGAGGCCCAGAAAATGGAGTTGGATGTCACTAACGACAACACACCCTAATTTTTCAATAATAATAACCAACCTCAATTTTTCAATAATTGGAGAGGAAGGCAAACCTTAAAACCTGACAACAAGAAAAGAATTAAAATGTGAGACATTGAATTCTTTTTATTTAGTCAAAACTGAATAAAATCCTTCTTTGGTGTTGCACATTTCCAATTATAAATGTAAAACACTAGAAAAAATATTAATTACACCAATGCACAACATATTTGATTTAAATTGCTTCTTTCTTCTACTCTTATATAGCCTATCAACCTTCATCAACCATACTTTTGTGGCTGTGCTACTATGTAGACCATTTAATTGTACATGGAAATAGTGTTTCAATGTTCCACCAATTCCGTAAATTCAAATTGAGATGAATATTGTGGAACCAAATCCTCAACCTTCTCGGAAGACAGTCTCTCACAATTCCTACAGGAAACAACCCCGACATAGTTCAAACAGATGCTCAGATACATGATGTGAAGCAAAATTATTAAATGAGGGTGATTTATACAGGCACGTCTCTCGAGTCTAAGAAGAAAAAAAAAATCGATATCATCATAATGAAATAAAAAAATATACAATAAATCCTTTAGATTATTTGTCCTTCCAGACCAATTTTGTTAGTTGTAAACCTCAACATAGTAGTGAATTTACATTGCCAACTGTACGAGTCTGTTAGGATTTATGTCCTCAATCTTGATCGTCTTGATTTGCTGGAGATTATTTAGCTTAACTCTTTTCCCTTAATGAAAATCACTTGGCGTTATGCGCTCTACACATTCTTGTTCCCAATTCGTCTTCTCTGTATTATCTTCTTTACTTCTTATTTTGTCATGGTATCAGAGCTTTGGATGTAAGCCTCTTCATAGTTCCTGGAGAGAAGCCTTATCCAAAGAGGAAGAGCCAAAAGAATACGTTGTCTCGCAGACGAGGGCAAGGGAGGTAAGACTATTCACAGAATCTTGGAGAGCATTCTACAGTATGCTAAAGGAGCATTGGAGACATCAGTCGACTCAAAAGATCCCTAGAGACAACAAAGTGTAAGGAAGAAGCATTGCAGAAGGATGAAGCCCTTAAAAACTTCGTGGAATCCCTTATTCAGGAGGAAGATGCAGAAGCAACAAAGGAGAAGCTACAACAACCAATAGATCAGAGCGCGGAGAATCGACAGACATCGGATGCAAGTAAGGTGCATGAAACTTAACATTTCAAGTGTGTACGAGAATAGAAGTCCCAAAGACAATTGGGACTGTCCATCATCAGGAAGGATAGGTGGATAAATATCTAGAACTCAGGAATAGTTGCACTTCGTGAGTTTCAAAACAAGTTGGTCGCAAAATTGTTGAAGTAGTAGGGAGCTAGAGTCAATCGGAACCGTCTGTTAGACAGGAGGTGTGTCAGTTGATCCTACACTGTGGAGAAAAGGCACTTTGGGTAAAATCAAGTGTGGGGGTAGAAAAACTACGGAAGTCCCGAAGGCATGAAGAAGATCTGGATCGCTGGAGCTAGAGGAGACAAACGTCATGAGAGTCCACACTTCGATGCTAGAGCACTTTGATGGTCTAAGGAGTGTGGATGATCCGAAATTTCTTAAGAGTTGGTTTCCCGAAGTTAATCTTAGCATTTAGATTCAGGGGACACATGTCAGACGATCCCCATATTTGGATATCTCGAACTCCATAGGAACATAGTAAGTTTGGCTAAAGACAAGGACTCCCAAAGGCCCAAAGTGCTAGAGAGGATCCAAACCATCGATGTAACATCCCCTACCCTCCAAAGACCGAGTAATGCTACCAACAAAACCTTAACTTGTCCTCTAAAGCTATGATACCATTTTGTAACATCCTTGACCCTCCAAAGATCGGGTAATTCTACCAACACAACCTTAAATTAGCCTTTAAAGCTCAGATACCATATTATAACATCCCTAGCCATCAACCGGCCTGGGCAATTCCACTACTCATCTCTGACTTAGTTGTGATACCAAACTTTAGCATCCACCAACTACGTGCAAAAATTCCACAAAACTCCTAGCCATAGACCACGTTGCTCATCACGCTCATCAGTGGGTCACCCCCGAGCTGGGACTAAGCTCCAACTAGGGAAAGGGAATCCTAGACTATGTTGAGGTCACAAGAAACTCAACAGTGCAACTGGAACGATTCTCTCAAAGAGCCTTCTTATTCCCACTACTCATGGACTCTCATTCCCCACATGTTTGTCCCACCCTAGGAGTATACACCTTCACTATCACACATTCCATCGGATGTTTCACCTCCCTTTCCTTGGGCTTCAATAATAGGTCGGACCAGAATTCTCAGAGCTTCGTAGCTAGTGCTGGACTCTCTCTAGGAGAAGACCACTTCCTAGAAAACTCTCTCACCTGGAGAGAGTTGCTCACAGGCTTGAAAACTTGCCTCTTCAACCACAACCACCTCTATCATCTCGAGAGAGTTTTGCACACAGGCATGACAACCTTCTTCTTCAACTTCGTTCCAGCACAAGGAGGACAACAACAAGGCTCAGCAAGGAACAGATGACAACAACAAGCCATACTCAGCCAAGGGACTGCGTGGACACAACAACCCACAATTATAACACACATGGCATAGACAATTACGGTATGCTCAATTTTCACAGAAGACGCATGCCGACTTCACAGATATGATTTTCAGAGGTGCGTGGCTATGCAATAGTCCAATGCAGAGTCAAAATGGGTTCATACGCCCTAGATCCCAATGAACTCAGGCAAAGGATGACATAATGGGAAGCAAACCCCAAACACAACTCACTTCTTCATCTTTAATCGCATGCACCTAGGTCAACACCTGTCTTCCTAGAGATGCCTGCACTCCATTTTTCATACGTTCCTTTCCAATAACTTAGGACAACACTTGGTCAATTGACCACCTTATCCCTTTAGGAAATAATAATAAATTATTATCCCCTTTAGAGGTAAGCCCCCTACCTTAGCCTCTAGGCCCACACACTTAGCCTCCTCCCTTACCCAACCTTGTGGAAGCTTAGTCCCCCATCATGCTTTCTTCAAGGTCGGTCTACACACAGTGATGTTTATATTTTATTAATGATCTGCATAGTTACATATACAAAATCAAGCTCCTAGCCTTTAACACCTAGGCTCTCCAGCCTAGTAAACAAATAATCCCACCGTATTATCAACACTCAGCTCACAAGCCTACAAAACATGTTTACAATTTATATATACAACGGGGGCTCGTCCTTTGGGTATTACAATCCCTTCCCCTTATTTTTTCACTCTCGTTAATGCAACTCTTTACACAACATCAGCAAGATTTCCAAAATCTTCAAAAGATGCGGGTTTTCCTCCCGCATAGCATCCTCATGCTCCCATGTCATGTCCTTGGTACCGTACCAGGTCCACTGGACCTTTACAAGCCCTATGGCTTGATTCCATAAATTGTTTCTCTTCTGGTCCAATATGCGCACCGGATGCACTTGCAAGGCGCCTTCTTGCTCTTGAGTCACATTCCAATCAATAACATGATTAGCATCAGGTATATATTTCTTGAGCAATGAAACATGAAACACATTAGGTACAGTCATGGATGTAGGTAATGCAAGCATTTATGCAATGTATATAGATGTATATACAGGCAATTCTAATAACATTATAACCTATATACAACATACACAACATACAATAATTAGAGAATTGTACTTATCTTTTGATTGAGAATACTTCCATATCAACATGGTCTAGGCCAAGGTACCAAAAATCATCATCACTCTAACCAACCAAACCTCAGCATCACTCCAAAAAATGGTCTCTCATTCCCCACATGCATGTCCCACCCCAGGAGTGTACACCTTCACTATCAGACAGTCCATCGGCTGCTACACCTCCCTTTCCTTGGGATTCAGCAATAGGCCAGACCAGAAGTCTCAGAGCACCATGGCTCGAGGATTTCCAACTGTCGTCATAGGTCTCCAATCAACATTTTCTCGAGCTACTCTTTGTAATCAACATTCTAACTTTAATCAACATCATCTAATCTGCATCACCCACATACATTTATCATGAGATAACATAAAATAATTCATTTAGGAACTCCAACTTAGTTCAAAAAGGAATTCAAATTTTTCCCCAAAACAAGAAATTTCATTTCATAATTCTTCTTGGATATTCCCAAATTATGAATGCATCCATCCTTGTGGTTTTCCACAGGCACCAAACTGCATAAAAAAAATTCTGTAATGCTTCCTCTTGCATACAACCAAGAAATTGTCAGTGTTTTTTATACATCATAATTCAAAATGTAAAACACTTCATGCAATGATCTTAGAATTGCATGTACCTAGAAATTCAATCACAATTACCAAAAAATTTAACCAACTAGAATGACTCATCATTCTATGCATATGGATGTTCATAATTAATAACAATAAGTTTATTATTTCAATTTTCTGAACATAAAATTTTTTGTAGTCTTTATTCCTATGACTACCTGGCTTGCAACTTTCTTGTTGCAATGTTTAACAATTCCTGAAATGTTCTCAACTTCATGAGTTAGAAAAATTCATCCATTAGTATAATTATTTCCATGCCAAAAACATATATACATGCACTCACAAAATGCATTCAGCAAAGTGCATTTAAGTATACAATTCCATCATGTATGAGTGCAACTTTGCCCCTTACTAGACACGTAGACATGAGTACTACTCTCAATGCCTATTTATTCAGTGCACCCTTGTATTGATTTACATAATGCTCTTTATCTTAGTCATGTATTTCACCATCCATAAGTTGGAATTTTGGCCAATGTGTTGACACATTCTCCACACACTTCCTATTGTCTTCCCAATTAATTTGATGCCTTCCTTTTTGACCCGAACAATACAACAAGAATATAATTATGTGGTGTTCATTAGTGTTAGCAAAAAGGTTGCATCCCAAGTTTTATTTAAAGGTAGGAATCTTTTAGTACCTATGTGTCTCATAACATTTCCATATCCGTACTTTGCCATATCCAACCATGTACTGGTCTCATACATGACTATATTAATAGCATTCATTCCTATAACAAGTTCTTATCTTTTAATTCTTTGGTTATCACCCCATAACCAAATTAACATGCCATTCTAATGTGTCAGTGTGTGCATTCAGAAGCTAAAAAGATTTGAATTAATACAGGCCTCCATCGTTTACCACATCTAGTGGTATGCATTCAATAATATAATCATGTGATTTTATATAATAACTCTGGCTCAAGAAATTCTTACCTAAATTTCCTTTTACCAATTATGAAAAAAGAGTAATAAAAACCATACCTGCATGGCTTCCATTAATAAATTGCATATTACCTGAATGCCTGATGGCAGTAGAATATTTCATGCTTCTTTTATCAAATTTATAATCAACACTTCAGCTTTCTGTTGCTTCCCTCCTTATGCAACAACATTACCAACAACACTTGGAAACATGCAAGCATTGTTTCCTCTGGCTGACCCAACAAGACATAACATACTTGTTGCCACATAAATTGCAACAATTTCTTTCTCCCTATAAAACGTTTTCTTGTTGATCCCAGAAGTCTACAATTCTTCCCAGATTCCTGGATCTTCTTGTGCTCCCACTATAATCATTGTACATGATTAGTCCCGACTTGAGCACTTTCTAGTCAAATCACTCTTGGATGCTCTTGCAATTATAGTCTCAAACTAAGCTGATATTAACCTTCAACTTTCCTTAATTTCCTGCATCCAACTAACCCAATCTCATACTTGGATGAATTAAATTCCAAACCAAGTTGTTTTATAGATTCTAGATTCTTCAACATCTAGTTACTCTTCAGGACTGAACTTCTTCAGCCTCTTTCCTGACGAAATACTTTAGTACTTGAGGTGTTTTGTACTCCCTGCTTCTCTTTTGCCAGCTTCATAGAATTAACTGAAAGTGCTTCTTTCACCTTACCATCATAGCTTCAAGTGACACCTCCAACCTCTTGGGTTGTCACTCATGGCTCTATGGGTATTCATTGTTATATAAGGAGTATGTCTCTTGAATTAACCTATTTATGATCCCATAACCAATCATAACATAATATGCAATTGCCATTTTGTCTAATTTCATTCTAGCATCAACAACACTTACACACTCTAGGCCTTCATCCATTACATATCAGTTTAAATATTGAAAATTAACTAAGGGAATCCTCACCTCGATCCCCTTCAACATGTATGCATAGACAAAAACTAAATGGATACCTGCTTGGTTGTTACCAACCTACTTTTTGTTGTCTGAGAAACTAATATTTTTAGAAGCTCNCCCCCCCCCCCCCCTCATCATTTTGATCAACATTCCTGCCATCCTCATGGGTCTTCACCTCAATGGAAATCATAAGAAACAACAACATCCACATATTTAACCCTGCTATATCTTTTTTCTTAATACATAATCCATATTTTAGTCATAATCGAACATTATTTCATAATAACAGACTATTCTAAGTTCACCAACATGTTATATGCATATCCACGCATGTACATATGCAAAATTACACATCCATATTGATGCAAACCCCCCTGCTCTCCTCGGGGTTGCACGACTTCTAGGTCTAGGATATTTATTCCTTATGATTCGGATCGACCCTTCAGGATCCTTATTGAACCAAAAACAATTATACACATGCCCCCTTTTCTCCTAAGGCATAGGTCCTGTGATACCCGTGACCTCTGTCTGTGCACTTCTGAAACGTCAAGTTTCAGGCGCTAGCTCCTTTTTCATTAGACCCTTCCTTCATATGGCCCTGGTTTTTGACCTTATGGAAAACTGCGATTGCAGGTGATCCGAAATCGGATTCAGCAGGCTGTCAGGGCATGAAAAATGCTCAAAAATGAAAGTGCTCGGAATCCGACGAAACCAACACCATGACGGATCAAGTGGTATCAGAGCTAGTTGACAATTTGGAATTTGAGTTTTGCATGTTAGCCAGGGAAGAGCACATCTCAAGGAGGAAAATGGCATCTACAGGAGGACTTTCTCAAGACGACAAGAAGTTCAGAGATTCGGTGTTTTCCATGGCCGAGATGGTGAAGGTGTTGTATGAAGACTACTTGGAACGCAAGAGCACAGTTCAAGCAAAAACTTCGAAGAACAACAAAGTAAAAGAAGCATTGAAGGAAGTGCCTTCTACATCTGTTTCAGACAAAGTTTCCCAATGGTTGCATTAATTAACCATTGGGAAACTTTAATGAAAGAGCGAGAAAAGAAAACGCATTATACAGCCATAAACATATATGCAAATCTGAAATGCAACAAAGAACAACAAACCATAATGCACAAGCTTGATAACGGAGTTCGGCACAACTTTGCCTACGTCTCCGGGCCTTTTCTCTGTGAGGGAGGCTTCTTTATTTCTGTTCGAAAGCTTATTAGTACATCTTTACAATGCCGATTGGATTCTAGACTGATCTGGTCATGTTTGCCATGATCTCTAGAATCTTGCACAACTTACGGCACCTGAAACGGATATACCAAACTCTCAGAAATCGTCCGACAGCATCTCTACCTCAACAGCTCCTCTGCCTCAAACTGGCTTTATCTTGGCCTTGCATCAGCATCTCTGC
>ML776762.1:2397978-2412644 GCA_009831015.1 Picea engelmannii | reverse complement strand
TCCTACTCAGAAAGGAAAGAACCAAAACATCCTGTTCTCTGTAGACTTTCCTTGGTGTTAGCCAGAAACTGGGTTAGAGATCCCTGCTCAGAAAGAAAGGAATCAGACTGCCCTGTTCTCTGTAGACCCCAACTTCACAAGTGCGCCAAAACAGAAGTAAGGCTCAAGGCTCCTGCTTAGACAGAAAGGAACTAAGTGCTTTGTTTTATGTTAGATAGAGTTAATTGTTTTCTGCATTATTGTTTTCATGAAAATAGTGTTAATGCTGAAGTCTCTGTTTGAGAGTAAGGGTCTTGTTCTCTGATTGCAGAATAGTTGTTCTTTCCCATTGCAAGTATTGTTTTAATGTAATCCAGGATTCTTAGATTGATCTTTAAGGAACTGCAATAGGGAGGTTACTTTCCTGTGATTTAATTCAGAGCTTCAGTTCATTCAAGCAAGTATAAATAGTATAGATTTCTTTACTACAACACTAAGTTGCTTTTGGAATTGAGCATATACTGTGCGTGGCTATCTTTGAAACAAAAGACTTCCCTGGGTTGATAATTTATGTTTCACTTGGTTGTTTAAAATTAATTAAGCAATTATAGTGACCAACACTCACCAGCCTACAAAACATGTTTACAATTTATAAATACAACGGGGGCTTGTCCTTGTGGTATTACAGTCGATTTTAGTGGACGCATGACATTAGATATGGAGTTCTGGAGCATCAACACTCCAAAACAAAGAAGGTTGGCTGAGTCAAGAACTCCCAAACCCATGAAGCTCCAAAGATCCGAAGTAGATTTAGATCAATGATCGAAGTTCATCACAACCATCCATTGGAAAAGGACACATGGCATGAGATCCCTCACTTCGGACACTGAGAGCTCTGGAGGAAAGGTGAGTAGTATGGAGAAAGAAATCTTGAAGGCCCAAAGGTTGGAGTTCATCTGAGTCATTCATCAATGAGGACACATGGTGCTATATCTCTTGCTTTGGAGACTTTGCACTCCAGAGGGTTTTGAGAAGTGAAGAATTGGAGCGAGAACTGGATGGAGTCCCAAAGTCCATATGGACCATTAAAGGTTGAGGACATGTGCCATTAGATATGACACTTTGGAAAGTTAACACTTTGGAGGTTAGTGGTGTTGTGCATCTCAAAACTCCCAAAGCATGGGATTCTAAAGTAAATCTCAGTCGTCCAATCAAGAGGACACGTGGATTTAGATCCCGCACTCCCGAGTTCACTAATTCAACACTCTAGAGGATTGTTAGTATTGTGCATGAAAAGGCCCGAATCCTAAAATCCCAAAGTAATTGTGAGCCGTTGATCTCAGATCAACGAGGACCATTGATCTTTGTAGCAATTCGCTCCCAGTCACATGAGAAGTTGAACTTCAACTTTTTTTTGTCTCTTGAGTACACTCAGATAGACTGATTCTGCCATTAGAGGTGCTATAGTCGATAAAAAATAGAGTTCAGTGTTCTGAATATGTAGATATCGTGCTTGAATAGTCAGATCCAACTAGATCAAAGCTAAATAAGTGGTCTACGTGTTTTTTAGCCTAAAGTCACACAAAGGATTTCGTAGACCTAGTTTTACGAACATGAAACACAAAGAGAACTTGTTTGTTCCCATCAAGTGGTATCAGTGTGACGAGATAGAATAGTCGATCCACAAGTATGATCGAATTGGTGAATGAACAACCAAAAAACGTTTTCATGGGTCAACAAAGATGACTTGGGAAGTCCAGAAGAGATATTAGAAAGATATGTAAAGAGAACAACAAAGAAATGGCATCATATTTTGAAAATATCAATGAAGAGGTTCCATTTGTACCTAAGGATCTCACACAGGAAGCACATTAGATACAAATTGATGATATTTGGAGCAACATGAGCATGAATCTACCATTACCACCATAGTATAATGGTGAGAATTTTGAATTTTCGTCTGTTAGATTGAATGATTATTTCTGTCTTGTAGAATGTTATCATAATCTACATGATCGGGAAAGGGATGAATTAGCACTGCAACTCATCCAACAAGGCTTTCATATTTTCAGGCAGAACATATTTTCTTTGATTCAACCAGAGTTTCATGTTTTCACGATCTTTTTTAATCTTTGTTCCCAGAATGAAGTCAGCAGCACTGCGATCCTTCATGTCAAATTTGGAGGATAGCTATGATTTCCCCTCCTTGATAACATCCATGTTATTTCCTACCATCAACATGTCAACAACATACAAAACTACATATGAAGTGATTACCATCCTTATTGGAAAATACACAAGCATCAACCCTGCTTCTCACAAATCCCAATCCAAGGATGTATGTGTCAAGATTTTGCTACAACATCCTAGGTGATTGCTTCATACCATATAGTAACTTATTTACTTTACATACCGACTCTTTATTTCCCTTCAATACAAAGCCTTATGGCGCCTTCATGTAGATTTCTTCTTCCAGATCCCTAAGTAGGAATGATTTCTTCACATCCATCTCTTCCACTTCAATAGCAAAAGAAACAACAATGGATAAAATAAATCTAATAGAAGTTAACTTGGCAATAGGATAAAAAATGTCACCAAAGTCAATTCTTTCGGCCTAGAAATAAAAAATTTCTACTAACCAAGCTTTGTATTTTTGATGCAAGAGCATTGCTCCATCTCAGCAAACACACCAGTGCATCGTCAAGTTAGTGCATGAGTGCACATGGAGGAAAGGGTTCCAAGGAAGGAGAGGAGCCAACCCTCTCATTTTAAACCCAAATTAAAAAATTTAATGCAATTAAATGTAATTAAATGTTTGATGTCTCAAGGGAAATACACACACTTGTTTTTGTAAAGGTGAGTTATTGTAATAGATAGAGTCACCTTTAATGGCTGACAGTAGGAGGGATCTAGATATGATTCAAACTGGATGGAAATTCAATGTAATTCTATGCTAGTAGGTAGATGGAGGGAAGGCATGAGGAGCCCCTTTTTGCAAAATTCTTATGGTATCAAAATTCATTAGATGATTAGAGGATGAGAGAGTAGAGAGGGAGATATCAAGAGAGGAGAAAGTGTTGAAGAATCTATTGGATTCCAACCTTTGTAAATATTTGTACAAAAGAAGTTTTTCCTACACATGAGGTGTTTGTGTTCTTATGTGTGATGAATGTTTATTTTCTGAATGTTTTATGTGTTTATTTAGGTATGTTGTAGATGTATGCAGATAGGTTACATTTGTAGGTTTATACAGACTTATCTATCTTTGTGGATTCTGAGTAGTTATGGGCTCTTAGGCTTGTGCAAGCAGTGCACACTAGAGTATTGAAAACTCTTTGAAGCTAGTGCAAGGAGTGCACTTGAACTCTATGACAAGTTCATATAAGAGCGTGTTAGGTGGCCACACTAAAACCATTCTAAAGCTCAGAAGGAATATTTCAAGCAGTGCACATCAGATTTACTGAATACTCTGAAGAGGATTTACCAGAGTTATTGAATAATTTGAGGGCTTTACAAGGAGTACATTGAGCAGGCACAAGGAGTGTCTGGGAACTTTGTTTCAAGTTCTAGGAGAATGTTTCCAAGAGGGCACACCAGAAGATATAGCTTAGGAGGAGTAGTGCAATTTTCAACAAAGAGTATAGGGAGTGTGCAAGTGAACTTTTAAAGTTCAATTTTCAGGAGAAGAAGAGTGCCATGAGTGCACAAAGCAAACACACTTCAAAGCGTTGTTCAAGCTCAGGAGACAGAGAGTGAGTGCTAGGAGAGAATTAGCAGTTGCTAAGAGGAACAAAGGGACTGAAGAATTTGAAGATCGAGCATTGTAACTTTAGGAGAGATATTGTAGTTGTGCACAGAAGACCCATGCAAGATGTGCACCAAGCCAACACTTGGAAAGTGTTGAAAACCTCCCAAGAAGGTAGAGCATAAGGTGTGTAGGGGAGGGGAACCTTTCGAGTTCCATTTTTAAGAGAAGCACAAGGGGTGCATTGGAGGCCAAGTATTCATAGTGCCAAAGCTCAGGAGAAAGAGAATATTTTTTTCCAGGAAGGAATAAAACTTCATTGAAGGAGCAGAGGGCTGATACCCTTAGAAATCTGAGCAAGTTCAATCTCAAAAGGAATAGTGCAAGGTATCCACAAGTAAAATTATTTTCTATTTTAAAGATAAAAAAAACGTAGAGTGAGTAGAGGTCAAGAATTCAATCTTGCAGAGGATAAGATCAAAGGCCAATACCTTTGAAATTGTTAGCCCTTGACCAAATTTTGGGAGATCCTTGGTTAGGTTGAACTATTTTGGAAATTTGACATCCTGTCGAAGACAGAGCGCAAGACGAAGAAGAGATCGTGGGATCTCGACCCCTTTTTGGGATTTGGGAATATGTAACAGGAATGGGATGTCGGCCCATGGGTTTACCCATGTTTAGGCCTATTGTTTATGTATAAATAGAAGGCTAGGCAATGTAAGAAGTATTTTAATAGTGCACAAGTGTTGTGCAAGTTGGCTAAGTGCTAAGAGTGGGATCTGTGTGATCAAGAAGTGTAAGGCTTTGTGCATACTGTGTGAGACTTGCAGAGCTAAGTGAAAGTCATTGCAAGAGACTGTCGAGGGATTTGTGTTGTAACACAAGGAAGAAGGATATACCAAGCTTCACATATGTTCTGTCCTATGCGGAGTAAGTTTTTGAGGCTTTGTGCATGTAACTCGTTGAATAAGCTAATAAAGAAGAAGAGTTGGCGGACATAACCCCAGGGTGGGGGTGAACCACATAAATATTGTGTTATTCTTCTCTGTGCGATGTTTTCATGTGTTTATGTGTTATGTGATAAGTGCTTTGATGTAGATAGATATATGTGTTTATGCTTTGTGCTTATGATGAATCTCGATGCTATATCTAACATATGTGAACTTTCTTAGTGCTTGAATTTGCTAGATCTGATCTAATTCCTTTCATAAGTGCTTGTATACATTAGATCAGGGTGAATGTTGCGATGTTTTGTTTTCTCTGTGGAGTAAATATTGGTTAGAAAATGATGAACTAATAGTGCTAAGTGCTCTATTAAGTGTTATAATCACAGATCTGTGTCCCAGCTAAGGTTGTAGACACCTGAGTCCTGCAACCATGCCTGCCTCTACCTCGGGTGAGACTTCATCTGCTTCGCAGGTGTTGCCGAAAGGGCCGGTATTTAGGGTTTTGTTGGTGCACTGTTGTAGCGTTGAACCTTGGGTCTTCCCCTGTGCCTACAAAAATTAATTAAGAGAAATCATTCATTCAAAAGGAAAGCGTAGTAGCCACAAAGAGGAGCTATAACATTCATTAGATATTTTTTCAAGGAGTGATGTAGACCATCATATTTGACTTCAAACTCAAGGAGGACTGTGCATGGAAGAGATAGATCCTAGTCATTGGATCTAGGCATGAGGATCTATGAGCATCAGATCCAGGTAAGAATCCTGAGGTTTAACCCTGCAATTTATTTAGACTTCGGGTATTCTGTAGAAGTTGGATGCAAAGATTAAAGGATGAGTTGTCGAAGAGGAGAAATCAATGGTTGAAATCCATTTAGGATTTTGCAAGAGAGAGGAAATTCGTTGGATCAGTAGGAGTTGTGTGAGGTTTAATAGGAAAAGTCCTTCGGACTTTACGCATTCAGAATATTTGGCACGTAGAAAATTTGGGACTCCCTGAAGCCTCGAAGGCCAGAGTGAATCATGGCCATTGATCTTTGAAGACACATGAAAAATTTCTTCCATCCAGAGGTACAACACTCCAAAAGGATTACGTTGACTTGAGTCAAGAACTCTCGAAGA
The DNA here is from genome assembly GCA_009831015.1 of Picea engelmannii. Taxonomy (NCBI): domain Eukaryota; kingdom Viridiplantae; phylum Streptophyta; class Pinopsida; order Pinales; family Pinaceae; genus Picea; species Picea engelmannii. Next base: position 2,406,854 of record ML776762.1, on the reverse strand, counting down.
GACGGGAGCCAGAGTAAATCTCGACTATTGATCGAGAGAGCCACATGGAAGCAGATCCAAAGGTCCGACACTCCAGAGAAAACATAGTGCAGTGTCGGGAGGTCGTGAAGGCCAGAAGTCTAGAGTCAATACTAGCCTTCCATTTGAGGAGGACACATGGCACAAGATCTTAGAGTCCAAGGACTTGAAGCTCTAGGGGATTCATAGGTTGGAACAACTAGGACTCTCAAAGGTCGAGGTCCTATAGTAGATCTCAATCCTTGTTCGAGCGAGGACACATGGAGGATGATCATGTCACTTCAGAGTTCGGGGCTTTGGAGTATTGGTGGAACTGTGTATCAAAGACTCCTGAAGGCTGGAGTCCCAGAGGTCATCATAGTTTTCCGTTGCGACAGACATTTGGTGGGAGATATAGCACTCTGAAAGGTTGACACATCAGGATATTTAAGGTATGGTGTAATGAAAGTTCGTCGAGGCCCGAAGGCCCAAAGTATTGTGGGTCATAGATCAAAGGAAGGACAGGGGTAGCATATCTAGAGGTCCGACACTCCAGAGAAAATAGAGCACAGTGTTGTTTGGAATCATGAAGGCCCAAAGGTTAGAGTCAATCTTAACCGTTCAATTAGGGAGGACACATGGCGTAAGATCCTAGAGTTATAAGACTTGGCATTTCAGTAATTTTACATCATTGTAAATAGGGGAAAATCCGTGAAGTATTGAAGACATCCCAGTCGTCGATCTAGGATGAGACATATGGAGGAAGGATAATCGTTCGACATTTCAATGTCGGGAGATATGAGAAGTCATGTCATTTGACGACCGAAGGAAATCATTGAAGCCCAAAGGGAGTTGATCTAGACCATTGAATGGTTGGAGCATTATGGACCATCGATATGAGACTTGGAGTAATTTATTTTTTCGATGATCAGTGATTCAAAAGTGTTGTGTGTATGTTGGGAGGGACCAAAAATCATCGAAGCCCAAACAACTCAATTTGGGTTGTTGATCTCAGAATTTGATAAAATTCATTGATCTTGTCTCCTAGTGTTTGACAGTTTGAAGGTGTTGTATGCTTTGGAGTGGAGAAAAAATTATCTAAAGGAGAAGCCCGAATTAGCACCTTTTGGCTCAGATCTTAGTCACAGCCCAAGGTCGTATGCTATTGCCGCAGGAGGAAAAGGGGCTAAGGATGAATTCAGATTTGTAAAAGGAAAGGGGATTAGTAAAAGAGCTCATGGGTATTTTGTAGGACCTGTCCCTTAGTTGAAGGACATTTGTAAAGTATTTTTGGGTCTCAGTAGGTCCTGAAGAGTTGATCCAACTCCTGATTTTCAATGATCCTATACTAGGAGGTCAAGTGGACCCCAAGTGAGGGAGGTGTTCTGCATCAAGTCATATCAAAGCTTGATTTTGTCTATCGACAATAGGCAAGGAAGGAGAAGACAGAGTATTGATGCTCTGTGAAGGTTTGTTTGTAAATATGCATTAATTAGTAGACAACCAGGTTGGATGAAGGAGAAGAAATAATTGTGTTCTTGAAAGAAGAGGTTGAAGAATCATACTGAAGTTCATCAACAAAAATATCAAGGAGGCCGCCAACAGTTGAGGAAAGAGAAGAAGGAAAAAGATCTTGGAGAGATTGGAGTAGATATCGACATAGTAATGTTGAATATGCAGCAAGAAGCATAAGCAATATGGAGGTATGAATGGCCCTTGAAGATAAAATTGAAGTGTCTTATCAAGCAGTTGATTGCCAGAAGGTAGAAGTAGAATTTGAGGAGATGGTTGAGGCATGCTTAAAACCTTAGTTCCATAGAGGAGGAGATGGTTTACATTTGTGAACCAAAGGTTAGAAGGAACCTCAATGATGAGGAGGAGAGATTAGCTGAAGATCTCATAAACTGCGAGGTGGGTAGAGGTGATAATGAAGATTTCCAAGAGGGAAATTAGATGAGATCAGTTGGAGATGTCATAGAAAGACAGGAGGGGAGAGATGAAGGTTCATATTTCCACGAGGGTAATAGAGAGAGATCAAGAAGAGATCTAATAGAATTCTAGGAGGGCAGAAGTGAACATTCCTATTTCCAAGAGGGAAATGAGATGTTATCAATCAAAGATCTCATAGACTGCCAGGAGGGTAGGTCAGTAAACTCCAATTACCAGGTGGCAAAGGAGAATGAGGTAAGACTGTTTGAAAGTCTCAAGATCTCAAAAAGGAGTTCAAATCAATAAGGAGTGCTGAAAAAATGAATATGATATTGTCTGAGAGTCTCATGAACGCAGAGGAGAGTTCATATCAATAAGCAATGTTGACAGAGGACGAGGATCGTAGGTACATTCTGATCATTTGAGGAATCAACATACTCCTTCCAAGCATCCCAATAGAGGCCAATGCACATGTTGAAGGTGCATTAGAGGAGATAAAACCATCCAATACTATCATGAAGGAGGAGAGAGAGAATACATTGACATCTTCCCAGGAGGTGGAAGAGGAAGAGGAGAATTCAGATCAGATGCTCACTTAGTGGGAGATAGAGTTGAGGGTGTTGGAGGATTGGTTGAGCTATCTAGGAAAAAAAGAATACTACCAGAGGGATGTAGTTTTGAAGAGTGAATAAGAATTCCATACTGAGGAGAAACTATACGAGGTTGGACTTGTATCGATACAAGGAGAGGAACTGACAGAAGGAGAACTATCAAGGGAGATAGTTGAGTAGAAGCTTAGTAGAATGGATGCAGAACTTGGACCCGCGGTGGAGTTTCAAGATAGTGCCACAGGAGATGAAAACAACTATGAAGATCAGGTTGATCTACCCATTTATTTTTGTAAAGGTGTGGAAGCCTTGAAGGAAAGGGTAATAGTGAAAATTCATCTTATCCAACAAGACAGGTTGGAGTCTGAATATGAAGAGATGCAACAGAGTAGACTACAAAGGAGGATCTAGCCAGTAGACCAGCTGGACATAGTGATATAATAAATTAGAAGGATGATGTTGAAGTCAACAAAGGAGACAGTCAAAAGTAAGAGGAAGCTAAAGAAAGGAGAACCTGCAGCAGAAGGACAACAACAACAACAAGAAGAAGGAAGAGGAGAATATAGACAACTCCAATTTTAGATTTGGGATCCTAGAGGATATAAACCTCAGTAATAGGGGATCCATGAGAAGGATCTCATTATTTTTTCAGCGTAGTAGTATGATGCAGGAACATCGCTCCATCTCAACAAATGTGCCAGTGCATCAGTGCACATGGAAGAATGGGTTCCAAGGAAAGAGAGTGCCAACCCTCTCATTCTGAACCCAAATTAATTTTTTTAATGAAATTAAATGTAATTAATTTTTTTATGGCTCAAGGGAAATCCAAGCGACTGTATTTGTACATGCGAGTTATTGTAATAGATAGAGTTTCCTTTAATGGTTGGAAGTAGGAGGGATCTAGATCTGATTCAGACTAGATGAAAATTAAATGTAATTCAATGTGAGTAGGTAGATGAAGGGAAGGATCGAGGAGCCCCTCTTTTGCAAAAATATTATGGTATCAAAATTCATTAGATGATTAGAGGATGAGCGAGTAGAGAGGGAGATTTCAAGAGAGGAGAAAGTGTTGAAGACTATGTTGCATTCCAAACTTTGAAAATCTTTGTACAGAAGCATTCAGATATAATGCAAAAGAAAATTTTCCTACACATGAGATGTTTGTGTTCTTATGTGTGATGAATGTTTATTTTCTAAATGTTTTCTTTTTTTATTTAAGTATGAAGTACATGTATGTAGATAGGCTACATTTGTAGTTTTAGATGGAATTCTCTATCTTTGTGGATTCTGAGTAGTTATGGGCTTTTAGGATTGTGCAAGGAGTGCACACTAGAGTATTGACAAATCTATGAACCCAATGCAAGGAGTGCACTTGAACTCTGTGGAGAGTTCAAGGAAGAGCATGCCAGGTGGGGACACTAGAACTATTCTGAATCTCATAAGGAATAGTGCTAGGAGTGCACATCACAATTACTGAATACTCTGAAGACAATTTACTAGGGCTAGTGAATACTCTTAGGGCTCTATAAGGAGTGCATTAAGAAGACAAAAGGAGTGCATGGGAACTCTATTTAAAGTTCTAGGAGAAAGTTTCCAAGAGGGCCCACTAGAAGATATATATCAGGAGGAGTAGTGCAATTCTGCAAAGAGAGAATAATGAGTGTGCAAGTGCACTTTTATATTTCAGTTTTAAGGAGAAGAAGAGTGAAGGAGTGCACAAATCCATCACACTTCTAAAGAGTTGGTCAAGCTCAGGATATAGAGTGTGAGTTCTAGGAGAGAACGATGAATTTTTGAGAGGAGCAAAGGGATTGAACCCTTTGAAGTCTGAGCATTGTAACATTAGGATAGATAGTGCAATTGTGCATAGAATACCCGTGCAATATGTGCAACAGGCCAACACTTAGAAAGTGTTGAAAACCTTCCAAGAAGGTAGAGCGCAAGGTGTGCAAGGGAGGGGAACCTTTCGAGTTCTTGTTTTTAGAGAAGTGCAAGGAGTGCACCAGAGGCTAAGTATTTATAGTGGCAAAGATGAAGAGAAAGTGTGTCTTTTTTTTCATGAAGGTAGAAAACTTCATTGAAAGAGTAGAGTGTCGAGACCCTTAGAAATATGAGAAAGTTCAAGATCAAGAGGAATATAACAAGGTATGCAAAAGTAAACTTATTTCAATTTTAAATCTCAGGAGAGATAGCGTGAGTAGAGGTAAAGCATTCAAGCTTGCAGAGGAGACGATCAAAGTCCAAGACCTTCAAAATTAATTAAGAGAAATCCTTCATTCGAAAGGAAAGCACAACAACCACTGAAAGGAGCTACAACATTCGTTAGATATTTTGTGGGATAGCGATCTAGACCATCAGATATGAGTCCAGACTCGAGGAGGAGTGTGCATGGAGGAGATAGATCCTAATTGTTGGATCTAGGCATGAGTATCGACAAGTGTTGGATCCAAGTAAGCAGCTGGAGGCTTAACCCTACAAGCTATTTATACTTTGCGTGTTAGGTGGAAGTAGGGTGGAAAGCTTAAAGGAGGAGCTATAGAAGATAAGAAATAAATGGTTGAGATCAATTCGGTAGTTTACAAGAGAGAGGATAGCCATTGGATCATGAGGATTTGTGTGAGGATTTGGAGATTTTATCGAGTTGTAGCCTGAGAAACAAGGTGGTTGGAGCCTCCTTCTAGTTGCAGCTGGAAAACAAAGGAAGTTTGTTCTCCCAATGAATGTAATTCTTCAAGACATATAAGAAAAAAAATTCTGTGGTTTTCTCCCACTTTAGGTTTCCACATAAAACACTGTTGTATTGTGTATGTGTATGATTGTTCATTTTTTCATTGCTTATTTACTCTGCAATTATTGGATGATAATGGTACATTGATATAACACTTGGATTATATGGTTAAAAAGGATTAAATTTCTCTATTACTGATTCACCCCCCCTCTTAGTAATCCAACAAGTGTGATATCACCATCTAAATATTTAGACCAACAATCATCTTCCTTATGAGCAGATTAGTTGTATATTGTGAAGAATTTAGGATATTGAAACCAAGGAGCATTTTATTTTAGGTGTCCAACTAATATCACATTCAAGGGAAATTGTTTCCTCTTTAGGGATGATGGAGATATTGTTGATTACTTATTACTTTTGATGTCTCTAAATTGATGATAGTGATATAAATTCATGCAAATTGTTTATTAAATAATGGAATTAGTATCATGATAGTAAGAAGACACAGTACCCGATCACTACTACAAACTCAACTAACACCCTTAGAGATTACCATTTAAATAATGCGAACACAATTTCCACATACACTAGATTCAAACCTTCTCTTTAAACTTGTCTTACCATTATTCTCTTCAAATAAACCATTATCCAAGTAATATTTTTGAAATTTATCTTAGATAGTTCATATACATTGATGGTGTGATTGAATATTTTATTACTACTTGATACTTTTGGATGGATGGAAAGAAATTTTGTTTGATGGATGGAAAGAAATTTTGTATTCATAGAAAAAATGCCAAAACACTACAAGATAACCATATACTTTTTATTATTAACACACACAAGTCATATGTATTATTAATTCTTTATATTAAATTTCATTTAAGGAGAAATATATATTAAATCTTATGTTATTAAAAGAAACCACTAAACATAATTATTTACTTCTTTATATTATATTTCATTTATGGACAAATCATTGTCATGTAAAGTCCCTCTAGGTTAGAAGTATCTGTGTATTCCATAGAAAATGTCCTCCTCCAGAATATTATTCACATTCTCCACATGTATATGGTAAAGTCTCAAATTTCTCGCCCAGGGTGGTATTAGAGCCAAAAAACAGTTGAAGAACATATGCAATAAAACCAATTGACTTGAGCCAATTGAGTAATGGAATCGATGTGACGGGTGGCTTTATTTATAAAATAGAAATCAAAAGTTCTATTTTGTTTGATATTGGTTGTAAATACAACATGATTCATGAAGGAATTACTCCTCCAAAGTATACGAGTAAATTATATAAACACCATTGGTCAAGTAGGTCAACCATCTACTTGGATAATGCACATACATTCATATACTTATCAAACTTGGATAATGTACTTTGTTTGTTAGTCTATAGTTGTACATTTATTGAAAATGGTCAGAATTAATGGAGTTTTAATCATAGATAAAATTTTAATGGATATGATTTAATATGATAAATATTTTTCCTGGTCACAACAAATCAAAAGCTATCATTTCAAGTATTAAATTTATTTCAAACATTAAGCCTCAACAGTCCAGTTAACCAGGTACGATGTGACTATTTCAATCATTTTGCGCACTTAACCTTGGGGTTTTGTTAATTGGGGAAAATCTTAATTGGCATTTTATTTTAACCTTGTGGTTACCAATGGAATTAAATGTCATTGTGCAGGCGCTCAGTTTACTATAGAGGCCCACAAAATGGAGTTGGATGTCACTAAAAACAACAAACCCTAATTTTTCAATAATAATAACCAACTTTAATTTTTCAATAACTAGAGAGCAAGGCAAACCTTAAAACTTAGCAGTAAGAAAATAATTAAAATCTCAGACATTTTATTCTTTTTATTTAGTCAAAAATCATTAAAATCCTCCTTTGGTGATGCACATTTCCAATTATAGTTGTAAAACACTAGCAACAATATTTACACCAATGCACAAGAGATTTGATCTAAATTACTCCTTCCTTCTACTGTTATATAGCCTATCAGCCTTCATCAACCACACTTTTGTGGTTGTGCTACTATGTAGACCATTTAATTGTACATGGAAATAGTGTTTCAATGTTCCACCAATTCCCTAAATTCAAATTGAGATGAAGATTGTGGAACTAAATCCTCAACCTTCTTGGAAGACAGTCTCTCACAATTCCTACAGGAAACGACCCCGACATAGTTCAAACAGATGCTTAGAAACAAGATGGGAAGCAACATTATTAAATGAGGGTGACTTATACAGGCATGCCTCTGGAGTCTAAGAAGAAACAAAAAATCGATATCATCATAACGAACTCAAAACATATACAGTAAATCCTTTAGATTGTTTGTCTTGCCACACCATTTTTGTTAGTTGTAAACCTCAACATAGTAGTGATAGTACACTACCAACTGTACGAGTTCGTTAGGATTTCTGACCTGGTTCTTGATCTTCCTGATTTGTTGGAGCTTATTTTTCTCAACTCTTTCCCTTAATGAAAATAAATCAGCACTATGTGCTCTACACATCCTTCTTCCCAATTCATTTTCTCTGTATTATCTTCTTTACTTCTTATTTTTTCATGGTATCAAAGCTTCGGATGTAAGCCTCTTCACAGTTCCCAGAGAGAAGCCCGATCCGAAGAGGAAGAGCGCATAGAATACATTGTCTCGGAGATGAGAGCACGAGAGGTAAGACTCTTCACATAATCCTGGAGAGAATTCTGCAGTTTTCTAAAGGAGTGTTGGAGACATCAGTCCACTCAAAATATTCTTGGAGACAACAAAGTGCGAGGAAGAAGCGTTGCATAATGACAAAGCCTTTAAAAATTTGTGTAATCCCTTCTTCAGGAGGAATATGTAACAACAACAAAGGAAAAGATACAACAACCGTTAGATCGGAGCATGGAGAATCGACATATGCCAGATCTAGGTAAGGTGCACAAAAATTAATATTTCAAGTGTGTAGGATAACATAAGTCCCAAATAAAACTGGGATCATCCATCGTCACAAGGGACAGGTGGAAAAATATCTAGAACTCTGGAACAGTTGCACTCTGGGTGTTTCCAGACAATTTGGTCGCAAAATCGTTGAAGCAGCAGGGAGCCAAAGTCAATCTGAACTGTTTTTCAGATAGGACACGTGTTAATTGATCCTACACTTCGGAGAAAAGGCACTCTAGGAGAAATAAAGTGTGGAGGTAGAAAAACTCTAGAAGTCCCAAAGACGCGAAGAATATATGGACCGTTGGAGCCAGAGGGGACATGCATCATGCGATCCCATACTTTAGCGCTAGAGCACTTCGAAGGTCTAAGGAGTGTGGAGGAGCCGTAACCATTAAAGGGATGGTTTCCTGAAGTTAATATTAGTGATTATATCTACAGGACATGTGTCAGACGATCCCCATATTTGGAGATCTCGAACTCCAGAGGAATGGAGTAAGTTTGGCTAGAGACGGGGATTGTCGAAGGCAGGGGTGATTTTAAGAACCCCCCCTAAATTTATATGTATAATAAATGGGTGAATCCCCATGATACATAGGAAAAATTGAAGGCTATTTTATCAATAATATAAAATGTATATATAATTTTTTGGCGAATATTTTAGTCAAT
>ML776762.1:2368002-2387519 GCA_009831015.1 Picea engelmannii | reverse complement strand
ATGCATATTTGAAATGGATTGAACAGTCAATCTATGATGATGATGATGGTTAGTGCTCTCAGAAAGAACAAAAAGAAGAGATCCAATATGGTTCTTGTTATAATTTTTTATATCATATTGACAAGTTTTTTGAGTATGCAGGTGAGCAGCCAAAAGAAGAAAATGAAGACATGGGTGAGGATTTCAATGAAGACCATTTTGAAATGATTTTCATGCAATGGAGTTTTGAAGAAACCATATTTTATTCTAAGTTAATGTGAAAGTTGCCTCTTGACTGTGTAGCCCAAGCTATGAAGGGCATTGATGATAGTTTGCAGTGGTGGCATCAGCCTACTGTCAAAGACAAATTTGATGCAGAAGAAGATGAAAGAAATAGGCATAAGCAACCTGATCAAATTTTGAATATGAATTTGCAGCAACAAAGACAAAAGGCAAAGCATGGAGCCTTCAATATCAATGCCAAAATGAAAAAAATGACCAGATTAAAACAATAAAGAGTTTGGAAGAAGAGAAAGAAGAAACCCATCTCAAGTGAAAAGCCAAAGTCTATTTTTGTTGTTATGTATTGTAAGTCTAGTTGATACATAGACCAACAAGCATTTTCATTTATGAATTCAATTTTTTTTATTTTGTTAAAATCCATTGGGTAAATCCATTTTTTGATTTCCAAATACAACACTTAGGCTTTAGCAATGTTGATGTATGTAAACGTTTAGTTTAAGAGGGAGTGTTAGTTATAAACCTTAGTGTTATTTGTAAACCTCTAACATTCAGTTTAAGACGGAGTGTTAACTCTAAACCTCAATGTAATAGTGATCTCAATGTAATAGTGATTGTACAGAGCCATGTACGCCGCTATGGGCTCTACACATTCTTGTTCCCAATTCATTTTCTCTGTATTATATTGTTTACTTGTTATTTTATCAAATTTGTTAGGGTTCTTTAAACAAAAATAGACTTAACACTAATAAGCATGGAAAAACTTCATGTTGTTCAAATTTATGAATCTTAATGTATTAGCTAAACTTATTCAGATGTCAAAGAGAAAATTAGTTGTCAAGTTATGTTCAAAAAATAAAAATATATATATTAAAACTCAAACATAATATTTATAATTTTTTTTATCAATATAAAGCCATAAATTACCAATATTCAATCTGCATAAAACGAAACTACCAAGAATGTCGAATAAAGAGAATGTGAAAGTGCCTCATTGTCCATGCAAGATGGAATGCAATCAAGCAATATATTTTACAGATTTCAAACTTTTAGAGAAATATACTGTAAAGATTTCAGTCTTCTAGAAAATTAAACAACCAACAACCAAGAACGTACAGTAATGAGAATGTAATGAGAATATAAAGAGTACCACAATGTGTCATGAAGATGATGAGATGTGACCATGATCCTTCATACCCGTGGATCATAATTCATGGTAAAACCTTCTCCTAACATAAAAAAAAAAAAAAAAAAAAATTAACAACATTAATAATAAAAAAACTATAAAAATAAATAACATTAATTAAAAAAGGAAGGCTTTACAACTACAAAATGAAAATAAAATTACTGTTAACAATAAAAAAAACATAGAACCCTATATTTTAGGGTTTATCTTTAAAGGAAAGCATAAACATAAAAGCATGCATCCTTATCGATTTTTACAGTGTACAGAAACATATATCACCGAATTCGAAGAACAAAAAGTGAAATATGACTGAAAAGTCAAGAGAGTCCTATGTTTCTTGCATATCCCAAATTCTTATTAGACCATTCCGAGTGGGCAGTCTCATGTCAGCAACATATCATGTGAAACTAGGATCTTTACTTGAAAATGAAGTGCCAATTTCTCACCTCAAATCGAGTATCACTTTCAAAATCTGGTTCTCATGGAGAGGAAGGGATGGTCCTTGTTCCAGGAAGGTCATTGGTGATAGCTTCGAGAAATAGCTATAGTGATGATTGCAGGAGACAACAGATTATATGATCTCAAGTTTGAGACATGGAGAATAGTGACCAGACGAGTTGTGTACATGACAATATATATCAATATTTACAGCAATGCACAACACATTTAATCTAAATTACTCATTCTTTCTACTACTGTTATATAGTCTCATCAGCCATACTTTTGTGGCTGTGCTACTATGTAGACCATTTAATTGTACATGGAAATAGTGTTTCAATGTTCCACCAATTCTCTAAATTCAAACTTGAGATGAAGATTGTGAAACCAAATCCTCAACTTTCTCGGAAGACAGTCTCTCACAATTCCTACAGGAAATGGCTCTGACATAGTTCAAAGAGTGTCTAAGCAGAAACATAAAATCGATATCATCATAACGAATTCAAAATATATACAGTAAAGTCTTTAGATTATTTGTCTTGCCACACCAATTGGTCAGCTGGATTACAGTCACTCAAAGCCCCCTTTTTTTTTTTTTTAAATAAACCCAACACTAATAAGCATGGAAAATTAAAAAGCTGGCAAAGCTTCATGTATTTAAGAATCTTAATAGATTAGCTAAATTTATTCAGATGTCAAAGAGAGATTAGTTGTTAAGTTCTGTAAAAAAAAATTTAAAAATATACATAAAAACTCAATCATAATCTTTATAAATTATTTTTATCAATATAAAGCCATAAATTAAGAGGATGAACATTTTAAAAATAATTACTCAAACCTGGTTTAGACTAAAAGGACTTGAGAGCCTAAATATTCAATCTCCAGAAAATGAGACTATCAATAAAGTAGCATAACCAGAATGTGAAAGTGCCTCATTGTCCGTGCAAGATGGGATGCAATCAAGCAACATACTGTACATATTTCAAACATATAGAGCAATATACTGTTGAGATTTCAATCTTCTAGAAAATGAAACAGCCAAGAAAATACAGTAGTGAGAATATAACGAGTACCGTAATGTGTCATGAAGATGGATGAGATGTGTGAGCATGATCCTTTCATACCTGCAGATCATAATTCATGGTAAAAGTATGTGCACGATGGAAAAACTTCTCCTAACATCAAAATAAAATAAACAATATTAATAATAAAAAAGGTTTTACAACTACAAAATGAAAATAAAATTATTATTAACAATGAAAAAATGAAAAAATACATAGAATTTATCTTTAAAGAAAAGCATAAACATAAACGTATGCATCCATATCGATTATCGATTTTTACAGAATGCGAGTCTGTACAGAAACATACATCACCGAATTCGAAGAACAAAAATAGAAATATGACCGAAAAGTCAAGCAAGTCCTATGTTGCTTGCATATCCCAAATTGGTATTAGACCATTCCCACTGGGCAGTCTCATGTCAGCAACATATCATGTGAAAGTGCGATCTTTACTTAAAAATGAAGTGCCAATTTCTCAACTCGAATCGAGTATCACTTTCAAAATCTGGTCCTCATGGAGAGGAAGGGCTGGTTTTCATTTGAGAGGAAGGGTTGCTCGTAGATGCTTCATCCTCAGCAATATCACAACCAAACGATCTTGCTTTTTCAATTGCGCTGATTAACTCCGCCTCCTTTGTAAATTTCACAGCTTTGTATGTTGCCAAATCTGCAACCCGCATTAGCCTCTCGCTGCAGCATATTCCCTTGCAGAGCGTGCAGTTCTTATAGCTTCCCTTGCAGAGCGTGCAGTTCTTGTAGATTTCAGATCTACTGCAGCATATTCTCTTGCAGAGCGTGCAACTCTTATAACTTTTAGATCTGCCGCAGCCTCAGCCTCTTCATCTGAATTATCAGCAACTGCACAAGCATAGAAATAAGCATGACTCATAAATAAGAACAGTCTCATTTGCTCTTATTTCAATAGAGAGAAATGTCTACCAAACAATTACAAAAACAATTGTAAATTTAACGTCAACAGAATTTGTGATTCGTGATTTTGTGGAGAGTTTGGCTAGCAGGAAATCCCCCTCTCTGAATTACTTACTATTTGAATTGTTTAATAATAAATTAATAACAACACAACATAGAAGAATTACTTAATATTTGACGTTCCAGGATAGAAGGAAGTTGCAATATGCAATGTAGACCAACAGTAATAAAGAAAAATGTTATAAAAACAACTGAGGTTATAATATTGGTTAATATTGAGCGGAATTGTCTGGTTAATATCACCTGAAATTCCTGAACCAATATTGTGCCTTTTATCTTCCTCTATTCCATCCAATGAGCATGTATTAATGTTAAAACTTCCACTTGTGGATCCAGAACAAAGTTCAAGTGCATCATTTACAGTCAAACGGTCACACTTCTTGAGGAAAGCAGCCTTCTCCAATCTATCGATCACTCCCTGAAAAGAGCGTTGAGAGTGTCAAAATGATCCTTAGAGGAGGGCACACTTTTCTAGATGGTTTTGGGATGAAAAGTTTCACCATCAAAAAGCCCTAATTTTCATGTACGGTAACAATGACTTTTTTCACTTGTGAAAGATGTTTCCTTCAGCTTGGCTCTGATACCATGTTAATGTTTAAGCCATTATTATAGATGTTTTCATTTCATTAGATAACAATAGCATAATCCAAGATCACTGAGAAATACACAATCACAAGAGACACAACATTTATCATGGGAAACCCTCTAGGGGTAGAAAACCCAGCGAAAATTCCTTAATATAGATAGCCAATACAATGCCAAGAGATCTCTTATGCTAATACATAATATCCTCTCCTAGATATGCGCCTCTCTCTCTCCTTCTTCTCTAACTGCAGATCTGAAACTTGTCTCACGAAATGAGCAAGTGAGTTGTGTCTAAGTGAGGTGCTAGCCTCCTTTATTTATACAAGTATGGCACGTGTGAAGTGTCTCATCACTGGCAGGGCCGACTTCTCAAACTGGGTGGGTAAACCCACCTTTATTATATTTATGGGCTTCTTTAATATCTGTTGGGGACGACTTCTTATTCTTCCTATTACAATTGTCTTTTGACCAATCCGCAAAAGGGGATTTGGCCCTATTACAATAACCAACATGATCAATCCACAATGGGGATTGATCCTATGAATAATATATCAATAATAATAAGAATACTCTTTGCAGTTACATTATTTCAACATTTAGTTGCTACAATCAGATTCAGATTGCCCCAGAAAATCAAGATAAAACTACATTCACATGCCCCTTGGGCACCATTGCATACAGAGTATTGCCCTTTGGACTTTGTAACGCTCCAACCACTTTTCAAAGGGCCATTCTGAGCATATTCAACGATCTAATCAGTGAAGGACTTGAAGTCTACATGGATGGTTTCACTCCTTATGGCGACGACTTCAATCAAGCACTGAATAATCCAGTGAAGGTACTAGAATGACGCATTGCAACCAGGTTATGTTTAAGCCACGAAAAATGTCACATGATGATGACGGAAAGTGTGGTGCTAGGGAATTATATTTCTGCAGATGGAATTAGAGTAGATCCAACAAAATAGAGGTAATCCTTAATCTACCTACACCACACACACAAACTGAGGTACGTAGTTTCCTTGGCCCTTCAAGATACTATCGTAGATTTATGGAAAAAAATTCAAGAACCGTTGCACAACATGCTTTGACTGGTAATGTAGAGTTTCAATGGTCTAACAAGTGTGATGTGTCATTTGCAGGACTCAAGAAGCTGATCTCCACAGCACTGGTGTTGAGGGGACCAAATTGGAAAATACCATTTCACGTCTCCACTGATGCATCAGATATTTCCATAGGCGCTGTCATTGGATAGGAAGAAGATAAGAAACACTACACCATTTATTTTATTAGCAAGAATCTTATTCCAGCTGAACTTAATTATACAGTAACAAAAAAATATTTTTTACCTGTTATACACGCCATCAATAAATTTCGCTATTATATAACAGGCTATCCCGTTATTATGTATAATGATCATTTTGTTATTAGATATCTAGCTAATAAACCAATTACTAATGGATGGGTCACTCGGTAGTTATTACTATTTCAGGAATTTGACATCACCATCAAAGATTGACCCGGGAAAGAAAATCTTGTCGCAGACTTCCTATCCCGCATACCCAAAACAGACAACTCCTTAACAGTTGAAGATCAATTTCCAGATGAGCATCTGTTTTCCGTTACTACAAAGCCACCTTGGTACGCTGATGTGGCAAATTATCTGGTGGAGGGAAGATTGTCGGCACATCTATCATCGAGGTAAAGAAAATTGATCGTCCAGCGTAGCGCATGATTCGCTTGGATCAATGGATATCTCTTCCACACAGAAGCTGATCTCCAGATCCGCAGATGCGTACGCGATGATGAAATCTATGACATACTAAAGGCATGACATTATGAACCCTGTGGTGGGCATTTTTCAGACCATAGGAATGGACACAAAATTTTACAGATGGCTTACTATTAGCCCTCAATATTTAGGGATGCGAAGAAATACGTCCATACCTGTGATAGCTGTCAACAGATGGGAAAACCAGGTCAGGCGGATGAAATGCCCTTGAAAGCACAAATAGTCAAAGAACCATTTGAAATATGGGCACTAGACTTCGTTGACCCCTTCAATCTAAAGTCAAATCAGAAGGCCTATATTCTAGTTGCAACGGACTACATGACTAAATCGGTAGAGGTAGAAGCCTTACCAAATGCAACAGAAGAAGTAGTCATCAAATTTATTTTCAAATTATTCGTACTCTATGGACTACCAAGAGAGGTCATTACTAATGGAGGGTCACAATTTACAGCTCATAAAATCACCACCACACTGGATAATTATCATATTAAACACATAATTACTTCTCCATACCACCCATAAGCAAATGGGAAAGTAGAAAGAACCAATAAAGTCCTAGAGGCAATCCTAACAAAGACTGTCTCAACAAATAGACATAATTTGGCTATTGAGCTCCCAAATGCTTTATGGGCTTACCACACAACATGGCGTAACACCATTGGATACTCTCTCCATCACTTAGTCTATGGAAAAGAACCCAGCTTCCGAATCGAGTTTGAGATCAAGACTCTAAGTATGGCCTAGGAAATCGGACTGGATCTTATAGAAGCACATAAATAGTGCCTTCAATAACTCAACGAATTGGATGAAGCACGCATGTCTGCTATAGAGTGAACAACTGTTATTCAGCAATAGAGAACGACCTACCACGACAAGCATATCAAGAAAAAACCATTTAAAAAAGGTGATTGGTTGCTCCTCTATGATTCCAAATTTCAGGATTTTTTGGGAAAATTACAGACACGGTGGTTGGGACCATACAAAATCAATGAAGTCCATGATAATGGCACAGTCACATTAAGCACCATCGATGGGTATGGATCTCCATTTCGGGTCAATGGACACCGGCTATGACTCTATCATCAATCGCCCTCAAAATAATCTTTCTACCAAGAAGTAAGTAAGGACCCTATCGTTCAAATTTTGGCTGGTTGGGAAGGTAACCTAGCCACTCCAACTCCATAAATGATGAATTTTGTTGACACTATACATATTGTATATATCTTTGTCATAGAACTTATTGTGTTATTAGTTTCCTTTTTGTTTATTATTATGAAATCCACTTGAGAAAATCATAATGAACACAACCAACACTCGTTTTTGTTCCTCACTCTTGCTTTATCTTTCCATAGAGACCTTTTCTTTCATGTAAAATCCACCATTTTTTTTCTTTACAGTAGTAAACGGGCAAATATTGAACACTTGTTGTTCCTTTTGCGTTCCTGTTGTTCCTTTTGCGTGCCTGTTGTTCCTTTTGAATGCTTGTTGTTCCGTTTGCACACATGTTGTTCCTTTTGCGCACCTGTTGTTCCTTTTGCGCGCCTGTTGTTCCTTTTATGCACCCGTTGTTCCTTTTGCACGCCCGCTATTCATTTTGCATGCCTATTGTTCATTTCGTCGTTCCTTCCCTACATTGTTGATAAAACGCCAAACCATTCCTTTGGGGTACGAATTTCACCAAATAATTTTCACCAGCATTATTTCTAATTATCATCACAACGATCTATCATTATTTTGTGGACTATCTTCCATACCTTATCAAATTATTTTTTTGGATTACTTTTTTCAAAATATCTTAAACCTTGTTCATAATCTGTAACCACCATAATTTGTTTTTTTTTTTCCTTATACATACAAATACACTTAAATGATATCTTGCCTTTATATTATAATAAGGAGTCTTAGGCACACTTTTACTTGGAATCCTTACACTTATTTACGCCATCCCTTACTTGTAAGGAGTAGATGAGCCTCCCTTCATACACCTCTAAAAAGAAAAAAAAAAGAACAATAAAAATTTTTTTCCCACAAAGAATAGGGGGTCTCATCATGAGCCAACCTGCTATGATCATAGGATACTAACCTAAGTGACATTCCCACTATGGCTACCACACCAGGGCAATGGCCTTTGACATTTTCTTTTGTCAAAGGACCAGAGGTCACATTACGAGCTGACTCGTTCACTTAAGTTACATTCTAGTGAGTGGCATTATCATTATATGGATACCAAACCATGATAATGGTCTTTTTTAGGGAAAAGATGATTCAAATATTTAAATATATATATATATATATATAAAATAAAAAATAAAGTAATAAAAATTTTCCACAAAGAATAGGGGGTCTCATCATGAGAAAACCTACCACGATCATAGGATAATAACATAAGTGACATTCCCATTATGGCTACAACACCAGGGCAATGGCCTTTGACATTTTCTCATCAAAGGACAAGGGATCTCATCACGAGCCAGCTTGTTCACTTAAGTTACAATCTAGTGAGTGTAATTATCACCATTTGGCTACCAAACCAGGATAGTGGTGTTTTTGGAAAAGATGATTCAAATATTTATCAAGGATACATGATCATCTAAGGGTTAAAAGGAAACCCTGTCAAGGCTATGGACGTCTGTTGGAAGAAGTGGCTCTGCCTGTGGTATGGGAGTTTACCTTAAATGCCAAGTTTCTGGGTGTCTCTAGATTTCCTTCACTCAATAATACGGCTATCAATTCGGTTGTGTTCAATAAAATGGAAAAGTAACAACATTATGATGTGTGGGATATTGTTTTAAATGAATAGATTTAATTTATTTGGCTTATGTATCCTTAAAACATTTTTTTGAGTATAGGTATATTAAATTCATTTTTTTCCACGAAAGAGGACTAACGTTTAATGATTACTGTTAAAATATGTTGTTTGAAAATTAATGATTGATCCCCATTGGCGATAGCAGTGCAATCATTATCCCTCACCAAAAATACCTGCACTCATTACTTTCTCCTACGTTGACAGTTGAGGTCAAACACTACATTAATGAGGGGAGTGGATGCTCGACACGCTTTCTGATAAGATAGTAATGATTGTAATAAATACCCACATTTGTAAACACTTGTTGTTCTATGATATTTTCTATTTTCGGTAATTTTTTCCTCCAAGCTAGTCTAACCAAGTCTTCTACCAGGAACAATAGTCATTCGCATTTTCTCACAAAAATTGCGGTTTCTCTTTCTTATTAACCTCTGTAAGAAGTTCCTTCCCATTCATGAGAAGTATAGTGTTACATACTTCAGGTTTCACCTCTTTGTCCTTAATCGGCAACAACATGTGAGTTCTCCCATTCTTCTCTAGGGTGTATGTGTTCTTCCTCCCATCATGAATCACATTTCTGTCATATTACCACGGTCTACCCAGCAATAGATGACAAACATCCATGGGAATGACATCACAGAGTATTTCATCTTTATACCCTCCTATTTTAAATTCAACTAAACATTGTTTAGTGGCATTTACCTGATGTCCCTTTTGTAGCCACGAAACTCTGTATGGGCTTGGATGTTCAATAGTCTCCAGCTCCAGCTTTTCTACCATCTCTGTAGAAACGAGATTATATGTGATACCACTGTCCACGATAACCTTGCATACCCTGTCTTTGGTTTTGCAAGCAGTCCGAAAAAGTCTGTTCCTTTGGACCGAACTCTCCACCTCCTTCTCTGGTGTTAAGACAACTTTTCGCATCATCGGCGATCTTCCGCCTCTAGCATCTTCTGCCTCGACATTCCGCCTTTGTGCTTCGGTAATGTGAGTTTCACCACCTTCTTTCTTTTTGTCTAGACACTCATAAGATTTATGTCTGACCTTTCCACATGTGAAGCATTTCACCACTCCACCTCTTCCTCTTCCTCTACCTCTGGTACGAGGAAAACTTTTTCCATCAGCATATTGACTTCTCTATTGGGTATGTTTCCCTCTCTATGAGCTTCCACCTCTCTCATTTTGAGTTTGAGGTTTCTTCCACTCTTCCTTGGGTTTCTGATTTCTATCTTGGGCAACTGATTTTCCTCTGGCTTGACTTCTACCTCGGCCTCTTTGGCCTTGTTTTCGGCTCAGCCTCTCTTCATCTTCTAGAGCCATCTGATTAGCATCTTCCACCGTTCGGATGGTCATGATGCTCATCTCATACTGAATGTCATATCTCAGACCATTCATATATATGGAAACTTTTCATCATCGCTTTCCCGATGACCTGCTCTGATGTTCAACATGTAGAATTCTTCAGTGTACTCCTTCACAGACATCGGTTTTTGTCTCAAATTCTGCATTCTTCGAAACAGAGTAATTTTGTAATCCTTGGGAATGATTTTTTCCTTCATCTTCGTGATCATCCTATCCCAACTCTTGATATTTTGTTTTCCTTTGTAGCGTTTGTCAGCTTCTAGGTCATCCCACCACAATGTTGCATGTCCTTTCAATCTTGTGACAACATGTTTGACCTTTTTGTCCTCCTCGACATATTCATAGTCAAAATATGTGTCCAGAGCTCTAATCCAATCTAGAATCTCTTCAGCATACAGGTTTCCTTCATATACTGGAATATCCATTTTTTCCTTCGCACCTATTCTTGTAACAGCCCTAATCAGGCGTTCATTTGCTGCATCTTCTGTTGTGACTTCTTCTCTTTCATGTCTAGCTTCATCTTCACTTTCAGATTCACTGACATCTCCAGCACCGGCTATGCGCCTCTGTGTTGTCTCCATGTCCTCAAGTCTGGATCATATGTCACGCATCTCTCTTTCCATGGCTGGATTTTGCACCTGCCTACCCCTTCCTCTTGGCATTTCCCTTCCCTCTGGCGGATCGGGTGTTTTCCTGTCTCTTCTTCTCAGAAGCATGGCTGAGATTTTCTTTCTCGCTTTCCCTGTCTGAAGTAAACAAACAAATTCAAGCTCTGATACCACATTGACATAGACCTATCGGCCCTCGGGACCGAGATCCGCTCATAGGATCATTCTCTATCTCTTTTAGCCGAAGTGGCTCCTTTCGATTCCTCGCTAGAATCTACAATTTACCGATCCACAGGTCCTTTTTAGCAGCTCGCAATCTCACAAGTTCATGATTCGTGGCTCCTGACTCTTCCACTCCAATCTCGCGATACCCAAGATCGTGAAATGGGTATAGATCTTCTTTCATGAGTGCCCTCTACGCGTGACCACCGGCTAAGCTTCATGCACGCAAGCTCCTTTCGCTACTCGACACTTCACATGTTTCAACATCGAGCCCTCGTACTCTTACTTCACGAATTCCCGATATGCGAGAATCAACGAAGTGTTGACCCCTTCCACTAGGTGACGTGTGTCTGCCTGTCTATTTCCCGGGCCCACTTTGTGGTTCTGCCATGTGCCCCTCATGCCTGGCGTTTGGCACTTAACGACTTCTGATGTTGAAAACAACTCCTTTCAACCTCCGAACCTCCGAACATGCGATAGGTGATGGGGTTCCTGATCTAATGGTCCTCCCATGACCTGGGTCTGACGACTATCCTCGCTCCTCATGATTTCGAGACTTCACGACCTGGAGCACCCAACTCCTGGGCTCTCACCCTATGAACCTCCGAGTTCGCAAGATCCCTAGATCTCTGCCACATGTCCTCCTCCGATGGACGACAACAATTTTCTCGTGACTTCACCACTCGCGAAGTCGAAGGACTTCCTTCTCTGAACCCCGATGTATGAATCCCAGATAGAGAGGATCTCATGACACATGTCCTCCTTCCAGCAAACGGCTTAGATTCTTTCACGGTTTCGCGACTTTGGGACTCTCAGGACAAAATTCTTGACCTCTTATCCTCCAATATGCCAAAATGGTGAAATTTCAACACGTCGTCAATGTGGGTCCCACGATGGAACTTCCCACCTTTTTGGAGTTCTCAGACTTCGCGACTTCGTGAATCCTGATGCTAAGCCTTCAACTCTTCAACCTGTGAAACCCTAAAATATCGAGTTCCAATGTGCTTCACCAATAACTGGCCCACACAAACCCTTTCACCCCTTCGGGACTTCGCCTTTCGCAACCTCGCAAATATTGAGGCAAGGCTTTCAGTTCTCCAACTTTCGAAACCCTGAAATGAGATTTCATGAGTGATCCAACGACCCCTGTTGGTTCAAATCCTACGGTCTGATTTCTCCCGAGATTTACACTTGAATAATTCTCACCGTAACCTTCTTGCTCCTCTGCAAGATCTGATGGCTTCCGGGACTTCGTGAATCCTCCACGGAGAATTTCGACCATCCAAGGCCTCCTTAACAACTCCTGTGAAATGAACAAGTACGCTTTCACGAAACTTATTCACCAGCAAACAATGTCATTGCGCCTCCTTCCGACACTTCAAAGCACTAGCCCTCTTGAAATTTTCTTCGACAGCTTCGAAGATCCTATCCCTCCTGAGCTTGATTGAAAAATCCTCAAGTCCTTTGGGGAAAATTCTTGCGCACACTCCTTGCGTCAATTCTTCAAATACTTCCAAGTATTTGAACCTCTTCGACTCTGCGCACTCCCTGCGATAGTAGTCTTTTAAACAAATCCCTCAGGTTGCAAACTCTGAGACTCTTCTCAGACAACGTACACTTTGCACGGCTCCTGTGCTTAACTTGCACTTCTGCGAGAATGAGAACAATGCTATCCCTCCTTATCTTTCAGAGACGAACTCTGACTTCTGTCATTGCACACCTTGCAGACAATTTCACTGCACTCCTTGCAGGAAAACTCTTGCTCAGACAGAGAAACAATTGAAACTCATTCCTTACTCTTTGTCTCTTCAGATTTCAGACATTAAATATGAAATCAAACATTCATGCATCAAATCAAATGCATAATAGAGAGTAAACAAGAACATATCAATCAACATGTATAAACACAAAAAGCAATTGAACACCATGAGTCTGAACTAAAGGTCTTTGTATTAATCCAGAACTTCTGTACATGGGGTTCTTCTACACAACTCTCTTCTTCTTCTTCTCTATGATCTCTCGATTGATAATGCTGGTAATGTTACAATGATACAAGTGAGGGTGTCTATATCTGTTTTCCCTCTGGCTCCTAAAACTGTCTAATCTAAGAATTCAAAGATACCTACTTACATTTACTATAATAAATGCCTCTTAGTCCTTCAGACGAGAGCGGGACGCTCAAGGTCTTATTACAATCTACAAGTATGCTCTTTCTTAACTATTACATTTAAGTTTGGCGCATCCAACTTCAAAACATTTCAAACAATTTATCATGTGCCAAAATGTGTTGGTGCTTTCCCCACGCTCGCTTGTTGTTGGCGATGCTCCTGCATCAAATGGATTAATAAAAGAGTCATAACCTGAGGAGATAGTTATCAATGAACCATTGTATATTCTTAACTTCATAAATGGTGTATGTCAATTGAATTATCAACTCATATAATCTATGATCATCCTCAAAGACATTTACATGCTTTCTCTTAATCTCTAACTCATCGACACTCTATTTTTCCAACTTGATCCTCCCAAAATTCCAAATAATTTTTTTATGTCAGAATGTTCTAATTTTCTCAACTCTTAGACACTATTTTTCCAACTCGGGCCTCTCAAACTCCCAAATAATATCTATATTAATATTATCTAATGTTCTAGTTTTCCCAAGAGTGTGGTAATGTTTTTAGACATCTTTTACCACAACACCCTCAAATTCCATAAAGTTGTCTATAGCATAATAATGCACATCTAGTTTTGTACTCCACACATTCCAAATGGAATCACAAAAAGTTAGTCTCACTTTATGTATTCATTCCCCTTACAATGGAATATTTATAAGTAATCTGATGACTATGTCATAATAATCATATTCAATGTAATTATTAGTTACAATTTAACATCCAACATATTTTATTCGTTGTGACCCTACAAGGATCCTCATCTACCCTTTCACATCACCTCATGATCCTCTCCACTTCTACGCTCACATCGATACTATATCTATATTATATAATTTCCCTTGGCTCCTAATCCTCTACCATCCACACGATCCACTATACAAATAATCTTTAAGAAAACTCATAATGCATACTCATTCATGAGCATTACTTTGTCATTTATTCCAATCTATATTGACCAATTAACCTTTAGGGAGTTCCCACAAAAGATGCAATGTATGCAATTATTTAAGTAATAATTAACCTTTAGGGAGTTCCCAAAAAAGTTGTAATGTATGCAACTATTCAAGTAATAGTCATTGGAACTCTCCATAATAGTATTCATGGTTGAATCAACTTGAATCATGTTGATGAGAAAAATAATATTCATTATCCTTTAACCAATCACCTATCTCTTTCTTGGATGGATATCATAACTTATCTTTGTCTCCCCATCAATCAATCTGTCTCACTTTCTTTGGTGCTCGACATCTTCTAATGGCCTTTTTCATCTTGGGACCAATTGTGATCCTTTTTTCTGAAATAATGTGTCGCAAGTCATGAATATTCTTTTGATAAAACATGCACTTAATTAGGCTAGCATGCAAGTTGTGCTCTCTTAAAACATGCAACACCATTCTCAAATGTTTATCATGCTCAACTTTTGACTTAGAGTAGATGAGTATATCATATAACAACACAATCACAAACTTGTCTAGGTACTCCCTAAACAGTCCATTCAATAGGAACATGAAAACAAATGGGGCATTTGATAGTCCAAATGGTACCACCATGAATTCATAATGCCCATATATTGTCTTGAATGTTGTTTTGTTTATGTCTTGTTTTTTTATCCTTACTTGATGATAACATGATCTCAAGTCAATCTTTGAAAAAAAAAATTCACCTTTCAATTAATCAATTAATTCATCAATTCTTGGAAACGTATACTTGTTCTTTATGGTGACCTTATTCATATAATTGAAATCAATACACATCCTTAAGGTTACATATTTATTCTTCATAAAAAAGAACCGGGGATCCCCAAGGTGACGCAATTGGGTGTATGTACCCATTCTTTAATAAATTTTCAAGTTGCATCTGGAACTCTTTCAATTCTGGTGTGCCCATTCTGTAAGGTGTATTGGATACTAAGCAAGCTCTTGGCACTAAATTAATAGATATTTCAATTTTTCTCTTTGGTGGAAATCCTGGGATTTACCTAGAAACATCTTCGAAATCCTTCAAGGTCAGATGGTATTCAATGCTTTCCACTTTATCCTTGGCTACCTATTCAATATGGGCTGCAAAAATATGACATCTCTTTTTGAAACTCTTTTTCAACTGCATAGTTTTAGTCTCTATAATAGCTACAACTCTTGGAATTCCTTGAACCTTTCCTTCCTTCCCTTCTTCATCAAGACATGTGTTTGTCTTGTTGTAATAGTCTAGGACATCATGGTTATTTTCTAACCAATCCATGCTAATTAGACAATCATGTGGACCAAATGGTATGATGTTTACTTCTACTTTCGCGATGAGTCCATTCATGTCTATTGGACAATCTTTAACCTATTTGGATAACTGAACTAACCAAGATTTCTTATGCTTACTCATTTGTAAGTGAAACCTTTCAACAATGTTAGAGTTTATGTAACTATGACTAGCTCAAGAATCAATTAAAATTTATATGGGATGATTATCAATCTTACCTTCCACTTCAATCATGGGGGATTGATATTCCACTTGCTTGTTTTCCAAGGCTACATGAATACTTGGAATGTTTCCTCCCATGTATTCCACTGGTTCATCATCCTAAATGTTGTGGAAAGTCCTCATTCTTTCTCCTTTGTGAGGGCAGTCCTTGACAATCTTGTTTTCATTTTGGGTTGATTGACCTTATTGATTTTCTTGGGCGTTTTTTTTGAGAAAGGGTGTCTTAAAACATTTTTTTCTTTGATCATTTTTCCCCTTCATATTGTCATTCCAATCGTTTTGAAAAATTTTCCTTCCTCTCCTTTGGTCATAAATTTTCCTTGATATCCTTGTGGTTTGCTTTGAAGTATTGGGGTTATCATATTGAATCTTGTCATTGTAGAAGGAGGGTAACCCACTTACAAAACTTTCTATTTTTACCTTCTCATCCCTTATGAAGTCAACATACTTCAACAACTCAAAGAACATTTTCTCATATTCCCTCATTGTCATGGTTCCCAACTTGAGTTAAAAGAAATATTTCATCTTCCTTTCATAATAATGCTTGCAAAAATATTTCGCTTGGAAATATCCTTTGAACTACCTCCATCAGATCCTCTTCTCATCAAGGTGCTTCACTTTCTTAAGTTGATCCCACCACATGGTTGTATTTCCTTGCAAGTGGTAGGTGGAAATTCTAGATTCTACCCTTGAGAGGTAGTCATGCAATTGGGAATATTTCTTCATTTCCAACAACCAAGTCTTGGCCTCTTCTCATTTCCTATTCTCACCATTGAAAATTGGTGCCTTGATTTTCCTAAGCTCACCTTGCAAGATGTCTTCCTTATTCCTTCTCAAGGCATTCTCATTTTCCTCCTAACATGAGACACACTTGGGATGATACCCTGAAATTGGATGAGTTCTTCTAATGGATTTCCTTCGTGAATGATGGTGCCTGCTCATGATTCTTGATTGCCAATAATTCCCATGATCATCCCTTTTGCTTTTGGATGTTGACACTTATCTAGCACTAGTTACTTTCGTGGTTCCAAATTTTTTGTTGACTTTCTTGTGGAACATATTTAGGATCTGAAGTATCTCTTATTGAGCCTTCATAATCCTTTCATCCTCATCTCTATAGCTCTGCACTTCCCTATGTAGGATCCTCACAGTGGCCCCTTCCCACCTCTTCTACCATTTGAATCTATCTCACCATTTCCCATGATGAAATGTATACTTCTAATCTCTTCCTTGTGGATATAAGATCCATGAGCATCATCCATAACTCCATTCCTCCTATAAGAACCAAAATTTATTTCATGTATCTCTAATTCTACAAGAAATGTGCATGTAATAATTACCATTAGAAAATGCATCACATAAAGCATTGAATCATATAGAATACATGTTATTATTCATCCAATTTTATGAAGCAAAAAATGCACCAAATAAAAATATAATTTATCCGATGCATTTTTCTTTGAAACAACTTTCCAAGGGCTAAACTCATGCCTAAATCTGATTTCTGAGAGAAAAGTTACAACATTTACATGTTGCAATTTCTACTCCTTTCCTACTACATAAATCTCTTTATTAATTTATGGAAACTTTTGCTGCCTAAATCAAATGTATACGTGGATACATATCTTCTTCTCCTTGAGACCTTTCCAATCACTATTTGTTTGCTCAAATATTCATTACATTAAATAAAACTGTTCTTTTATGGCTTCCATAAGAAACATATCTACTTATATTTTATGCAACCATGCACCTACACATTCCATATTGAAAAATATTATTGTAAATGTAATTTCAAGCAACTTGCCACTTTAATTTATATCATGGCATTGGACTGGAGAAATTCATCAATTTTTTTTTAATCTGCTAACATATAAGATTCCAACCTTGTTCATTGTGTCAATATTTCGAAGCATGAACTTCCTATTCAACTATCCTCATGCGAATAAGAGGTTGTAATCAAGGTCCTTTTTATTTGTTTAATCTTCTTGCTAAATTCATATTCCTCTATTACTGGGGGATACATCTTGGTGTCCACATGTTTTCTGGGGTTTTTGTTTTTTTTCTTTCATTCGAAATACTCAATAGTTATTTCCTGTATTCTATTTGTCATTTGATAGAGCCCGTGAACTGGATTTATGAAATTGTTCTATTATTTTGGATTCCAAATACTTCTTCCTTGTCGTTGGATATAAGAATAATTTCATTATTTGTGTGGGTTTTGCATGTGGAAGTAGAATCTTGTGGGAAGGAACTGTGACAGTTTCAATCCCGTCATTTATTTTATATCTATCCCAGACATTTCCCTTTTGCATCCTAGATGGATTGATGAATCTGAGCTGAAAGTTTTTCATGGAATTTCTTCATTTTTCTCTTGGCATGTCTAAAAAAAATCAAACAAGAAAAAATATAAGTATAATCCTTCAGAACCATTACTAGTTGCAGGTTCACGGGGGGGCATTCCAAGCATTCTGCATGCAGTTTAGTTTATGTTTTGTGAACCTGAGGTGTATACAATTTGTCTTCATGATTAACCATGTTTTGGGGGAATGCACATCTATGTTTCATGGATGGATAGATTATATTGATCTATTTCTAAATGAAAACGGTGGTTTTATTCATGCTAATTTCTTAATTTTCTTTGAAAAACTGGCTACATTAAAATTGAAATGTACTTGCAGCCACCAAACAACATGCTATTTAGAACACAATGTAGAAAACATTACTATATCATTTTGATGTGGGAGATGATATGTTAGTCAAATGATACAGGAAGTACTAATGAATGTTGATATTATGGTACTCGCAGGAGGTATTAACCTCCAAGTGTAACCATGACAAGAATAGAATATTTTGGGAAGCAAGAAAGAGAAGTCGATCCAGAAAGATAAGAAAAAGAAGTATAAATACAGGATTCCATAGCTCATTTGTACACTCACAACTCGCAACTGCAAAAATCTAGTGTGCACTGTGGAAATTTAGTAAGTGTGCAAGTCTCACTAGCTGCAGCTGCAACTACTGCAACTTGTATTTTCGAGTTTAGGGTTGGACTTTCTCTTGGTTATGGCTTGAACTTTCTTCCTTGTGCAGTATCTCTCGAGAGAGGTGTGCTACATTGATTGGTTATTGGTTCTAGAACACATATTTCATTAAATTTGGAAATATTTTATTACACGGACTTCATCAACATTGATTTTTTTGTAAATCGCCATATTAAATTAAGATGAGATAAACCAGCTAGTGACCATGAATAGGTCAAACATGGGATTGCTAGGTACAATAGTATAAATGGACAATAAGAGTGTGAAATAAACTCTTATAAGAAATCGATTTGAGCTAAATCATCTTAGTATGTTTAACATCCAAGTGAGATATTATTGTTATGGACAACAAACCCAACTCAATGTTTGAATTTGGTGCCTAATGACTCCATCCCCCTTTCCACAACTGAGGAGGTTGTGGGTGGGAGTTGTTGATCAAATAACGATGTTGTGAGGATTTCCTAAGTGGAGGGAGGGTGCATCACTTGCATTGGCTTGGTACAAGTCTAAATAGAAGTTAAATTTTCCTGCTTCGTATTTCCTTTAAGAAGCATCG
>ML776762.1:2332330-2351202 GCA_009831015.1 Picea engelmannii | reverse complement strand
GCATATCAAACAATATCATTCCACCGTGGGGGAAAGCTAGCGCGTGCTAGCGTTCCCTCTTGCACAAGCACAAATGCATCTCAAACAACATCATTCCACCATGGGGGAAAGCTACCGTGTAGGGGAAAGCTAGCACGTGCTATATTTCCATATTTCACAAGCACAATTGCATCTCGAACATCATTCTAGCATAGGAAAACGTTAGCGTGTGCTAACTTTCCCTCTTGCACAAGCACAAACACATCTCAAACAACATCATTCCAACATGGAGGAAATTCTGTGCATGTAAGCCTTCCCTCTTGCACAAGCATAAATGAATCTCAAACAACATCATTCAACCCTAAGGGAAAGCTAGCGCGTGCTAGCTTTCCCTCTCACAGAAGTACAAGTGCATCTTGAACAAAATCATTCTTCCGTAAAGAAAATCTAGTGTGTGCTAACTTTTCATCTTGCACAGGCACAAAATCACCTCGAACATCATTCCACCGTGGTAAACGTGCTAGCTTTCCCTCTTGCACAACCACAAGCGCATCTAGAACAACCTCATTCCACTAAGGGGGAAAGCTAATGCATGTTAAATTTTTGTCTTACACAAGTACAAACACATATTGGATAACATCACTCAATTGTAGGGGAAAGCTAGCTTTCCCTCTTGCACAAGCAAAGGTGCATATCAAACAACATTCCACCATCGGGGAAAGGTAGCGCGTGCTAGCTTTCCCTCTTGCACAAACACAGGTGCATCTCGAACAACATTATTCCACCATGAGGGAAAGCTAGCGTGTGTTAGCTTTCCCTCTTGCATAAGAACAAATGCATCTCCAACAACATCATTCCACCATAGAGTAAAGCTAGCATCATTCAACCATGGGGTGCAACTATTGTTTGCTAGCTTTCCTACTGCGCAATCACAAGTGCATCTCGAAAAACATCATTCCAGGATGGGGGAAAGCTAGCGCGTCCTAGATTTCCCTCTTGCACAAGAACAAGCGCATCTCGAACAACATCATTTTAGCATGGAGGAAAGATTACACATGCTATTCTTCCCTCTTGCACAAGCATAAGCTCATCTTGAACATCATTCCACCGTGAAGGAAATCTAGCGTGTGGTAGCTTTCCCTCTTTGAACAAGCAAAAGTGCATATTGAAACAACATCATTTCACCATGGGGAAAAGCTAGACTATGTTGGATTTTCCTCTTGCTAAATAAAGTTCACATCTTGAACAACATCATTCCACCATGGGGGAAAGCTAGTGCATGCTAGCTTTCCCTCTTGCAAAGGTACTAGCGCATCTCGAAAATCATCCCACCATGGGGGTAAGCTAGCGCATGCTAATTTTCCCTCTTCCATACAATCTCATCTCAAACAACATCATTCAATGTGGGGGAAATCTAGCATGTTCTAGCTTTCCCCCTAGCACAATCACATCTCGAATAACATCATTCCAAAATGGGGGAAAGCTAGCGCGTGCTAGCTTTCAATCTTACAGAAGCACAAGTGCATCTCGAACAACATCATTCCACCATGGGGGAAAACTAGCGCGTGATAGCTTTCCCTCTTGCACAAGCGCAAGCGCATCTCGAACGACATCATTTTATCATGGAGGAAATCTTGCACATGCTATTCTTCCCTCTTGCACAAGCATAAGCTCATCTTGAACAACATCATTCCACCATGAAGGAAATCTAGCGTGTGCTAGATTTCCCTCATGAACAAGCACAAGTGCATCTTGAAACAACATCATTCCACCAAGGGAGAAAGCTAGCTTATGTTGGATTTCCCTCTTGCATAAGCACAAGCACATCTTGAACAACATGATTCCATATTGAAACAACATCATTCCACCATGGGAGAAAGCTAGCTTATGTTGGATTTCCCTCTTGCACAAGCACTACCGTATCTCGAAAATCATCCGACCATTGGGGTAAGCTAGTTCTTGCTAGTTTTCACTCTTGCACAAGCACAAGCTCATCTCAAACAACATCATTCAATGTTGGGGAAATCTAGCATGTGCTAGCTTTCCCCCTAGCACAATCACATCTCGAATAACATCATTCCAACATGGGGGAAATCTAGCGCGTACTAGCTTTCAATCTTACAGAAGCACAAGTGCATCTCTAACAACATCATTCCACCATGGGGGAAATCTAGCGCATGATAGCTTTGCCTCTTCCACAAGCGCATCTCGAACAACATCATTTTATCATGAAGGAAAGTTTGCACATGCTAGCCTTCCCTCTTGCACAAGCATAAGCTCATCTTGAACAACATCATTCCACCATCAAGGAAATCTAGTGTGTGCTAGCTTTCCTGCATGAACAAGCACAAGCGCATCTCGAACAACATCATTCCACTGTGGGAGAAAGCTATTTTATGTTAGATTTCCATCTTGCAGAAGCACAAGCACATCTCAAACAACATGATACCACCGTGGGGGGAAGCTAGCGCATGTTGGCTTTCCCTCTTGCACAAGCACTAGCGCATCTCGAAAATCATCCCACCATGGGGGTAAGCTATCACGTGCTAGTTTTCCCTCTTCAACAAGCACAAGCTCATCTCAAACAACACCATTCAATGTGAGGGAAAGCTAGCATGTGCTAGCTTTCCCCCAGCACAATCACATCTCGAATAACATAATTCCAAAATGGGGAAAGCTAGCACGTGCTAGCTTTCCATCTTGCATAAGCACAAGTGCATCTCGAACAACATCATTCCACCATGGGGATAAGCTAGCACGTGCTATCTTTCCCTCTTGCACAAGCAAAAGCGCATCTCAAACAACATCATTTTAGAATGGAGGAAAGCTTGCACATGATAGTCTTCCCTCTTGCACAAGCATAAACTCATCTTGAATAACATCATTCAATGTGCGGGAAAGCTAGCATGCTAGCTTTCCCCCTAGCATAATCACATCTCGAATAACATCATTCCAACATGGGGGAAATCTAGCACGTAATAGCTTTCAATCTTGCAGAAGCACAAGTGCATCTAAAAAATGCTAGCTTTTTCTCTTGCACAAGCATGAGCGCATCTCAGAAATCATCCCACCATGGGGGTAAGCTAACGCGTGCTAGTTTTCCCTTTTGCAGAAGCACAAGCTCATCTCAAACAACATCATTCAATGTGGGTGAAAGCTAGCATGTGTTAGATTTCCCCCTAGTGCAATCACATCTCGAATAACATCATTCCAACATGAGGGAAAGCTAGTGCGTGCTAACCCACAAAGGAAACATAGGTCAATCCACCATAGCAACATCATAAAAGAAAGGGGCATAACAAAGTGCTAACCCATCCAATCATCAAATGTGTTAGAAACACCCCCTCCTAGTGATGCCAACATCATACATGAACACACCAAGTCACTAGGAAACATGAACAACAACATGAAACATCTACCTCCTAATACCATCATTCAACCCCTTGGGGGCCTAGAACCATCATCCATATCCAAGATAGCATATATACCAAACCACACCATAATGAGATAGTATGCTCCACAACCATCCGTGAGTGAAAGAAATGGGTGATCAACATGGCAAGCACGTGTGAGAAGACCACCAAGCAGCAAGCACAATCATCTAGCCAAGGAGAAGTGAGACCTTCCCAAACCAAAGATCTCATCAAATGATCCAATGCTATGAAGAAAAGGGGCTCCATGATCCTATTTCTGCCTGCAAATCCATTTGCCATTAGATATTAACCTGTGTTGCACCATGTAAAGAGAAGCACTACATGACCTGTATGTTCTAAAGAAAGCAGTGCTTGAATCAGGTTCAGTTAAAGATGTTGAACATAAACTTCTTACCTTCAAGCTTTCTCTGAATCGTATTAATAATACAGTGAAGATACCTAAAGCATACTGAACCAAACAAAAAAATATTTATCATATACTGAAATATTGAGAAACGAAAATAGATATATATCGGTTGCATAGCTAACCATGTATTGAATGACATAAAAAATAATCTATGTTATCCCTAGCATATCACAAGATGATAAGTACCTTATGAAGCTCGAGACTACTCACCTGAAAAATCGTAGAAGATGAAGAAACACATGCCCTGAGCAATGCATATGAAAGGTAGGTTTTGAGTGAGTCAATAAAATGAAAATTGATAGTGAAAGAAGCGCTAACACCTTCTAACAATCCTTGCAAAAAAATTATGCTTTCGTTACAATAAATTCACTCTTCATAACTAGACAAGCACGAGGCATCCAGGTGGCAGGAACTAGCCTAAAGCAGCTCAAGTGAAAGGAGCTTCATTTTTGTAACAAACTCATCAGTCTCTTCCTTCAAAGACATCTGTAAAATGTCATTTACGTGTATCATTATTTTTTTCTTGTAAGATAATGTGTTATTTAAAAAAATACACACACACACACACACACACACACACACAATGTTTCCCCTGACATTTCCATTTTTGGAGGGTCATATTCCCTGACGTCCCTATTTCGGAAACTTCCAGACGTTTCCCCGTTTCATTCAACTTAGGAATTAGGTTTTGACCATGCCAAAACTCCATGAAATAATAAAATATACACCTCCAAAAATAACAAGAAGTGTCTCCATAAGTTCACCCTCCATAAATATGCCTGAATATAGTAAGCTGACCAAGTAAACATGTAAAGGCCACATTTGTGGCCCTCCAAGTATGCCACATGCCTCCCAATAAAAAAGCCTCCATAAGCACTTCCAACTAACCCCTTTAAGTGTGAAAAGAAATCTGATGAAGTAGGGCACCCAAGCTATTCACCTTAATCTGGGAATTAGATTGATTCAACCGTTGAGTAGTTAAAACTTAAATCAACCTCAACATGTGTGCGCAAAGGTTAATGCTCAAATATAGCCATAGTCCCCCTACATTTAGTCACAAACAAATTAAATCACCATGAACATGTGTTCCAATGAGGGGTGCACTTTAATATATTGTTGTACCATGTAAATAAATGATGTTCTCCATAGAAAAACCCCACCATGATAACAACAAAACATAAAGTCCAACCTAATATGCACCAGCACCAACATGATTCCACCGTGGGGGAAAGCTAGTGAATGTTGGCTTTCCCTCTTGCACAAGCACTAGCGCATCTCACAAATCATCCCACCATGGGGGTAAGCTAGCGCGTAATAGTTTTCCCTCTTCAACAAGCACAAGCTCATCTCAAACAACATCATTCAATGTGGGGGAAAGCTAGCATGTGCTAGATTTCCCCATCACAATCACATCTCGAATAACATCATTCCAACATGGGGAAAGCTATCACGTGCTAGCTTTCCATCTTGCATAAGCACAAGTGCATCTCGAACAACATCATTCCACCATGGGGATAAGCTAGCACATGCTATCTTTCCCTCTTGCACAAGAAGAAGCGCATCTTGAATAACATCATTTTAGCATGGAGGAAAGCTTGCACATGTTAGTCTTCCCTCTTGCACAAGTATAATCTCATGTTGAACAACATCATTTCACCGTCAAGGAAATCTAGAGTGTGCTAGCTTTCCCTCTTGAATAGGCACAAGTGCATCTTGAAATAACATCATTCCACCATGGGGGAAAGCTAGTTTATGTTGGATTTCCCTCTTGCAAAAGAAGAAACACATCTCGGATATCATCATTCCACCATGGGGGAAATCTAGCAGGTGTTAGCTTACCCTCTTGCACACGCACTAGCGCATCTCGAAAATCATCCGACCATGTGGGTAAGCTAGCGCGTTCTAGTTTTCCCTCTTGCACAAGCACAAACTCATCTCAAACAACATCATTCAATGTGCTAGCTTTCCCCCTAGCACAATTACACCTCAAATAACATCATTCCAACATGGGGGACAACTAACGTGTGCTAGCTTTCAATCTTACAGAAGCACAAGTGCATCTCGAACAACATCATTCCACCATGGGGGAAAGCTAGCACATGCTATCTTTCTCTCTTGCACAAGCACAAGAACATGTCGAACAATTATTTTACCATGGAGGAAACCTTTCACATGCTAGTCTTCCCTCTTGCACAAGCATAAGCTCATCTTGAACAACATCATTCCACCGCCAAGGAAATCTAGCATGTGCTATCTTTCCTCTTGAACAAGCACAAGTGCATCTTGAAACAACATCATTCCACCCTGGGGGAAAGCTAGTTTAGCTTTGGATTTCCCTCTTGCAAAAGAACAAGCACATCTCGAACATCATCATTCCACTTTTGGTCTTGCACAAGCACTAGCGTGTCTCGAAAATCATCCAACCATGAGGGTAAGCTAGCGCATTCTAGTTTTCACTCTTGCACAAGAATAAGATCATCTCAAACAACATCATTCAGTGTGGGGGAAATCTAGCATGGGCTAACTTTCCCCCTAGCACAAGCACAAGCTCATCTCAAACATTATCATTCAATGTTCTAGCTTTCCCCCTATCACAATTACATCTTGAATAACATCATTCCAACATGGGGGACAGCTAGCGCATGCTAGCTTTCCATCTTGCAGAAGCACAAGTGCATCTCGAACAACATCATTCCACCATGGGGGAAAGCTAGCGCGTGCTAGCTTTCTCTCTTTCACAAGCACAAGCGCATGTCGAACAATTCTTTTACCATGGAGGAAAGATTGCACATGCTAGTATTCCATCTTGCACAAGCATAAGCTCATCTTGAATAACATCATTCCACCGTCAAGGAAATCTAGCGTGTGCTAGCTTTCCTCTTGAACAAGCACAAGTGCATCTTGAAACAACATCATTCCATCGTGGAGGAAAGATAGTTTAGCTTTGGATTTCCCTCTTGCAAAAGCACAAGAACATCTCAAACAACATCATTCCACTATGAGGGAAAGCTAGCGCATGCTAGCTTTCCCTCTTGTACAAGCACTAGCGTATATTGAAAATCATCCTACCATGAGGGAAATCTAGCGCATGCTAGTTTTCACTCTTGCACAAGCACAAGCTCATCTCAAACAACATCATTCAATGTGGGGGAAATATAGCATGTGCTAGCTTTCCCCCTAGCACAAGCACAATCTCATCTCAAATATCATCATTCAATGTGCTAGCTTTCCCCCTATCAAAATTACATCTCGAATAACATCATTCCAACATGGGGAACAACTAGCGCATGCTAGCTTTCCATCTTGCAGAAGCACAAGTTCATCTCGAACAACATCATTCCACCATGGGGGAAATCTAGCGTGTTCTAGCTTTCTCTCTTGCACAAGCACAAGCGCATGTCGAACAATTCTTTTAGCATGGAGGAAATCTTGCACATGCTAGTCTTCCCTCTTGTGCAAGCATAAGCTCATCTTGAACAACATCATTCCACCGTCAAGGACATCTAGCATGTGCTACCTTTCCTCTTGAACAAGCACAAGATCATCTTGAAACAACATCATTCTACCATGGACGAAAGCTAGTTTAGCTTTGGATTTCCCTCTTGCAAAAGCACGAGCACATCTCAAACAACATCATTCCACCGTGGGGGAAAGCTAGCGCATGTTATCTTTCCCTCTTGCACAAGCACTAGCGTATCTCAAAAATCATCCGACCATGAGGGTAAGCTAGCGCATGCTAGTTTTCACTCTTGCACAAGCACAAGCTAATCTCAAACAACATCATTCAATGTGGGGGAAATCTAGCTTGTGCTAGCTTTCCCCCTAGCACAAGCACAAGCTCATCTCAAACATCATCATTCAATGTGCTAGCTTTCCCCCTATCACAATTACATCTCGAATAACATAATTCCAGCATGGGGGATAGTTGGTGCGTGCTATCTTTCCATCTTGCAGAAGCACAAGTGCATCTCGAACAATATCATTCCACCATGGGGGAAAGCTAGCGCATGCTAGTTTTGTCTCTTGCACAAGCACAAGCGCATGTCGAACAATTCTTTTAGCATGGAGGAAAGCTTGCACATGCTAGTCTTCCCTCTTGCACAAGCATAAGCTCATCTTGAATAACATCATTCCACCATCAAGGAAATCTAGCGTGTTCTAGCTTTCCTCTTGAACAAGCACAAGTGCATCTTGAAACAACATCATTCCACCATGGGGGAAAGCTAGTTTAGCTTTGAATTTCCCTCTTGCAAAAGCACAAGCACATCTCGAAAAACATCATTCCACTGTGGGGGAAAGCTAGCGCATGCTAGCTTTCCCTCTTGCACAAGCACTAGCGTATCTCGAAAATCATCTGACCATGAGGGTAATCTAGCGCATGCTAGTTTTCACTCTTGCACAAGCACAAGATCATATCAAACAACATCATTCAATGTGGGGGAAATCTAGCATGTGATAGCTTTCCCCCTAGCACAAGCACAAGCTCATCTCAAACATCATCATTCAATGTGCTAGCTTTTCCCCTATCAAAATTACATCTCGAATAACATCATTCCAACATGGGGGACAACTAGCGCATGCTAGCTTTCCATCTTCCAGAAGCACAAGTGAATCTCAAACAACATCATTCCACCATGGGGGAAAGTTAGTGTGTGCTAGCTTTCTCTCTTGCACAAGCACAAGCGCATGTCGAACAATTGTTTTAGCATGGGGGAAAGATTGCACATGCTAGTCTTCCCTCTTGCGCAAGCATAAGCTCATCTTGAACAACATCATTCCACCGTCAAGGAAATCTAGCGTGTGCTAGCTTTCCTCTTGAACAAGCACAAAAGCATATTAAAACAACATCATTCCACCATGGAGGAAAGCTAGTTTAGCTTTGGATTTCCTTCTTGCAAAAGAACGAGCACATATTGAACAACATCATTCCACCATGGGGGAAAGCTAGCGCATGCTAGATTTCCCTCTTACACAAGCACTAGCATATCTCGAAAATAATCTGACCATGAGGGTAAGCTAGCGCATGCTAGTTTTCACTCTTGCACAAGCACAAGCTCATCTCAAACAACATCATTCAATGTGGGGGAAATCTAGCATGTGCTAGCTTTCCCCCTAGCACAAGAACAAGCTCATGTCAAACATCATCATTCAATCTGCTAGCTTTCCCCCTATCACAATTACATCTCAAATAACATAATTCCAACATGGGGGATAGCTAGCGCATGCTAGCTTTCAATCTTGTAGAAGCACAAGTGCATCTCGAACAACATCATTCCACCATGGGGGAAAGCTAGCGCGTGCTAGCTTTGTCTCTTGCACAAGTACAAGCGCATGTCAAACAATTATTTTAGCATGGAGGAAAGCTTGCACATGGTAGTATTCCCTCTTGCACAAGCATAAGCTCATCTTGAACAACATCATTCCACCGTCAAGGAAATCTAGCGTGTGCTAGATTTCCTCTTGAACAAGCACAAGTGCATCTTGAAACAACATCATTCCACCATGGGGGAAAGATAGTTTAGCTTTGGATTTCCCTCTTGAGAAAGCACAAGCACATCTCGAACAACATCATTCCACCGTGGGGGAAAGCTAGCGCATGCTAGCTTTCCCTCTTGCACCAGCACTATCATATCTTAAA
This sequence comes from Picea engelmannii, assembly GCA_009831015.1. NCBI lineage: Eukaryota > Viridiplantae > Streptophyta > Pinopsida > Pinales > Pinaceae > Picea > Picea engelmannii. Next base: position 2,341,745 of record ML776762.1, on the reverse strand, counting down.
AATCATCCGACCATGAGGGTAAGCTAGCGCATGCTAGTTTTCACTCTTGTACAAGCACAAGCTCATCTGAAGCAACATCATTCAATGTGGGGGAAATCTAGCATGTGCTAGATTTCCCCCTAGCACGATCACATCTCGAATAACATCATTCCAACATCGGGGAAAGCTAGTGCGTGCTAGCTTTCAATATTACATAAGCACAAGTGCATCTCGAACAACATCATTCCACCATAGGGGAAAGCCTGCACGTGATAGCTTGTCCTCTTGCACAAGCGAAAGCGCATCTCGAACAACATCATTTTATCATGGAGGAAATCTTGCACATGCTAGTCTTCCCTCTTGCACAAGCATAAGCTCATCTTGAACAACATCATTCCACCGTCAAAGAAATCTAGCATGTGCTAGTTTTCCCTCTTGAACAAGCACAAGTGCATCTTGAAACAACATAATTCCACCGTGGGAGAAAGCTAGTTTATGTTGGATTTCCCTCTTGTAGAAGCACAAGAACATCTCAAACAACATCATTCAATGTGCAGGAAATCTAGCATGTGCTAGCTTTCCCCCTAGAACAATCACATCTCGAATAACATCATTCCAACATGGGGGAATGCTAGCACGTGCTTGCTTTCAATCTTGCAGAAGCACAAGTGCATCTCGAAAATGCTAGCTTTCCTCTTGAACAAGCACAAGTGCATATTGAAACAACATCATTCCACCATGGGGGAAAGCTAGTTTAGCTTTGGATTTCCCTCTTGAAAAAGCACAAGCACATCTCGAACAACATCATTCCACCGTGGGGGAAAGCTAGTGCATGCTAGCTTTCCCTCTTGCATAAGCACTAGCATATCTCAAAAATAATTCGACCATGAGGGTAAGATAGAGAATGATATTTTTCACTCTTGTACAAGCACAAGCTCATCTAAAACAACATCATTCAATGTGGGGGAAATCTAGAATGTGCTAGATTTCCCCCTAGCACGATCACATCTCGAATAACATCATTCCAACATCGAGAAAAGCTAGTGCGTGCTAGCTTTCAATTTTACAGAAGCACAAGTGCATCTCGAACAACATCATTCCACCATAGTGGAAAGCCTGTGCGTGATAGCTTTTCCTCTTGCACAAGCGCCAGCGCATCTCTAACAACATCATTTTATCATGGAGGAAAGCTTGCACATTCTAGTCTTCTCTCTTGCACAAGAATAAGCTCATCTTGATCAACCTCATTCCACTGTCAATGAAATCTAGCATGTGCTAGCTTTCCCTCTTGAACTAGCACATGTGCATCTTGAAACAACATAATTCCACCGTGGGAGAAAGCTAGTTTATGTTGGATTTCCCTCTTGCAGAAGCATAAGCACATCTCAAACAACATCATTCAATGTGCGGGAAAGCTAGCATGTGCTAGCTTTCCCCCTAGCACAATCACATCTCGAATAACATCATTCCAACATGGGGGAATGCTAGCACGTGCTTGCTTTCAATCTTGCAGAAGCACAAGTGCATCTCGAAAATGCTAGCTTTTCCTCTTGCACAAGCACTACCGCATCTCGAAAATCATCCCACCATGGGGGTAAGCTAGCGTGCGCTAGTTTTCCCTTTTGCAGAAGCACAAGCTCATCTCAAACAACATCATTCAATGTGGGGGAAAGCTAGCATGTGTTAGATTTCCCCCTAGCACAAACACATCTCGAATAACATCATTCCAACATGGGGGAAAGATAGCATGTGCTAGATATCCATCTTGCAAAAGCACAAGTGCATCTGTAATAACATCATTCCACCATGGGGGAAAGCTAGCACGTGCTAGATTTCCCTCTTGCACAAGCACAAGTGCATCTCGAACAACATCAATTTAGCATGGAGGAAAGCTTGCACATGCTAGTTTTCCCTCTTGCACAAGAACAATCTCATCTAAAAGAAATTCATTCAATGTGGGGGAAATCTAGCATGTGCTAGCTTTCCCCCTAGCGCAATCACATCTCGAATAACAACATTCCACTATGGGGGAAACCTAGCGTGTGCTAGCTTTCCCTCTTGCACAAGCAGAAGCACATCTCGAACAACATCATTTTATCATGGAGGAGAGCTTGCACATGTTAGTCTTCCCTCTTGCACAAGCATAATCTCATCTTGAACAACATCATTCATTCATCAAGGAAATCTAGCGTGTGCTAGCTTTCCCCCAGCACAATCACATCTCGAATAACATCACTCCAACATGGGGAAAGCTAGCGCGTCCTATCTTTCCATCTTGCACAAGCACAACTGCTTCTCGAACAACATCATTCCACCATGGGGATAAGCTAGTGCATGCTATCTTTCCCTCTTTCACAAGCACAAGCACATCTCAAACAACATCATTCAATGTGCAGGAAAGCTAGCATGTGCTAGCTTTCCCCCTAGCACAATCACATCTCGAATAACATCATTCCAACATGGGGTAACCTAGTGCGTGCTAGCTTTCAATCTTGCAGAAGCACAAGTGCATCTCGAAAATGCTAGTTTTTCCTCTTGCACAAGCACTAGCGCATCTCGAAAATCATCCCACCATGGGGGAAAACTAGCGCGTGCTAGTTTTCCCTCTTGCACAAGCACAAGCTCATCTCAAACAACATCATTCAATGTGGGGGAAAGATAGCATGTTCTAGATTCCCCCCTAGCGCAATCACATCTCGAATAACATCATTCCAACATGGGGGAAATCTAGCGTGTGCTAGCTTTCCATCTTGCAGAAGCAGAAGTGCATCTTCAACAACATCATTCCACAATGGGGGAAAGCTAGCACGTGCTAGATTTCCCTCTTGCACAAGCACAAGCGCATCTTGAACAACATCAATTTACCATGGAGGAAAGCTTGCACATGCTAGTTTTTCCTCTTGCACAAGCATAAGCTCATCTTGAACAACGTCATTCCACTGTCAAGGAAATCTAGCGTGTGCTATCTTTTCCTCTTCAACAAGCACAGGTGTATCTTGAAACAACATCATTCCACCATGGGAGAAAGCTAGTTTATGTTGTATTTCCCTCTTGCAGAAGCACAAGAACATCTCAAACAACACGATTCCACTGTGGGGGAAAGGTAGTGCATGCTAGCTTTCCCTCTTGCACAAGCACTAGCGCATCTCGAAAATCATCCCACCATGGAGGTAAGCTTGCACGTGCTAGTTTTCTCTCTTGCACGAGAACAAGCTCATCTCAAACAACATCATTCAATGTGGGGGAAAGCTAGCATGTGCTGTCTTTCCCCCTAGCGCAATCACATATCGAATAACAACATTCCACCATGGGGGAAAGCTAGTGCATGCTAGCTTTCCATCTTGCACAAGCAGAAGCGCATCTTGAACAACATCATTCCAACATGGGGGAAAGCTAGAACGTGCTAGCTTTCCCTCTTGCACAATCAAAAGCGCATCTTGAACAACATCATTTTAGCATGGAGGAAAGCTTGCACATGTTCGTCTTCCTTCTTGCACAAGCATAAGCTCATCTTGAACAACATTATTACTTCGTAAAGGAAATCTAGCATGTGCTAGCTTTCCCTCTTGAACAAGCACAAGTGCATCTTGAAACAACATCATTCCATCGTGGGGGAAAGCTAGTTTATCTTTGGATTTCCCACTTGCAAAAGCACAAGCACATCTCGAACAACATCATTCCACCGTGGGGGAAAGCATGCTAGCTTTCCCTCTTGCACAAGCACTAGCGGATCTTGAAAATCATCTGACCATGAGGGTAAGTTAGTGCATGCTAGTTTTCACTCTTGCACAAGCACAAGCTAATCTCAAACAACATCATTCAATGTGAAGGAAATCTAGCATGTGTTAGCTTTCCCCCTAGCACAATCACATCTCGAATAACATCATTCCAAAATGGGGGAAAGCTAGCGCGTTCTAGCTTTCAATATTACAAAAGTACAAGTGCATCTCAAACAACATTATTCCACCATGGGTGAAAGCTAGCGCGTGATAGCTTTCTTTCTTGCACAAGCGTGAGTGCATCTCGAACAACATCAGTTTATCATGGAGGAAAGCTTGCACATGCTAGTCTTCCCTCTTGCACAAGCATAAGCTCATCTTGAACAACATCATTCCACCATCAAGGAAATCTAGCGTGTGCTAGCTTTCCCTATTGAACAAGCACAAGTGCATATTGAAACAACATCATTCCACAGTGGGAGAAAGCTAGTTTATGTTGGATTTCCCTCTTGCAGAAGCACAAGCACATCTCGAACAACATGATTCCACTGTGGGCGAAAGCTAGCGCATGTTGTCTTTCCCTCTTGCACAAGCACTAGCGCATCTCGAAAATCATCCCACCATGGGGCTAAGCTAGCGCGCGCTAGTTTTCCCTCTTCAAAAAGCACACGCTCATCTCAAACAACATCATACAATGTGGGGGAAAGCTAGCATGTGTTAGCTTTCCCCCAGCACAATCACATTTCGAATAACATCATTCCAACATGGGGAAAGCTAGCGCGTGCTAGCTTTCCATCTTGCATAAGCACAAGTGCATATCAAACAACATCATTCCACCATGGGGATAAGCTAGCGCGTGCTATATTTCCCTCTTGCACAAGCATAAGCACATCTTGAACAACATCATTTTAGCATGGAGGAAAGCTTGCACATGCTAGTCTTCCCTCTTGCACAAGCATAAGCTCATGTTGAACAACATCATTCCACCATGAAGGAAATCTAGCCTGTGCTATCTTTCCCTCTTGAACAGACACAAGTGAATTTTGAAACAACATCATCCCACCGTGGGGGAAAGCTAGTTTATGTTGGATTTCCCTCTTACAAAAGTAGAAACACATCTCGGACAACATCATTCCACCGTGGGGGAAAGCTGGTGGATGCTAGCTTACCCTCTTGCACAAGCACTAGCGCATCTCGATAATCATCCGACCATGTGGGTCAGCTAGTACGTGCTAGTTTTCCCTCTTGCACAAGCACAAACTCATCTCAAACAACATCATTCAATGTGCTAGCTTTCCCCCTAGCACAATTGCATCTCGAATAACATCATTCCAACATGGAGGACAACTAGCGTGTGCTAGCTTTCCATCTTGCAGTAGCACAAGTGCATCTCAAACAACATTGTTCCACCATGGGGGAAAGCTAGCGTGTGCTAGCTTTCTCTCTTGCAACAAGCACAAGCGCATGTCAAACAATTCTTTTAGCATGGAGGAAAGCTTGCACATGCTAGTCTTCCCTCTTGCACATGCATAATCTCATCTTGAACAACATCATTCCATCGTCAAGGAAATCTAGCGTGTGCTAGATTTCCCTCTTGAAACAACATCATTCCACCATCAAGGAAATCTAGTGTGTGCTAGCTTTCCCTCTTGAAACAACATCATTCCACTGTGGGGGAAAGCTAGTTTAGCTTTGGATTTCTCTCTTGAAAAAGCACAAGCACATCTCGAACAACATCACTCCACTGTGGGGGAAAGCTAGCATGTTGCACAAGCACTAGTGTATCTCGAAAAGCATCCGACCATGAGGGTAAGCTAGCGCATGCTTGTTTTCACTCTTGCACAAGCACAAGCTCATCTCAAACAACATCATTCAATGTGGGGGAAATCTAGCATGTGCTAGCTTTCCCCCTAGCACAAGCACAAGCTCATGTCAAACATCATCATTCAATGTGCTAGCTTTCCCCCTATCACAATTACATCTCGAATAACATAATTCCAACATGGGGGATAGCTAGCGCGTGCTAGCTTTCAATCCTACAGAAGCACAAGTGCATCTCGAACAACATCATTCCACCATGGGGGAAATCTAGCGTGTGATAGCTTTCCCTCTTGCACAAGCGCAAGCACATCTCGAGAAATATCATTTTATCATGGAGGAAAGCTTGGACATGCTAGTCTTCCCTCTTGCACAAGCATAAGCTCATCTTGAACAACATCATTCCACCGTCAAGGAAATCTAGTGTGTGCTAGCCTTCCCTCTTGAACAAGCACAAGTGCATCTTGAAACAACATCATTCCACCATGGGAGAAAGCTAGTTTATGTTGGATTTCCGTCTTGCAAAAGCACAAGAACATCTCGAACAACATGATTCCACCGTGGGCGAAATCTAGCGCATGTTGGCTTTCCCTCTTGCACAAGCACTAGAGCATCTCAAAAATCATCCCACCATGGGGGTAAGCTAACGCATGCTATTTTTCCCTCTTGCACATGCTAGTCTTCCCTCTTGCACAAGCATAAGCTCATCTTGAACAACATCATTCCACCGTTAAGGAAATCTGGCATGTGCTAGCTTTCCCTCTTGAACAAGCTCAAGTGCATCTTGAAACAACATCATTCCACTATGGGGGAAAGCTAGTTTAGCTTTTGATTTCCCTCTTGCAAAAGCACAAGGACATCTCAAAAATGCTAGCTTTTCCTCTTGCATAAGCACTAACACATCTTGAAAATCATCCCACCATGGGGGTAAGCTAGCGCGTGCTATTTTCCCCTCTTGCACAAGAACAAGCTCATCTCAAACAACATCATTCAATGTGGGGGAAAGCTAGCATGTGCTAGATTTCCCCCTAGCGCAATCACATCTCGAATCATATCATTCCAACATGGGGGAAAGCTAGCGCGTGCTAGCTTTCCATCTTGCAGAAGCAAAAGTGCATCTCGAGCAACATCATTCCACCATGGGGGAAAGCTAACGTGTGCTATCTTTCCCTCTTGCACAAGAACAAGTGCATCTTGAACAACATCAATTTAGCATGGAGGAAAGCTTGCACATGCTAGTTTTTCCTCTTGCACAAGCATAAGATCATCTTGAACAACATCATTCCACCGTCAAGGAAATCTAGCATGTGCTAGCTTTACCTCTTCGACAAGCACAAGTGCATCTTGAAACAACATCATTCCACCATTGGGGAAACCTAGTTTATGTTGGATTTCCCTCTTGAAAAATCACAAGCACATCTCGAACAACATGACTCCACCATGGGGAAAAGGTAGCGCGTGCTAGATTTCTCTCTTGCACAAGCACTAGCGCATCTTGAAAATCATCCCACCATGGGGGTAAGCTTGCACATGCTACTTTTCCCTCTTGCACAAGAATAAGCTCATCTCAAACAACATCATTCAATGTGGGGGAAAGCTAGCATGTGCTAGCTTTCCCCCTAGCACAATCACATCTCGAATAATAGCATTCCACCATGGGGGAAAGCTAGCGCATGCTATTTTTCCATCTTGCACAAGAAGAAGCACATCTCGAACAACATCATTCCAACATGGGGGAAAGCTAGTGCGTGCTAGCTTTGCCTCTTGCACACGCAAAAGCACATCTCGAACAACATCATTTTAGCATGGAGGAAAGCTTGCACATGTTAGTCTTCCCTCTTGCACAAGCATAAGCTCATCTTGAACAACATCATTCCTTCGTCAAGGAAATGTAGCGTGTGCGGGATTTCCCTCTTGAACAAGCACAAGTGCATCTTGAAACAACATCATTCCACCATGGGGGAAAGCTAGTTTATGTTCGATTTCCCTCTTGCAAAATCACAAGCACATCTCGAACGACATGATTCCATCGTGGGGGAAGGCTAGTGTGTGCTAGCTTTCCCTCTTGCACAAGCACTAGCACATCTCGAAAATCATCCCACCATGGGTGTAAGATTGCTCGTGATAGTTTTCCCTCTTGCACAAGAACAAGCTCATCTCAAACAGCATCATTCAATGTGCTAGCTTTCCCCCTAGCACAATTACATCTCGAATAACATCATTCCAACATGGGGGGCAGTTAGCGCGTGCTAGCTTTCCATCTTGCAGAAGCACAAGTGCATCTCAAACAACATCATTCCACCATGGGGGAAAGCTAGCGCGTGCTAGATTTCCCTCTTGCACAAGCACAAGCGCATGTCTAACAATTATTTTAGCATGGAGGAAATCTTGCACATTCTAGTCTTCCCTCTTGCACAAGCATAAGCTCATCTTGAACAACATCATTCCACCGTCAAGGAAATCTAGCATGTGCTAGATTTCCCTCTTGAACAAGCACAAGCGCATCTTGAAATAACATCATTCCACCATGGGGGAAAGCTAGTTTAGCTTTGGATTTCCCTCTTGCAATAGCACAAGCACATCTCGAAAATGCTAGCTTTTCCTCATACACAAGAACTAACGCATCTTGAAAATCATCCCACCATGGGGGTAAGATAGCACGTGCTAGTTTTCCCTCTTGCACAAGCACAAGCTCATCTCAAACAACATCATTCAATGTGGGGGAAAGCTAGCATGTGCTAGATTTCCCCCTAGCGCAATCGCACCTCGAATAACATCATTCCAACATGGGGGAAAGCTAGCACGTGCTAGCTTTCCATCTTGCAGAAGCACAAGTGCATCTCGAACAACATCATTCCACCATGGGGAAAAGCTAGCACGTGCTAGCTTTCCCTCTTGCACAAGCACAAGCACATCTCGAACAACATCAACATTGCCACTCACATCATCAAATTTACTACAATTCGCTTTCTATGGGATTCTTCCATGACCTCCATTTTGGGAGATATTGCTCTAAAAAATCATATGATCTCATTATCAACCTCTTCTTCATGTCCTCTACCTATCTTAACTAGTAGTCTAGTACTCTTCCTCTCCTACACGACATGTTTCTATTGATATGCAATCTCCTTACTTTTTTGCAACTCTCCTTTATAGATTATTCTCACAATTCTACCCAATAATACTCCACCAACACTTTCTTCTCCCTCAACAACTCTACACAACAATATCCTCTTATTTGATTTGTCTCTTCTGATTTAGGTATCAACCTTCTCTAATACTAGATGGTGCAACTACTAGCTGCAACATCTAAGAGTGCACAACAATACACATAAGTAAACACACAAACACATGCAATAGCAGATAATAGCACAACTTGTCTACTATGCTTAAAATTTGAGAAGTACATTTGGCAGTGTTGGACTCTTGTACAGTGTACTACTACAAAATATGATGTTCAAGGAACTTTTCCAAAATTGCATGTCAGGTAACAGGTTACAATGTCAATTTAGGCTTACAACAAGAGTCATGAATGGATTATTCTCTAAATTGATATAATTGTTGAGTTGCTCACTACACAAGTTCTTCTTTCTTCCTTAGCTTTGTCACCTTCATCGTCTTCACGAGGAAACTGTCTTTCTCTATGGTTGAATGGATGATATATTCCCTCCCAATGAATACCTTATGACCACTATATAAATACCATATTCAACTCCTCAACCTCCATGATTGTCCTCATGTGATTTTCCTTGTGAGCCATTGCCACACTAACCACATGAGTTGGCCACATGTGATCTTTTCATTGGTTGTGGGAATTTGGGTGATTCCCCCCTTGATATCCACTCATAATACTACAACTATTTATTTAGTGAAAGATCAAACTACACATATATCCATGG
>ML776762.1:2318959-2330401 GCA_009831015.1 Picea engelmannii | reverse complement strand
GAAGCAGGAGCTTCAAGAAATGCTACGAGACAAAGAAGAGTTATTGGCTAAGTTGCAGAAGGTTGAGAAGATGGATGCTGCATCTCAAACCGAGGTATACGATGTTAATTCATGTTCTGTTTTCTCTCAATATGACACTAATGCTGGCATGAAGATCCTCACAAAGATGGGGTATAGAGGAGGTGGACTTGGCATTAATGGTCAAGGAGTCACCCAGCCATTGGAGGTTGTACCAAGATAACCATTTGCAGGCTTGGGTTATGGACATGAAGAGAAAGGAGAATTCTCGAAAGTTGCTGAATCGAAAGCCATCTCTTCACCACCGGATTCCAAGAAGGGAATCAAGACAGTTAGTCCTCATCAGTTAAAGGACAAGTCAGGAAGGTATAACAATCATTCAAGTTCTTCTTTTACATATAAGAGAAATGATTGCTTCCATAGATCTTCTAACCTTGATGTATTTAAGCATCAAACAAAGAAAATGTGGGTTAAGAAGACGGATGTGTCCATGAAAAGTGAGACCAAGCAGAAGAAGAACCTTTTGTATCCTCCTACAAGGAATGTACATCGGGATGGAAGACGAAGGAATTTCTGCAATTTCTGCAAAATTAGTGGCCATTGGGAGAAGAAGTGTTGGAAATTGCACCCTGAAATTCGCCACAAGTCAAGTAAGCAGAATGTAAAAGAGCCTGTAAAAGCACGATTACGAGATGAAAGTGCTTGGTGCTGGTTCGGTAAGCAGTTCATAATGTTTCTGCAATTTTTATTTCTGCTATGTTGCAAAATTTCAATTTTTATGGGGACATGTATCTCCCTTTTGATGGAAAACACTCAAAAAAATTTCGACTCGAAACCGAGAAGTAATGGTGTCATTGCGAAGGGCTGCAAAAGAGATCCCAAGGCGCAATGGCCACTCAGAAATTGCTATGAAAAACTCAGGGTGCTCGCCGATCAATTAGATCCATTCGTTCTTGAAAAAAAAAATTCGCCTAAGATCGGCTAAGAAATCACTGTCACTGGTTGTGACCAACAATAGCAGTATTTTGGCAGAAAAAAAAAAAAAAACTAGCACAAGAGTTGTTGTGGATTACAAACAAATGAAGGATGTGTTCGGCCATAGAAGAAGCGCTTTTGCAGTGAAGCTTCCGAGAATTTCACAGTGCCGATGCATGTGAAAGCTCCGTCTGCCAGCGAAGCTCATCGAGGTCAGAAAGAATGAAACCTGCTCCTAGTTGAGGCCTGATGGAAAAACCCAAGTGACCATCGAGTACATAAATGAAGGGGGTGCCATAGTTCCTGAGCGCATTCACACTGTCCTCATCTCCATTCAGCACGATGAGACAGTGAACAATGATCAGATCGCTGCAGATCTGAAGGATCATGTTGAAAGAGCGTGGGAGTTTCGAATTCGGCGTATCCATGGACGAACGCAGAGCTCTCGTGGAAAAGAACGGGGTTTCATTTCCAGACCGAGGAGAATTGGATGAACGATCCAAATGGGCCGCATGATGTTGAAGCTAGAATATTGAAGAAGGAAGCAGCATGAGGTCGTGCGATTGAATCTTTGAGAAAGACAAAAAGGCCGCAGGATTATCATATCAATCTGAGTCATTAGGCGGGCGTGCCATCAAGTCTCTTGCCCGTTCCATTAACGACAATGTGTGCGTTAAGACTGAGGGCTTGATGCAATCCGATATTTGCTGACTACGAGCAGTTGTGGAGGACGAGAGTTGCAGATTTTCGACGTATACAAGATGTTGTAAACTCAGTTCCCGACGGCAATCCACAGAGAGTTATCATCTACATATAGAGTGGGGTTTACAAGGAAGAAGCATAGCTCGCGGATCATATCCATAAATCTCGATAGATGATTTTCCATTTGGCGGATGACTGTATTGGTGGCCATAAAAGTGGCAAGATCCCAGTCTTGGCGGCACAAGATAATAATTTGGATGAGGCTGGTAGCATGACAGGTGGAGTGCAACAAGCTCTTAGGCGCACCATGGAAATCTTCTCCAATTCAACAAGATTTTCCCTTGCATGTAACACTTCAGCCAAAATCATTGAGCCCATATAGAGCAGATGTGCTATTGTTCGTTTCTCAAAGTTATCAGACCAAGAGATCCTCGGATGCCTTATGCGAGTGGTTGAAGCTGAAAAGGTAACGTATGTACTGAAGGACTGGAAGCAATTATATTCACAGTTTACCGAGTGCATATTTTTTCCATGATGCACATTTTTGTAATGGGTACATAGAACCATAGAAGTTTCCCATTGGTGCATATCTCAACATTTGAGTTGGCATAAGAATTGCCTTGTAAATTGATGTAAAATGATCATGAAGAATTGTAAAAAGGCTTGTTTAGCCACTCTTACGTGAGGAAGAGTGAGGCGTATTTTTGCGCATAAAGCCTTGTTGGCTTCTATGTAAAAAGTTGATTGCCTAAGCCTATTTTTGGCATTTGCATGTAAACTTGACCAATGAGTGTGGTTATAAACTCTTGGCAAGTGTTTCAAAACAAAATGTAAACAGGTATGATCAGTCACAGCGCCAGGTTATCATCAATTACAGGTTGCGAGTTTAAGCAGATGTGGGCATTTGCATTCTGATTCCGAAGAACATAGGTGAAGGAGTCTTGAGGGGATGTGCCTTTTTCAGGCATTTGCGTTGCAGAAGTTGCAGGTGTTGGTGTTGCCTTCTGATTCCGAAGAACAGGGGTGAAGGAGTCTTCAGGGAACGTGCCTTTCAGAGACATTTGCATGCACTTGATGATGGATTGAAGCTGATACTTTTGGAGACCAAAAGTTTCTTTTGTGGGGAGGTGTGATCCGAATGGATCTCCGCACGTGAAATAACTTAGCGCCATGCTGATTTCAAGGTGGCGACAAAAGTGTTTAAGTGGATTTAAAATGATGCTTTCTTGAGTTTTATTTCTCATGCATTTAATTATGCATTTGTGGGAAAAATACTTCATGCATTATTATTATTCACTTGTAATTAAATGATTAATATTTGTGAGAGAAAATGTGTCTCACATATTATTCATTTATTAATTATGGAAATTGGTTTTCATGTGAGAAACCACCTCACACCAATTTGCCATTTTTATCTCAATTGTAGGTTGAGAGAATCAAGGGCATGGTTGGGAAGTCTTTGGGTAGTTTTGAGACTTTTCCATTTTTAAGCCTAAGATGGTTGAGGATCCTACTTTTAAGGATCTTGTTTTTCCTTCTTTGTAATCAGATCCTACAATTGTGGATCTTGTAATTAATGCTCTTAGTTGGAGAGTGAGGAAGGAAAAACTATATATATTCCTTATGTGAGCCATGTTGAAAGGAGGAGAGGAAAGGAGAGAGTGCTTAGCTCTTGATAGCCATAGTGCTGAGCTAATGAAGAGCCATGGTCCTTGAATGTAAGAAAGCTTTGAGAGCTCACTTTGAAGAAGGAATATAGAAGATCTGCATTCTAGTTGGAGCAGGTCCGGAGACGTAACCCAGAGATGGAGGGGTGAACTCCGTTATCAACATTGGTTGTCTCTCTCTTATTTGCCTTCATGTGTTTTATACTCCTTAATGTTCATTTGTATTATGTCTATGCTTGTAATGCTTTATGATAAATGAACTAATGTGCTCAATTAAAACCTGTATAAGCCATAGTCAATTTTAAGATCCTCACATTGTAAACATTTGGGAGAGTAGTACTCAACCCGTTTACGGATCAATTGGAGTTAGGCATCATGGCCTCAATTACGTAATAATTTCTCATGTAAAAATATAAAGGCATGGTAACTTATGAACAAACTAAGTGAGCATAACTTTGTTTTTCCTGACAAAGTAAAACTTGAAATGCATAGGTTGAAGGAAACAAAAAATTCAAAACGCTTTTTAATCTTAGATCGAATGGTAGAAAAAACCATATGCAGATATGTTCCTTGAACACACATATACACTTGATATAGCATGATGTGTATAAACCATATATGTGTATAAACCATATGATTTCCCAAACCATATGTATAAACATTGAATGATATTGTTTGAGATGAGCTTGTTCTTGTGCAAGAGGGGAAACTAGCACGTGCTAGCTTACCCCCATGGTGGGATGATTTTCAAGATGTGCTAGTGCTTGTGCAAGAGGAAAAGCTAGCAATTTTGAGATGTGCTTGTGCTTTTTCAAGAGGGAAATCCAAAGCTAAACTAGCTTTCCCCCACGGTGGAATGATGTTGTTTCAAGACGCACTTGAGCTTGTTCAAGAAGGAAAGCTAGCACATGCTAGATTTCCTTGACGGTGGTATGATGTTGTTCAAGATGTGCTTATGCTTGTGCAAGAGGGAAGACTAGCATGTGCAAGAGGGAAGACTAGCATGCGCTAGCTTACCCCCATGGTGGGATGATTTTCGAGATGCGCTAGTGCTTGTGCAAGAGGGAAAGCCAACATGCGCTATCTTTCTCCCATGGTGGAATCATGTTGTTCGAAATGTGCTTGTGCTTTTGTAAGAGGGAAATCCAACATAAACTAGCTTTCTCCCACGGTGGAATGATGTTGTTTCAAGATGCACTTGTGCTTGTTCAAGAGGGAAGGCTAGCACACGCTAGATTTCCTTGAAGGTGGAATGATGTTGTTCAAGATGAGCTTATGCTTGTGCAAGAGGGAAGACTAGCATGTGCAAGCTTTCCTCCATGATAAAATGATGTTGTTCGAGATGCGCTTGCGCTTGTGCAAGAGGGAAAGCTATCACGCGCTAGATTTCCCCCATGGTGGAATGATGTTGTTCAAGATGCACTTGTGCTTTTGTAAGATTGGAAGCTAGCACAAGATAGCTTTCTCCCATGTTGGAATGATGTTATTCGAGATGTGATTGTGCTAGGGGGAAAGATAGCACATGCTACATTTCCCCCACATTGAATGATGTTATTTTAGATGAGCTTGTGCTTGTGCAAGAGTGAAAACTAGCATGCGCTAGCTTACCCTCATGGTCGGATGATTTTTGAGATACACTAGTGCTTGTGCAACATGCTAGCTTTCCCCCACAGTGGAGTGATGTTGTTCGAGATGTGCTTGTGCTTTTGCAAGAGAGAAATCCAAAGCTAAACTAGCTTTCCCCCACGGTGGAATGATGTTGTTCCAAGAGGGAAATCTAGCACATGCTAGATTTCCTTGACGGTGGAATGATGTTGTTTCAAGAGGGAAAGCTAGCCCACGCTAGATTTCCTTGACGGTGGAATAATGTTATTCAAGATGAGCTTATGCTTGTGCAAGAGGGAAGACTAGCATGTGCAAGCTTTCCTCCATGCTAAAAGAATTGTTCGACATGCGCTTGTGCTTGTTGCAAGAGAGAAAGCTAGCACACGCTAGCTTTCCCCCATGGTGGAATGATTTTGTTCGAGATGCACTTGTGCTTCTACAAGATGGAAAGATAGCACATGCTAGCTGTCCCCGATGTTGGAATGATGTTATTCAAGATGCAATTGTGCTAGGGGGAAAGCTAGCACATTGAATGATGTTGTTTGAGATGAGTTTGTGCTTGTGCAAGAGGGAAAACTAACACGCACTAGCTTACCCAAATGGTCGGATGATTATCGAGATGCGCTAGTGCTTGTGCAAGAGGGTAAGCTAGCATCTGCCAGCTTTCCCCCACGGTGGAATGATGTTGTCCGAGATGTGTTTCTGCTTTTGTAAGAGGGAAATCCAACATAAACTAGATTTCCCCCACGGTGGAATGATGTTGTTTCAAAATGAACTTGTGCCTGTTCAAGAGGGAAAGCTAGCACACGCTAGATTTCCTTGACGATGGAATGATGTTGTTCAACATGAGCTTATGCTTGTGCAAGAGGGAAGACTAGCATGTGCAAGATTTCCTCCATGCTAAAATGATGTTGTTCGAGATGCGCTTATGCTTGTGCAAGAGGAAAAGATAGCACGCGCTAGCTTATCCCCATGGTCGAATGATGTTGTTCGAGATGCACTTGTGCTTATGCAAGATGGAAAGCTAGCACGTGCTAGCTTTCCCCATGTTGGAATGATGTTACTCAAAATGTGATTGTGCTGGGGGAAAGCCAACACATGCTATCTTTCCCCCACATTGAATGATGTTGTTTGAGATGAGCTTGTGCTTGTTGAAGAGGGAAAACTAGCACGCGCTAGCTTACCCTCATGGTGGGATGATTTTCGAGATGCGCTAGTGCTTGTGCAAGAGGGAAAGACAACATACGCTAGCTTTCGCCCAGAGTGGAATCATGTTGCTTGAGATGTGCTTGTGCTTCTGCAAGAGGGAAATCCAACATAAACTAGCTTTCTCCCACTGTGGAATGATGTTGTTTCAAGATGAACTTGTGCTTGTTCAAGAGGGAAAGCTAGCACACTCTAGATTTCCTTGATGTTGGAATGTTGTTGTTCAAGATGAGCTTATGCTTGTGCAAGAGGGAAGACTAGCATGGGCAAGATTTTCTCCATAATAAACTGATGTTGTTCGAGATGCACTTGCGCTTGTGCAAGAGGGAAAGCTATCATGCACTAGCTTTCCCCCATGGTGGAATGATGTTGTTTGAGATGCACTTGTACTTCTGTAATATTGAAAGCTAGCACGCGCTAGCTTTCCCCCATGTTGGAATTATGTTATTCGAGATGTGATTGTGCTAGGGGGAAAGATAGCACATGCTAGATTTCCTTCACATTGAATGATGTCGTTTGAGATGAGCTTGTGCTTGTGTAAGAGTGAAAACTAGCATGCACTAGCTTACCCTCATGGTCGGATGATTTTCAAGATCCTCTAGTGCTTGTGCAAGAGGTAAAGCTAGCATGCTTTCCCCCACTGTGGAATGATGTTGTCCGAGATGTGCTTGTGCTTTTGCAAGAGGGAAATCCAAAGCTAAACTAGCTTTCCCCCACGGTGGAATGATGTTGTTTCAAGATGCACTTGTGCTTGTTCAAGAGGGAAAGCTAGCACATGCTAGATTTACTTGATGAAGTAATGATGTTGTTCAAGATGAGCTTATGCTTGTGCAAGAAGGAAGACTAACATGTGCAAGCTTTCCTCCATGCTAAAATGATGTTGTTCGAGATGCGCTTTTGTTTGTGCAAGAGGGAAATCTAGCACGTGCTAGCTTTCCCCCATGTTGAAATGATGTTATTCAAGATGCGCTTTTGCTTGTGCAAGATGGAAAGCTAGCATGCACTAGCTTTCCCCCATGGTGGAATGTTGTTATTCGAGATGTGATTGCGCTAGGGGGAAAGCTAGCACATGCTAGCTTTCCCCCACATTGAATGATGTTGTTTGAGATGAGCTTGTTCTCGTGCAAGAGAGAAAACCAGTACGTGCAAGCTTACCTCCATGGTGGGATGATTTTTGAGATGCGCTAGTGCTTGTGAAAGAGGGAAAGCTAGCACGCGCTACCTTTCCCCCACAGTGGAATCATGTTGTTTGAGATGTGCTTGTTCTTGTGCAAGAGGGAAATGCAACATAAACTAGCTTTATCCCATGGTGGAATGATGTTGTTTCAAGATACACTTGTGCTTTTTGAAGAGGGAAAGCTAGCACACGCTAGATTTCCTCGACGATGGAATGACATTGTTCAAAATGAGCTTATGCTTGTGCAAGAGGAAAAACTAGCATGTGCAAGCTTTCCTCCATGGTAAATTGATGTTGTTCGAGATGCGCTTGTTCTTGTGCAAGAGGGAAATCTAGCACACACTAGCTTTCCCCCATGGTGGAATGATGTTGTTCAAGATGCACTTTTGCTTTTGCAAGAAGGAAAGCTAGCACGTGCTAGCTTTCCCCCATGTTGGAATGATGTTATTCGAGATGTGATTGCGCAAGGGGGAAATCTAGCACATGCTATCTTTCCCCCACATTGAATGATGTTGTTTGAGATGAGCTTGTGCTTGTGCAAGAGGGAAAACTAGCACGCGCTAGTTTTCCCCCATGGTGGGATGATTTTCGAGATGCGCTAGTGCTTGTGCAAGAGGAAAAGCTAGCATTTTCGAGATGCACTTGTGCTTCTGCAAGATTGAAAGCTAGGACGTGCTAGGTTTCCCCCATGTTGGAATGATGTTATTCGAGATGTGATTGTGCTAGGGGATAAGCTAGCACATGCTAGATTTCCCACACATTGAATGATGTTGTTTGAGATGAGCTTGTGCTTGTGCAAGAGGGAAAACTAGCACGAGCTAGCTTACCCACATTGTCGGATGATTTTCAAGATGCCAGCTTTCCCCCATGGTGGAATGATGTTGTCCGAGATGTGTTTCTGCTTCTGTAAGAGGGAAATCCAACATAAACTAGCTTTCCCCCATGGTAGAATGATGTAGTTTCAAGATGCACTTGTGCTTGTCCAAGAGGGAAAGCTATCACACGCTAGATTTCCTTGACAGTGGAATGATGTTGTTCAACATGAGCTTATGCTTGTGCAAGAGGGAAGACTAGCATGTGCAAGCTTTCCTCATTGCTAAAATGGTGTTGTTCGAGATGTGTTTGTGCTTGTGCAAGAGGGAAAGATAGCATGCGCTAGCTTATACCCATGGTGGAATGATGTTGTTCGAGATGCAGTTGTGCTTGTGCAAGACGGAAAGATAGGATGCGCTAGCTTTCCCCATGTTGGAGTGATGTTATTCGAGATGTGATTGTGCTGGGGGAAAGCTAGCACACGCTAGAATTCCTTGACGAATGAATGATGTTGTTCAAGATGACCTTATGCTTGTGCAAGAGGGAAGACTAACATGTGCAAGATCTCCTCCATGCTAAAATGATGTTGTTCAAGATGTGCTTCTGCTTGTGCAAGAGGGAAATCTAGCATGCGCTAGGTTTCCCCCATGGTGGAATGTTTTTATTAGCGATGTGATTGCGCTAGGGGGAAAGCTTGCACATGCTAGCTTTCCCCCACATTGAATGATGTTCTTTGAGATGAGCTTGTTCTTGTGCAAGAGGAAAAACTAGCATGTGCAAGCTTTCCTCCATGCTAAATTGATGTTGTTCGAGATGCACTTGTGCTTGTGCAACAGGGAAATCTAGCATGCACTAGATTTCCCCCATGGTGGAATGATGTTGTTTGAGATGCACTTGTGCTTCTGCAAGATGGATGGCTAGCACATTCTAGCTTTCCCCCATGTTGGAATGATGTTATTCGAGATGTGGTTGCGCTAGGGGGAAATCTAGCACATGCTAGCTTTCCCCCACATTGAATGATGTTGTTTGAGATGAGCTTGTGCTTCTGCAAAAGGGAAAACTAGCACGCGCTAGCTTACCCCCATGGTGGGATGATTTTCGAGATACGCTAGTGCTTGTGCAAGAGGAAAAGCTAGCATTTTCGAGATGCACTTGTGCTTCTGCAAGATTGAAAGCAAGCACGTGCTAGCATTCCCCCATGTTGGAATGATGTTATTCGAGATGTGATTGTTCTAGGGGGAAAGCTAGCACATGCTAGATTTCCTGCACATTGAATGATGTTGTTTGAGATGTTCTTGTGCTTCTACAAGAGGGAAATCCAACATAAACTAGCTTTCTCCCACGGTGGAATTATGTTGTTTCAAGATGCACTTGTGCTTGTTCAAGAGGGAAAACTAGCACATGCTAGATTTCTTTGACGGTGGAATGATGTTGTTCAAGATGAGCTTATGCTTGTGCAAGAGGGAAGACTAGCATGTGCAAGATTTCCTCCATGATAAAATGATGTTGTTCGAGATGCGCTTTCGCTTGTGCAAGAGGACAAGCTATCACGTGCAGGCTTTCCCCTATGGTGGAATGATGTTGTTCGAGATGCACTTGTGCTTATGTAATATTGAAAGCTAGCACGCACTAGCTTTCCCCGATGTTGGAATGATGTTATTCGAGATGTGATCGTGCTAGGGGGAAATCTAGCACATGCTAGATTTCCCCCACATTGAATGATGTTGCTTCAGATGAGCTTGTGCTTGTACAAGAGTGAAAACTAGCATGCGCTAGCTTACCCTCATGGTCGGATGATTTTTAAGATATGATAGTGCTGGTGCAAGAGGGAAAGCTAGCATGCGCTAGCTTTCCCCCACGGTGGAATGATGTTGTTCGAGATGTGCTTGTGCTTTCTCAAGAGGGAAATCCAAAGCTAAACTATCTTTCCCCCATGGTGGAATGATGTTGTTTCAAGATGCACTTGTGCTTGTTCAAGAGGAAATCTAGCACACGCTAGATTTCCTTGACGGTGGAATGATGTTGTTCAAGATGAGCTTATGCTTGTGCAAGAGGGAATACTACCATGTGCAAGCTTTCCTCCATGCTAAAATAATTGTTTGACATGCGCTTGTACTTGTGCAAGAGACAAAGCTAGCACGCGCTAGCTTTCCCCCATGGTGGAATGATGTTGTTCGAGATGCACTTGTGCTTCTACAAGATTGAAAGCTAGCATGCGCTAGCTATCCCCCATGTTGGAATTATGTTATTTGAGATGTAATTGTGATAGGGGGAAAGCTAGCAGATTGAATGATGATGTTTGACATGAGCTTGTTCTTGTGCTAGGGGGAAAGCTAGCACATGCTAGATTTCCCCCACATTGAATGATGTTGTTTGAGATGAGCTTGTGCTTGTGCAAGAGTGAAAACTAGCATGCGCTAGCTTACCCTCATGGTCAGATTATTTTCGAGATATGCTAGTGCTTGTGTAAGAGGGAAATCTAGCATGCGCTAGCTTTCCCCCATGGTGGAATGATGTTGTTCAATATGTGCTCGTTCTTTTGCAAGAAGGAAATCCAAAGCTAAACTAGCTTTCCTCCATGGTGGAATGATGTTGTTTTAATATGCTTTTGTGCTTGTTCAAGAGGAAAGCTAGCACACGCTAGATTTCCTTGACGGTGGAATGATGTTGTTCAAGATGAGCTTATGCTTGCGCAAGAGGGAAGACTAGCATGTGCAATCTTTCCCCCATGCTAAAACAATTGTTCGACATGCGCTTGTGCTTGTGCAAGAGAGAAAGCTAGCACACACTAACTTTCCCCCATGGTGGAATGATGTTGTTTGAGATTCACTTGTGCTTCTGGAAGATGGAAAGCTAGCATGCGCTAGTTGTCCCCCATGTTGGAATGATGTTATTCGAGATGTAATTTTGATAGGGGAAAAGCTAGCACATTGAATGATGATGTTTGAGATGAGCTTGTGCTTGTGCTAGGGGGAAAGCTATCACATGCTAGATTTCCCCCACATTGAATGATGTTGTTTGATATGATCTTGTGCTTGTGCAAGAGTGAAAACTAGCATGCGCTAGATTACCCTCATGGTCAGATGATTTTCGAGATACGCTAGTGCTTGTGCAAGAGGGAAAGCTAGCATGCGCTAGCTTTCCCCCACAGTGGAATGATGTTTTTCGAGATGTGCTTGTGCTTTTGCAAGAGGGAAATTCAAAGCTAAACTAGCTTTCCCCCATGGTGGAATGATGTTGTTTCAAGATGCACTTGTGCTTGTTCAAGAGGAAAGCTAG
>ML776762.1:2297927-2311019 GCA_009831015.1 Picea engelmannii | reverse complement strand
TTTGAAAGAGAGATTATATTAATATCCAGAAATACCTAAAAACTATCCTTAAAATTGTTGAGTACATCCTGATAAACAGTAGAAAGGAGTGCATAAAGCTTCTCTGATCAAGGCCTATCACTACACTATCATAATACGAATAATCCAAAAGACTTAAACTTGAACATCAAAATACTATTTTTAAAAATTAAGAGGAAAGGAATTTGGCCCAAATTTCTTTTGATAATGTATTTTAAGACACCCAAATTATCTTTCTAAAACAAATTTTGTGTGGGTCGCTGAAAAATCCAATCGATTTATTAGCCAAAAACACGATTTAAGGCTCCACCATCTAGATGACAGAAGGGATTAGACTTCTTATTTACAAAGTCATGAATGAACAGACAATCCAAGAGAAATTAATGGTTAATATAAGGTGAACATAGTTAATGGTTATTTATGGTTCCAGTTTGCTCTGGGCCTTAAACTTTGGACACTCTGCATAGAACTGTTTAACAATGGTAGGCTGATTTCATATGATGCAGATAGTTGAGGATCTAATTCAGAAGGGGATTTCATTGTACCCTTGATTTTGCCTCGTCTTGGCAACCTAACCCCCACACATTTCTTTTTGTAATATGCTTTGTACATTATTGCATCATTAATAGAAATTTAGAAGCATAGTTCATAAATAAAGAGTATAATCAGTTTACAACAAAACAAAGGCATCTAATAAGAGAGCAAGAACCTGAGCTTTGAAGTGAATGCAAACAAATACTGGTCTTCTGACATCCAAGACAATAGAGGTCGATGCGAGCTCGGCTTCTCGGAGATTGGCTGCAAAGATGATGATGACTTTGATGATCTCGATCTTGAAGGCCTTGAGATTGAACTGTTGTTTGTTGATTCTTCACAAAAACTACTAGAAACTCCATCAACACCTCTAAAAATATCACCATAGAAATCATAACCAGAGGCTCTGGGCCTAGTAACTGTGGCATGGAGATTTGAAGCCTAGTGAACATCCAATGGTTGGTGAGATGAGGATGGTGATACTTGTTTATCATGTGTTAAGCAGTAGTAGATTCTATGACATAGTCTGAGCTGGTAAATGATGTCATTAATACAATGATATAATCTCAATTTGTAAAAGCTAAAATGGTTGAATATTGACTCATGTTAATGAATATGGTGATATTTCTCCTCCTGATAATGCTGGGTTAGACAATATGGAAAATAATTTCTTGTTAGAGATGCGCTTTTGTAAGAGGGAAAGATAGCACGCACTAGCTTTCCCCCACAGTGGAACGATCTTGTTAGAGATGTGTATATGCTTTTGTAAGAGGGAAAGCTAGCACATGCTAGATTTCCACCATGGTAGGATGATGTTCGAGATGCGCTTGTGCTTGTGCAAGAGGGAAATATAACATACACTAGATTTCCCCAACACTAGAATGATGTTGTTCGAAATGCGCTTGTGCTTGAGCAAGAGGGAAAACTAGCATGCGCTAGCTTTCCCCAACATTGGAAAGGTGTTGTTCGATATGCGCCTGTGCTTGTGTAAGAGGGAAAGCTAACACGCGCTAGCTTTTCCCCATGGTGGAATGATGTTGTTTGAGATGCACGTCTTCTTATGCAAGAGGGAAAGTTAACACATGCTAGCTTTCTTTAACGGTGGAATGATGTTGTTTGAGATGTTCTTGTGCTTGTGTAAGAGGGAGATTTAGCATGTGCAAGCTTTCCTCCATGCTACAATGATGTTGTTCGATATGTGCTTGTGTTTGTTAAAGAGGAAAACATGGCACACGCTAGGTTCTCCACATAATGGAATGATGTTATTCAAGACCTTCTTATGCTTCTGCAAGATTGAAAGTTAGCATGCACTAGTTTTACCCCACGGAGGAATGATGTTGTTCGAGATGCGCTTCTGCTTGTACAGGAGAGAAAGCTAGCACACACTAGCTTTCCCCCACAATGGAATGATCTTGTTCGAGATGTGTATATGATTATTTAAGAGACATGCTAGCATTCCCCCATGGTAAGATGATGTTCTAGATGCGCTTGTGCTTGTGCAAGAGGGAAAGCTAGCATGCACTAGCTTTCCCCAACACTAGAATGATGTTGTTCAAAATGAGCTTGTGCTTGTGTAAGAGGGAAAGATAGCATGCTCTAGCTTTCCCCCATTGTGGAATGATGTTGTTCGATATGCACTTGTACTTATGCAAGAGGGAAAACTAACACGCGCTAGGTTTCCTTAACGGTGGACGGACGTTGTTTGAGATTTGATTGTGCTTGTGCAAGAGGGAAGTTTAGTGTGTGCAAGCATTCCTCCATGCTAGAATGATGTTGTTGGAGATGTGTTTTTGTTTGTGAAAGAGGGAATGCTAGCACAGGGTAGCTTTTCCCCACAATGAAATGATGTTATTCGAGATGCACTTGTGCTTATGCAAGAGGGAAATCTAACACATGCTAGCTTTCATAAACGGTGGAATGATGTTGTTTCAGATGTGTTTGTGGTTGTGCAAGAGGGAAGTATCGCATGTTCAAGCTTTACTCCATGCTAGAATGATGTTGTTCGAGATGTGCTTGTGTTTGTGAAAGAGGGAAATCTAACACACGCTAGATTTTCCCCACAATGGAATGATGTTATTCAAGATGTGCTTGTGCCTCTGCAAGACTGAAGGTTAGCATGCACTAGTTTTACCCCACGGAGGAATGATGTTGTTCGAGATGCTCTTGTGCTTGTGCAAGAGAGAAAGCTAGCACACGTTAGCTTTCCCCCATAGTGGAATGATCTTGTTTGAGATGTGTATATGCGTGTGTAAGAGGGAAAGATAGCACGCACTAGCTTTCCCCCATGGTAGGATGATGTTCGAGATGCACTTGTGCTTGTGCAAGAGGGAAAGCTAGCATGCGCTAGCTTTCACCAACACTGGAATGATGTTGTTCGAGATGCGCTTGTGCTTGTGTAAGAGGGAAAGCTAGCACGCGCTAGATTTCCCCCATGGTAGAATGATGTTGTTCGAGATGAACTTGTGCTTATGCAAGAGGGAAAGCTAACACGCACTAGCTTTCCTTAACGGTGGAATGATGTTGTTTGAGATGTGCTTGTGCTTGTGCAAAAGGGAAGTTTATCATGTGCAAGCTTTCATCCATGCTAGAATAATGTTGTTCGAGATGTGCTTATGTTTGTGAAAGAGGGAAAGATAACAAACGCTAGCTTTTCCCCACAATGGAATGATGTTATTCAAGACGTGCTTGTGCTTCTGCAAGACTGAAAGTTAGCATGTGCTAGTTTTACCCCATGGAGGAATGATGCTTTTCGAGATGCACTTGTGCTTGTGCAGGAGAGAAAGCTAGCACACGCTAGCTTTCCCCCACAGTGGAATGATCTTGTTCGAGATGTGTATATGCTTGTGTAAGAGACATGCTAGCTTTCCCCCATGGTAGGATGATGTTCGAGATGCGCTTGTGCTTGTGTAGGAGGGAAAGCTAGCATGCGCTAACTTTCCCCAACACCAGAATGATATCGTTCAAAATGCGCTTGTTCTTGTGTAAGAGGGAAAGATAGCACGCGCTAGCTTTCCCCCATTGTGGAATGATGTTGTTCGATATGCACTTGTGCTTATGCAAGAGGGAAAACTAACACGAACTATCTTTCCTTAACAGTGGACTGATGTTGTTTGAGATTTGATTGTGCTTATGCAAGAGGGAATTTTAGCATGTGCAAGCATTCCTCCATGCTAGAATGATGTTGTTGGAGATGTGTTTGTGTTTGTGAAAGAGGGAAAGATAGCACAAGGTAGCTTTTCCCCACAATGGAATGATGTTATTCGAGATGCATTTGTGCTTATGCAAGAGGGAAAGCTAACACACGCTAGCTTTCCTTAACGGTGGAATGATGTTGTTTGAGATGTGTTTGTGCTTCTGCAAGAGGGAAGTATCACATGTTCAAGCTTTACACCATGCTAGAATGATGTTGTTCAAGATGTGCTTGTGTTTGTGAAAGAGGGAAAGCTAACACACTCTAGCTTTTCCCCACAATGGAATGATGTTATTCAAGATGTGCTTGTGCCTCTACAAGACTGAAAGTTAGCATGCACTAGTTTTACCCCATGGATGAATGATGTTGTTCAAGATGCGCTTGTGCTTATGCAAGAGAGAAAGCTAGCACACACTAGCTTTCCCCCATAGTGGAATGATCTTGTTAGAGATGTGTATACACTTTTGTAAGAGGGAAAGCTAGCTTTCCCCCATGGTAGGATGATGTTCAAGATGCGCTTGTGCATGTGCAAGAGGGAAAGCTAGCATGCTCTAGCTTTCACCAACACTGGAATGATGTTGTTCGAGATGCGCTTGTGCTTGTGTAAGAGGGAAAGATAGCACGCACTAGATTCCCCCATGGTAGAATGATGTTGTTTGAGATGAACTTGTGCTTATGGAAGAGGGAAATATAACACGCGCTAGCTTTCCTTAACAGTGGAATGATGTTTTTTGAGATGTGCTTGTGCTTGCGCAAAAGGGATGTTTAGCATGTGCAAGATTTCCTCCATGCTAGAATGATGTTGTTCGAGATGTGCTTGTGTTTGTGAAAGAGGGAAAGCTAACACACACTAGCTTTTCCCCACAATGGAATGATGTTATTCAAGACGTGCTTGTGCTTCTGCAAGACTGAAAGTTAGCATGTGCTAGTTTTACCCCATGGAGGAATGATGTTGTTCGAGATGCGCTTGTGCTTGTGCAGGAGAGAAAGCTAGCACACACTAGCTTTCTCCCATAGTGGAATGATCTTGTTCAAGATGTGTATATGCTTGTGTAAGAGACATGATAGCTTTCCCCCATGGTAAGATGATGGCCGAGATGCGCCTGTGCTTGTGCAAGAGGGAAAGCTAGCATGCGCTAGCTTTTCCCAACACTGGAATGATGTTGTTCAAAATGCGCTTGTGCTTGTGTAAGAGGGAAAGATAGCACGCGCTAGATTTCCCCCATTGTGGAATGATGTTGTTCGATATGCACTTATGCTTATGCAAGAGGCAAAACTAACACATGATAGATTTTCTTAACGGTGGACTGATGTTGTTTGAGATTTGATTGTTCTTGTGCAAGAGGGAAGTTTAGCATGTGCAAGTATTCCTCCACGCTAGAATGATGTTGTTGGAGATGTTCTTGTTTTTGTGAAAGAGGGAAAGCTAGCACAGGGTAGATTTTCCCCACAATGGAATGATGTTATTCAATATGTGCTTGTGCTTCTGCAAGACTGAAAGTTAGCATGAACTAGTTTTACCCCACGAAGGAATGATGTTGTTCAAGATGCGCTTGTCCTTGTGCAAGAGGGAAGTATCACATGTTCAAGCTTTACTCCATGCTAGAATGATGTTGTTCGAGAT
This sequence comes from Picea engelmannii, assembly GCA_009831015.1. Lineage (NCBI taxonomy): Eukaryota > Viridiplantae > Streptophyta > Pinopsida > Pinales > Pinaceae > Picea > Picea engelmannii. The sequence continues at coordinate 2,305,653 of ML776762.1, read as the reverse complement.
TTTCTTGTGTTTGTGAAAGAGGGAAAGCTAATGCACGCTAGCTTTTCCCCACAATGGAATGATGTTATTCAAGATGTGCTTGTGCCTCTGCAAGATTGAAAGTTAGCATGCACTAGTTTTACCCCATGGAGGAATGATGTTGTTCGAGATGCGCTTGTGCTTATGCAAGAGAGAAAGCTAGCACACACTAGCTTTCCCCCATAGTGGAACGATCTTATTTGAGATGTGTATATACTTGTGTAAGAGGGAAAGCTAGCACGGACTAGCTTTCCCCCATGGTATGATGATGTTCGAGATGTGATTGTGCTTGTGCAAGAGGGAAAGCTAGCATGCACAAGCTTTCACCAACACTAGAATGATGTTGTTCGAGATGCACTTGTGCTTGTGTAAGAGGGAAAGCTAGCATGCGCTAGATTTCCCCCATTGTAGAATGATGTTGTTCGAGATGAACTTGTGCTTATGCAAGAGGGAAAACTAACACGCACTAGCTTTCCTTAACGGTGGAATGATGTTGTTTGATATGTGCTTGTGCTTGTGCAAAAGGGAAGTTTAGCATGTGCAAGATTTCCTCCATGCTAGAATGATGTTGTTCGAGATGTGCTTATGTTTGTGAAAGAGGGAAAGCTAACACACACTAGATTTTCCCACAATGGAATGATGTTATTCAAGACCTGGTTGTGCTTCTGCAAGACTGAAAGTTAGCATGCGTTAGTTTTACCACACAGAGGAATGATGTTGTTCGAGATGCACTTGTGCTTGTGCAAGAGAGAAAGCTAGCACACACTAGTTTTCCCCCACAGTGGAATAATCTTGTTCAAGATGTGTATATGCTTGTGTAAGAGACGTGCTAGCTTTCGCCCATGGTAGGATGATGTTCGAGATGTTCTTATGTTTGTGCAAGACGGAAAGCTAGCATGCACTAGCTTTCCCCAACACTGGAATGATGTTGTTCAAAATGCACTTGTGCTTGTGTAAGAGGGAAAGATAGCACATTCTAGCTTTCCCCCATTGTGGAATGATGTTGTTCGATATGCAATTGTGCTTATGCAAGAGGGAAAACTAACACGCGTTAGCTTTCCTTAACGGTGGACTAATGTTGTTTGAGATTTGATTGTGCTTGTGCAATAGGGAAGTTTAGCATGTGCAAGCATTCCTCCATGCTAGAATGATGTTGTTGGAGATGTGCTTGTGTTTGTGAAAGAGGGAATGCTAGCACAGGGTATCTTTTCCCCACAATGGAATGATGTTATTCAAGATGTGCTTGTGCTTCTGCAAGACTGAAAGTTAGCATGCACTAGTTTTACCCCACAGAGGAATGATGTTGTTCGAGATGTGCTTGTGCTTGTGCAAGAGAGAAAGACAGCACATGCTATCCTTCCCCCATAGTGTAATGATCTTGCTTGAGATGTGTATATACTTCTGTAAGAGGGAAAGCTAGCACGCACTATCTTTTCCCCATGGTAGGATGATGTTCGAGATGCACAACACTGGAATGATGTTGTTCGATATGGTCTTGTGCTTGTGCAAGAGAGAAAGCTAGCAGGTGTTAGCTTTCCACCATGGTGGAATGATGGTGTTCGAGATGCACTTGTGCTTATGCAAGAGGGAAAGCTAACATGCGCTAGCTTTCCTTAACAGTGGAATGATGTTGTTTGAGATGTGCTTGTGCTTGTGCAAGAGGGAAGTTTAGCATGTTCAAGCTTTCCTCCATGCTGGAATGATGTTGCTCGAGATGTGATTGTGTTTGTGAAAGAGGGAAAGCTAGCACACACTAGCTTTTCCCCACAATGGAATGATGTTATTCAAGATGTTCTTGTGCTTCTGCAAGATTGAACGTTAGCATGCACTAGTTTTACCCCACAGAGGAATGATGTTGTTCAAGATGTGCTTGTGCTTGTGCAAGAAAGAAAGCTAGCACACACTAGCTTTTCCCCACAATGGAATGATGTTGTTCAAGATGCACTTGTACTTATGCAAGAGGGAAAGATAACACTCGCTAGCTTTCCTTAATGGTGCAATGATGTTGTTTGAGATGTGTTTGTGCTTGTGTAAGAGGGAAGTATCGCATGTTCAAGATTTACTCCATGCTAGAATGATGTTGTTTGAGATGTGCTTGTGTTTGTTAAAGAGGGAAAGCTAACACATGCTATCTTTTCCCCACAATGGAATGATGTTATTCAAGATGTGTTTGTTCCTCTGCAAGACTGAAAGTTAGTATGCACTAGTTTTGCCCCACGAAGGAATGATGTTGTTCGAGATGCGCTTGTGTTTTTGCAATAGAGAAAGCTAGCAGGTGCTAGCTTTCCCCCATAGTGGAATGATCTTGTTCGAGATGTGTATATACTTGTGTAAGAGGGAAAGCTAGCACGTGCTATCTTTTCCCCATGGTAGGATGATGTTCGCAATGCACTTGTGCTTGTGCAAGAGGGAAAGCTAGCATGCGCTAGCTTTCCCAACACTAGAATGATGTTGTTCAAAATGCGCTTGTGCTTGTGTAAGAGGGAAAGATAACACGTGCTATCTTTCCCCCATTGTGGAATGATGTTGTTCAATATGCCCTTGTGCTTATGCAAGAGGGAAAACTAACACGTGCTAGCTTTCCTTAACGGTGGACTGATGTTGTTTGAGATTTGATTGTTCTTGTGCAAGAGGGAAGTTTAGCATGTGAAAGCATTCCTCCATGCTAGAATGATGTTGTTGGAGATGTGCTTGTGTTTGTGAAAGAGGGAAAGCTAGCATAGGGTGGCTTTTCCCCACAATGGAATGATGTTATTCAAGATGTGCTTGTGCTTCTGCAAGACTGAAAGTTAGCATGCACTAGTTTTACCCCATGGAGGAATGATGTTGTTCGAGATGCGCTTCTGCTTGTGCAAGATAGAAATCTAGCACACGCTAGCTTTCCCCCACAGTGGAATGATCTTGTTCGAGATGTGTCTATGCTTGTGTAAGAGACATGCTAGCTTTCCCCCATGGTAGGATGATGTTCGATATGCGCTTGTGCTTTTTCAAGAGGGAAAGCTAGCATGTGCTAGCTTTCCCCAAAACTGAAATGATGTTGTTCGAGATGCGCTTGTGCTTGTGTAAGAGGGAAAACTAGCACGTGCTAGATTTCCCGCATGGTAGAATGATGTTTTTCGAGATGAACTTGTTCTTATGCAAGAGGGAAAGCTAACACGCGCTAGCTTTCCTTAATGGTGGAATGATGTTGTTTGAGATGTGCTTGTGCTTGTGAAAAAGGGAAGTTTAGCATGTGCAAGCTTTCCTCCATGCTAGAATGATGTTGTTTGAGATGTGATTGTGTTTGTGAAAGAGGTAAAGCTAGCATAGGCTAGCTTTTCCCCACAATGGAATGATGTTATTCAAGATGTGCTTGTGCTTCTGCAAGACTTAAAGTTAGCATGCACTAGCTTTACCCCAAAGATGAATGATGTTGTTCAAGATGCGCTTGTGCAAGAGAGAAAGATAGCACATGCTAGCCTTCCCCCAGAGTGGAATGATCTTGTTCAAGATGTGTATATGCTTGTGTAAGAGACATGCTAGTTTTCCCCCATTGTAGGATGATGTTTGATATGCGCTTGTGCTTGTGCAAGAGGGAAAGCTAGCATGTGCTAGCTTTCCCCAACACTGGAATGATGTTGTTCAAAATGCGTTTGTGCTTGTGTAAGAGGGAAAGATAGCACGTGCTAACTTTCCCCCATTGTGGAATGATGTTGTTCGATATGCACTTGTACTTATGCAAGAGGGAAAACTAACATGCACTAGCTTTCCTTAACAGTGGACTGATGTTGTTTGAGTTTTGATTGTGCTTGTGCAAGAGGGAAGTTTAGCATGTGCAAGCATTCCTCATTGCTAGAATGATGTTGTTGGAGATGTGCTTGTGTTTGTGAAAAATGGAAAGCTATCACAGGGTAGCTTTTCCCCACAATGGAATGATGTTATTCGAGATGCACTTGTGCTTATGCAAGAGAGAAAGCTAACACACACTAGCTTTCCTTAACGGTGGAATGATGTTGTTTGAGATGTGTTTGTGCTTGTGCAAGAAGGAAGTATAGCATGTTCAAGCCTTACTCCATTGTAGAATGATGTTTCTCAAGATGTGCTTGTGTTTGTGAAAGAGGGAAAACTAACACATGCTAGCTTTTCCCCACAATGGAATGATGTTATTCAAGATGTGTTTGTGCCTCTGCAAGACTGAAATTTATCATGCACTAGTTTTACCCCATGAAGGAATGATGTTGTTTGAGATGCGCTCGTATTTGTGCAATAGAGAAAGCTAGCACACGCTAGGTTTCCCCCACAGGGGAATGATCTTGTTAGAGATGTGTATATACTTGTGTAAGAGGTAAAGCTAGCACGTGCTGGCTTTCCCCCATGGTAGGATGATGTTCAAGATGCGCTTGTGCTTGTGCAAGTGGGAAAGCTAGCACATGAGCTAGCTTTCCCCAACACTGGAATGATGTTGTTAAAAATGCACTTGTGCTTGTGTAAGAGAGAAAGATAGCACGTGCTAGCTTTCCCCCATTGTGGAATGATGTTGGTCGATATGCACTTGTGCTTATGCAAGAGGTAAAACTAACACGTGCTAGCTTTCCTTAACGGTGGACTGATGTTGTTTGAGATTTGAATGTTCTTGTGCAAGAGGGAAGTTTAGCATGTGCAAGCATTCCTCCATGCTAGAATGATGTTGTTGGAGATCTGCTTGTGTTTTTGAAAGAGGGAATGCTAGCATAGGGTAGATTTTCCCCACAATGGAATGATGTTATTCAAGATGTTCTTGTGCTTCTGCAAGACTAAAAGTTAGCATGCACTAGTTTTACCCCACAGAGGAATGATGTTGTTCGAGATGTGCTTGTGCTTGTGCAAGAGAGAAAGATAGCACACGCTAGCCTTCCCCCACAGTGTAATGATCTTGTTCGAGATGTGTATATGCTTGTGTAAGAGGGAAAGCTAGCACGCGCTAGCTTTTCCCCATGGTAGGATGATGTTCGAGATGCACAACTCTGGAATGATGTTGTTCGAGATGGTCTTGTGCTTGTGCAAGAGAGAAATATAGTAGGTGTTATCTTTCCACCATGGTGGAATGAGTTTGTTCGATATGCACTTATGCTTATGCAAGAGGGAAAGATAACACACGCTAGATTTCCTTAATGGTGGAATGATGTTGTTTGAGATGTGCTTGTGCTTGTGCAAGAGGGAAGTTTAGCATGTTCAAGCTTTCCTCCATGTTGGAATGATGTTGTTCGAGATGTGCTTGTGTTTGTGAAAGAGGGAAAGCTAGCAAACACTAGCTTTTCCCCACAATTGAATGATGTCATTCAAGATGTTCTTGTGATTCTGCAAGACTGAAAGTTAGCATGCACTGGTTTTACCCCACGGAAGAATGATGTTGTTCAAGATGTGCTTGTGCTTATGCAAGAGAGAAATATTGCACACGCTATCCTTCCCCCACAGTGGAATGATCTTGTTTGAGATGTGTATATTCCTGTGTAAGAGGGAAAGCTAGCACGCTCTTGATTTTCCCCATGGTAGGATGATGTTCGAGATGGTCTTGTGCTTGTGCAAGAGAGAAATATAGTAGGCGCTAACTTTACACCATGGTGGAATGATGTTGTTCGAGATTAACTTGTGCTTATGCAAGAGGGAAAGCTAACATGCGCTAGCTTTCCTTATCGGTGGAATGATGTTGTTTGAGATGTGCTTGTTCTTGTGCAAGAGGGAAGTTTAGCATGCTCAAGCTTTCCTCCATGCTTGAATGATGTTGTTCGAGATGTGCTTGTGTTTGTGAAAGTGGGAAAGCTAGCACACACTAGCTTTTCCCCACAATGGAATGATGTTATTCAAGATGTTCTTGTGCTTCTGCAAGACTGAAAGTTAGCATGCACTAGTTTTACCCCACAGAGGAATGATGTTGTTCAAGATGTGCTTGTGCTTGTGCAAGAGAGAAATCTAGCACATGCTAGCTTTCCCCCACAGTGGAATGATATTGTTCGAGATGTGTATATGCTTGTGTAAGAGGGAAATCTAGCATGCGCTAGCTTTCCCCCATGGTAGGATGATGTTCGAGATGCACAACACCATAATGATGTTGTTCGAGATGGTCTTGTGCTTGTGCAAGAGAGAAAGCTAGCATGCGCTACCTTTCTACCATGGTGGAATGATGTTGTTCAAGATGCACTTGTGCTTATGCAAGAGGGAAAGCTAACAGACACTAGTTTTCCTTAACGGTGCAATGATGTTGTTTGAGATGTGTTTTTGCAAGAGAGAAAGCTAGCACATGCTAGCTTACCCACATGGTGGGATGATTTTCAACATGTGCTAGTGCTTGTGCAAGAGGGAAAACTAGCATACGCTAGCTTTCCCCTAGGTTGGGTGATATTGTTCAAGATGTGTATGTGCTTGTGCTTATGAAAGAGGGAAAGCTAGCTTGCGTTATATTTTTCCTACGGTGGAATCATGTTGTTCGAGATGTACTTGTGCTTGTGCAAGAGGGAAAGATAGCATGAGCTAGCTTTCCCCAACGCTGGGATGATGTTGTCTGAGATGAGCTTGTGTTTTCCCATTAGGGAAAAATAGCACAAGCTATTATTCCCCTAGAGTGGGATGATTTTGTCCAAGATGAGCTTGTGCTTGTACAAGAGGGAAAGCTAGCACACACTAGCTTCCCCCAGGGTGGGATGATGTTGTCAGAGATGAGCTCATGCTTGTGCAAGAGAGAAATCTAGCACGAACTAGCTTTCCCCACTGGTGGGATGATGCTGTTCAAGATGGAGTCTTGCTTGTGCAAGAGGGATAACTAACACACCTAATGGTGGGATGATGTTGTTTGAGATGCGCTCCTACTTGCGCAAGAGGGAAAACTAGAATGCATTAACTTTCCTCCATGGTGGGATGATATTGTTCGTGATGTGATCTTTCTTGTGCAAGAGGGAAAGCTAGGGTATGCAGGCTTTCCCCCTCGGAAGGATGATGTTGTTCAAGATGCGCCCCTGCTTGTGCAAGAGGGAAAGATAGCATGCACTAGATTTCCCCCAAGGTGGGATGATGTTTTTTGAAATGTGCTCCTACTTTTGCAAGAGGGAAAGCTAGCATGCACTAGCTTTCCCCCACGATGGGATGATGTTTAAGATGTGCTCCTACTTGTTCAAGATGCTAATCTAGCATGCACTAGATTTCCCTCATGGTTATGACTCATGAGATCCTCATTATGCTATCTTTCTTGGAAAATAATTTGAGGGCTCCAACTACTTTTCAGCCATTGCTTGAAATTGTGGAAAAACATTAAATGAACCAACCATTTTAGACTAATAAATACAAGTTTTTCTGCTAAAAGCATCAAGGAAAGCTCTAAAAAAAATCATCCAACATACATATTCTACATATTTAGGATGACAAATATAACTGTGCACTAAATCTAGAACCCCGCATTCTAGTGTAGACACTGTGCCTTCTAATTTGCTCGTCAATTGCACAATATTCATGAGTCCAAATTATAATAATTTTTTTTGGTTCATCATCCAATTTACCATGCTTTTATTTTTCATTTCTAATAGAGTTTTGGCATTCACATGAAGAAACCTCTAATAACACTAGTCCACAAACTATTTTCTATAATAGATGATGCAACTTATAAATTTAACTTTAAAACATATAAATTCCCTTCTTAGGAGCATGTAAACGAACATTCCTTGCTTGGTTATTCACAATGCCAATTTTTTAAGTGGAATTT
>ML776762.1:2269448-2286991 GCA_009831015.1 Picea engelmannii | reverse complement strand
ATAGACAATATTATTTACTATGTCTAGAATTAAAATTGTCATAATAGTAAGAAACACATTGGTATTATGGCATCAAATAGCTTCTATATAGGTCACTTAAAAATTGCGCCAACCTTCTACTAGTATACTAACTCAACATTAGTCAGTATATTAAATTATAATTAAATTGGTTAATAATAGTAAGAGACAATATTATTAATGTCATTAAATAAAACTAAACAACTTAGCTTTCAATACAAGTTATAAATAATGGTAATAGAAATAATGTACGGAATCCAAGTCTAAGAATTAGATTTGCTTCTACAAGTTTATGTAAATTTGATTTTATATAGTTTATCATGATAAATTTATCAAAACAATGGTGAATATATACAAAAAGTAGTGAACCAAGAAGTTTTTTAATTCCACAATTTGAAAAAAAACAATCTTGCTAATTTAGTTCGAAATTCTAGATCTATTGTTTTTTATTTAGATCCATTCTTTTACTTAACATACAAGTTAAGATGTAGCTAAATCAAGATCCACTATTGTAATCTAGAACCATTTAACTTTCAATAGAAAAATATAAATAATAATAATGGGAATAGATTATAATGATACATGAGAGTTTATAATGATACCTTTATAACAAAAAAATGGTGAATATATACATTCAAAATAATGGATTAAATGATTTTGTAATTCCTTTTTTGAAAAAAGTCAATCTAGATAAAGTTCTAAAATTCTAGATCCACTGAATATTTCCAAATTTAATGAAATATGTGTTCTAGGGTTTCTTTCGAAATTATTCTCTCTATCAAGGTTAAGGTGCTCTTGGGTGGCTTCAGCCTATGGTTGGGTGACAATATTTCTATATTGTCTATAGTGTCTTATTTCTAATCCCATGCATTTTTACATGCCTAGATCCTAAATATGGCCCCATGGTTGTCTTCTATGGATCATAAGATTTATATAGACTATTCTTGTGCCCCAAACAAACTTCTGAGCAAGGAGTTATGCCCTCTAGAAGAAATCTAGTGCCAAACTTTTATTCTTACTATTTTGGTTGTAACTTTCTCATATGAGCTCTATTTTATGCATGTGATAGCTCATTGGATACCTCTCTCGAAGTTCCTTTTTTTGAGATACAAAGACATATTATACCTTGGTACACTCTATTTTTGTTGGTTTTGATTGGATAGAAACATCGTTTATGGCCTCAAAATATTCCCGCAATGTTAACAACCATTGAATTGGAACTGTTGATATCCAATCACATGGAATCTGATTTGTTGTCCTTTGGGTAATTGATGTTATCCACGTTTTCCATAGACCACTTCTGGGATGATGTGGCAATTGTTGGCGTGGCATGGCATGTGTATGTTGATGTGGCATGGCACGTCATCCTAAGGTGTCAACATGTTTTACGTGGAACGACATGTCGATGTTGAGTTTGCATGACACACCCTCACCCTCTTTTCTCCATCGACCATCGAACAATTTTCTTGGATGACCTGAACACCTCACTAAATTTTTGACGCTCAACCATCAGCTCATCATCCATCGACAATTTCTCTTGCCCGTTAGAAACACTTCATTGAATTTGATCGGCTCCCTACCATCTACCCATTGATCATTGACTATTTTCGTTGGCTAACTCCAACACTTAGGAAAAAATTGATTAAACTCCCTTTGAATTTGGGATTTCAATTTTCCATTGCAAAATGATATTGGTCGTCATTCTAACAATTATTTCCAACTCTACCGATGCCCGATCATCGGAGATTTCTTTTGGATAAACGAAAACTTCGTCCAAATCATGTTAACGCATGACCGAAATAAATGTAGACCATTGATCTAATCCATTTCCCTAATTGCCAAAATGAATCTCGGTCGGTGATTTACAAAACCTTTCAATCAACTGAAACCTTATGAATTTTTAAATTTATGAAAGTGAATCATTGTCATTGATCTTAAGATCCAACATGATCTTTATCGTTGATTCACTGAACTTTTTAAAACATCACAACGACTATTAAAATATGAAATTTGACCATTCCAAGTTAAATTCATCTCTAGAACTTTGCAGATTGGATCCATTAAACCTTTTAAAATATTCAGAGTCATTTAAACACATATTTTTCTAATGAATTTGGGGATTTCACTCAAATTTCTTTCTATTTTCCCCCAAATGCATCACATACAAGTCTACAACAACAGATTTTCTCCATTCGCAACCATTTTGGCTCATACAAGCTTGGTGTTTGACCCAGACGCTTTGATACCATAATGTAACATCCCCAACCCAACTGAGGGAGATTACGGTGCAGAATAGTCATAAAAACAAAATGTATGCTAGCTAAATAATTTCCTATAGCTTACGACTATGAATTAATTACAAATTTGACTATTTTCTAATATCATTCACTTGATGTATCTACAACATGCTATAATCAACATGAATGTAGTATAATAATGTAGCACAACTGCATATAAATTATTTTCAAATACACAGAGTTCATCCACAATAATTAAACTCATAAAATAACAAATCAATAAGATTAAACACTTATGTTTTATTTATAGATGTGAAACCAACTTCTTGAGATGTACTCATCCCCCATGTTCCCAATAAATTTGGGATGTGACCTCTCACACCCACTCTCCTACATGTATTCAATGATTGGATTTGGGAACACTCTATCGGAAATTAGAAGGTTCATCTACCAATAGAAAGATTTTGGAAAATGGGTTGAATTAATATACATGGGTAATTCCCCCTTGGACCCCTCCTAGGAATTCTCTTAGACCCTCCCTTATCGTATGGATTAATTCAACCCCCATCTATGTCCATGTCCCCTTAATAGTTGGCATCACATTTTATTATTAAAACATAGAAACACAATTCTCATAGTACATTGCTTTAGTTGTAACCAAACATTCTATCTACATAAGCATTGATTAAATTGGGGATTGCAGTGGGGATGTTATAGTTCAAACCTTGAAGCTCCAATGGATGATTAAATGTAAGTGCACTGAACATTCTAGTGTCATTATAAAATTTGAGTTTTGGACTCACCCACTCAAGATCGAGACTCTTTTCAACATCACCCCTTTCCTTCTCAATCTCCAAACTTTCATGTATTCAATCATTGTGTGGGAGAGACTCCTCTACCTATAGTTTCTCTCTTTCCCCATGAAATCCTCCACAAAATCCAATGGTTCAATCCTATGTTTACCTTCAATAATGAAATCTTTCTAAGAATGTCAAGCATAATGATTGCTTCATGAACCAACTTACAACGACAATGGTCTCAATCGAATATATTTCAATTGGACCAAATATGAGTGTGATATCATCATCTAAATATTTAGACCAACAATCATCCTTCTTATGGGGAGATTATTTGTAGATTGTGAAGACTTTAGGAAGTTGAGACCGAGGAGCATTTTATTTTAGGTGTCCAACTAATATCACATTCAAGGGAAATTGTTGCCTCTTTAGGGATGATGGAGAGATTGTTGACTACTTGTTACTTTTGATGTCTCTAAATTGATGATAGTGATACAAATTCATGCAAACTGTTTATTAAGTAAAGGAATTACTATCATGATAGTAATTCCATTATTGCCTCTTTACGTATGATGGAGACATTATTGATTACGTATGATGTATATAAGTTGATGATAGTGATACAAATTCATGCAAAATGTTTACTAAATAATGGAATTACTATCATGATAATAAGAAGACACATTACACTGATCACTACTAAAAACTGAACTAGCACCCTTAGAGCTTACCATTTAAATAAAGTGAACACAATTTCCAGATACACTAGATTCGAACCTTCTATTTAAATTTGTCTTACCATTATTCACTTGAAATAAACCACTATCCAAAAGATATTCTTCGAATTTATCTTAGATAGTTTATATACACTGATAGTGTAATTGAATATTGTAAGCTCTAAATTTTGTATTCATAGAAACAATGCCAAAACACTACAAAATAACCATATATTTGTTTAATTATTCACACACACAATGCCAAAACACTACAAAATAACCATATATTTTTTTAATTATTCACACACACAAGGTGTATCTGAGAAAGTTCAAGTAAACAACAATAATCTCTCTATAACCAATTAACCATCATGTTAGGAGCACCACGACCTATCCAGATACACCATTAACATAAGGAACAATATATATTCAAACTTACATATTCAAACTTATGTTAATATAACCAATTAACCATCACTAATATCACTAGAAAAGTTCTCAGCATTATGACAACCAAGCGATCTTGCTTTTTCAATTGCGCTGATTAACTCCGCCTCCTTTGTAAATTTCACAGCTTTGTATGTTGCCAAATCTGCAACCCGCATTAGCCTCTCAGCTTCGGCACGTTTCTCTGCAGCATATTCCTTTGCAGAGCGTTCAGCTCTTATAACGTCCTTTACAGAGCGTGCAGCTCTTATAACGTCCTACATCATCACTTGTGTGAAATAAATGAAAACTAAAACATTTTTTAAAACTAGGTTGATGCCATTATTTTAGAACCCAAAAGCTAAGAGATTGATTTAATTGAAAACTATGCTATCCTTGGCTTCCTTCACCAACCATGTGTCGATAGCTAACTAGATGCCTTCTTTTGAAAGTGAATTTACCTTGGAATTGAGCTCTTTGTTAGATGAAGGAAAGAGACTGAGTTAAAAATCATTGTCATTATTTTCAATTCTTCGAACATAGGTTCCATAACCAAGTTCCCAATCCTAAAAGTCTCATTCATCCAATTTATTACTACTAAATAATCCCAAAAGGCCCAAATCTTGTGAAGACCGCTTTTTGTGGGAAATTTTAATATGACTTCCAATGTTAAATGTTCTCTATAATTGTTGGTAGTATCTTCGATGCCAGTGTTGAATCTCATAGTGTGAAATTCATTTGGGAATACGATGTTTCCAACCCGACACCGAGATGGAGTGTCTTGGTTAGCACCATCAAAATTTCCCCATCCACTTGTCTTATCAATAGGATGATGAACCAACAACCTTAAAGGTTCACTACAACAAAAATAGGTCACTAGCACCAAATAATAGTGCATTATTTTCAAGTTGGGGCATTTTCTCAACATGAAAGTTGACATTAAACTACTTTTCATATTTCATGCTAGGTTTAGCATCAAGCTTAGTGCCGACTATCTATAAATTAAAGGTTATGGAAATCAAAAAGAAAAAATTGTAACATGTGCTTGCACAAAGTTGATGGTAAAAAAAGTGGCAATGGGTTTCATAGGAATGCACACACAGGAGCATACACACATCTTATAAACACACGTGCATTCTTAATCCTATAGACTTGATGTTCCCCAAACTTCCATGCATGCTTGCCAAATCGTATTTTTCAATAAATCACGTGCGTTCTTGAGTAGGAGTGTGCACATGCTTTAGAACACACATTCATTCCTAAGCAAGAGCATTCAAATGACTTAAAGCATGCATGTGTTCCTAAGTAGGAGTGTCATACATTTGTAACAAGGAGTGTGGACACTTTATAAAATCCATGTGCATTCCTGTTAGAATGTCTAGGGCTCTAAGATCCATACCTAGTGCTCAAAAATGCTAATTTTACTTATATACCTAGTTAGATGGAAATGATTCCCTTGAGAGGTCATTTGTGATGGTTCAAAGTGTCATTCTTGGCTCCGAAGCCTAGAAGCTTCCTTTAGGGATTAGCTATTGGATTTTATCCCCTAACCATATAAGTTCCAAAGACTCATACTTAATGTTAAAAACCTTATAATGTTGATTATCCCCATCCATATGCCAAGAAGACCCTCAAAAGGTCCATTATGGTGATTCAACATGTTGTTGTTAGCCTAACTCTTAGGTTTTTCCCCTAAGAATATGCAAGGTATAAAGCCTCATACTTAATGTTAAAAATGTCATAACGTTGATGACCCCCATCCATAGACCAATGATACCCTGGAGAGGTCCTTTGTGGTGGTTCAACATGTCATTGTTTGGCCATGATACCTCAAGCTTCCTAAAAAATAAGGCCTATGATTCCTCTCTTAGTCATGTCCAAAATGCAAGACTTATAACCAATGCTTGAAATCTCCTAATGATTCCCACATCCTCACTTGAAGGACAAATATCCCCTCAAGAGATCATGTACAATGGTTTTAGGTGTCATTCAAGACCCATGAGCCATAGAAGTTGCATAAAACCTCGATAGGTTGGATGTGGTGGTTTTAGGCATCATGTTTTTCCCTAGATGTGTAGAATATTTATACTTTGGTTAATTCTTAGGATCCCACCCTCAACCATATCAATACCTTGAGACCTATAATTAATGTTTAAAACATTGTGAGGGCACTAACATCCTTTCTTAAAGGTCAAGGATACCCTCCAAAAATAATGTGTGGTGCTTCAAGTCATTATTCATGGCTCTAGATGCCTCAAGTATTTATTTAGGACCTAAGGCATGGCCTTCTACCATAGATTTTGTCCAAGGACCGGTGACACATAATTACTACTAAAAACTACCTAGCGGCATTGAAAACCCCAATTATAGGCCAAGGATACCTTCAGGAGAGCATGTGTGGTTGTTTAAGGAATTATTATTGGCCCTATATGGGTAAACGATTTCTTTAGGGCCTAAGATTATTGTTTCCTCCCCTGACCATGTTCAAGGCCACAATACCCATACCTAGTGTTAAAAATTGCTAATGGTGCCTATATACCTAGTTAGAGGTAAAGGATTCCTTTGAGAGGTTATTTGTGGTGGTTCAAGGTGTCATTCTTGGCCCCATAATCCTAGAAGATTCCTTCATGGCTTAAATATTTGGTTTGTTCTTGTGACCATATCAAGGGCCTAGAGACTCATACTTAAAGTTAAAAAACTCATAATGTTGACTATCCCCATTTGGAGACTGAGGGTATACTAGAAATGTCCTTTCTGGTGGTTCAACATGTCATTGTTGGCCCTATATACCTAGAAGTGTCCCTTAGGACCTAAGGCTTGGGTATCCTCTCTTTATCATGCCCAAGTACCCTATACCCATACCCAGTGCTCAAAATCCCATATTCACACTTCAAGGACAAATCTCCCCTTGAGAGGTAATCTATGGGGTTTTGAGGTGTCAATCAACCTTGAGATCTTTTATCCGCTCTCACCTAGACATAACTAGAGGAGATCATTCTCCATGATCACCCACATTGAATACAATGGTCCTAAAGATGATGATCAACATTCTCCATAGACAACAGCCCCTCAAATTCCTCCCCTCGCATTATTTCTCAGCTCATTCACATGATCAACTTGCTTTCTCCAATGACAGTGGTCCAACACACATGAGGCGCATTAGTCATTGTTTCATATAAAGTGTTATATTTAATTCATTAGGAATTTAGGTGAGGATAATGGGTTGAAGTTAGATAATGGATCATGATGCTTGGAAGTAATGTTTTTTTCCGTGTTTCACCTTGGTGGCCATCATATGTGTCCTAGTCCAATGTTATCACTCTCAAGGAATAGGGTTACTACTGGGAGGCCTTGATAGCGGTAACGTACCATTACCTTCTATATTTTATAGATTCCATTTGTTTTCCTTCTATTCTCCCATATTTTGGAAATGGCTATTACACGTACACCCAAAAGGTCTTTGCCTTCATCCTTCTATGAGAACAAGGGAATAGAATGCCCGAGGTCATTGTACTTGTTAAGAAAGAATGTTAAGAGAATTTTATGAACTCAACATGTAAAAGAAAAATGGGATGAAAAATGACAAATCAAAATACAAAAGTCAGCTTGAGCTCTACCCATTCAGTATGAGGTGATCACCCAAGTCCTAATGCACATAAGGAATACAAAATTAATAGAACATAATGAATCCCAATAAAAACATAATAAATGCAGAAACCTAAAAATGGGTCTTGCAAATAAGTAAATAATTAATTAAAAGGAAATAAAGGGGTTCATAATGCACACACTATCAACGAAAGGGTAACTCAAGCACCAAGCTCTCCCTCTATAAAGGCACTTATGGAAATGAACCCACATGTGGCCTTGCATGTCAATGACACCATGACCATGAAATAAACCCCATACAAGGTCATTCACATAAAATTACAATTTGAAGGATTTCTTACGAAGTAGTCCTCTACTTGGATACTCAAACACATAATAAGGTCTTTTGATGGTCCTCCCATAGATAAACTTGGAAAATTGCATAAGGTTTTAAGCTAGTGTGAACTTTGAAAAAGATACCTAACGTGAATTTATTACTTCATTGTTGTATTAGATTATGGCCTACCTTATATCATTCTAATGAATCTTGTATGCTTTCATGGTTGGTCTTACTTGATTCTATGAGCCTTTTTTATTGATGATGCACACCTGGTATTCTGTTTTTGAGGATGCTTCATGATGACATTATGCACTTTTTGGAGGAAGTTGCACCTTTGATCATGAGTGTTGGGATCCTTGATGACTAGTCCTTCCTTCGTACAAATCACAACACCTCTTGGACCTTGTACGTTGTAAATTATCTTAGATGTTGCACATTTATCCAAATGTGCCACCAGAGGGCAGGAATCACATAGCTTAGACATTACACCCCCTAAGAAGATTAGTTTTTTGATGCATGTTGTTACACTTGTTGAGGATGATATACTGCTTTGGAGGGATGCCAGATCCTTTCTCATGCATTATGTTGCAATTTTCACCTTGGACATTGCACATTTGGAGGGTGATATCAATCTTGGATTGATGTTACTTTGCATTGAGTCGACCTAGCATGTGGGTGATCAGTTGGCATTTGGTCGATGATGAGGTGTGTCCCTATTGATGATGGGAGATGACTTTTGATGATGATTTTCACCTTTTGGGGATCGATGTGACCTTTGGATACACTTTAACCCTTGAAGAGATGACCTCACCCCTTTATTTTCCTCTACACTCACACGCGTTGGCTTCTGAGGGGAAAATGTGGTGTTTTAACATTGTATTTCCATGAATTCATAATGCCCATATATTGTCTTGAATGTTGTTTTGTTGATGTCTTCTTTTTTTATCCTTACTTGATGATAACATGATCTCAAGTCAATATTTGAAAAGATTTTTTCATGTTTCAATTGATCAATTAAGTCATCAATTCTTGGAAAAGTATACCTGTTCTTTATGGTGACCTGATTCAGTTAATTGAAATCAATACACATCCTTAAGTTTACATCTTTATTCTTCGTAAAATAGAACTGGGGATCCCCAAGGTGACGCAATTGGGTGTATGTACCCCTTCTTTGATAAATTTTCAAGTTGCATCTGAAACTCTTTCAATTTTGGTGTGCCCATTGTGTGAGGTGTCTTCAATACTACGGAAGCTCTTGGCACTAAATCAATAGAGGTGTCAATGTTTATTTTTGGTGGAAATCATGGGATTTCCCTAAAAACATCTTCAGAATCCTTCAAGGCCGGATGATATTCAATGATTTCCACTTTATTCTTGGCTACCTCTTCCATATGGGCTGCAAAAATATGACATCTCTTTTTTAAACTCTTTTTCAACTGCATAGTTTTAGTCTCTATAATAGCTAGAACTCTTGGAATTCCTTTAACCTTGCCTTCCTTCCCTTCTTCATCAAGACATGTGATTGTCCTGTTGTAATAGTCTAGGACATCATGGTGATTTTCCATCCAATCCACGCTAATCAGACAATCATGTGAACTGAATGGTATGATGTTTACATCTACCTTCATGATGAGTCCATTCATGTCTATTGGACAATATTTAACCCATGTTGATAACTGAACTAACCAAGATTTCTTATGCTTACTCCTTTGTAAGTGAAACCTTTCAACAATGTTTGAGTTTATGTAACTACATGACTAGCTCCAAAATCAATTAAAATTTATACGGGATGATTATCAATCTTACCTTCTACTTCAATCATGGGGGATTGATATTCCAGTTGCTTGTTTTCCAAGGTTACATGAATACTTGGCATGTTTCCTCCCATATCTTCCACTAGTTTATCCTCCTAAATGTTGTGGAAAGTACTCATTCTTTCTCCTCTGTGAGGGCAGTCCCTCATGATCTTGTACTCATTTTGGGTTGATTGACCTTGTTGATTTTCTTGGGCATTTTTCTTGAAAAAGGGTGTCTTAAAACATTTTTTTATTTGATCATTCTCCCCCTTCATCTTTTCATTCCAAACGTTTTAAAAAGTTGGCCTTCCTCTCCTTTGGTCATAAATTTTCCTTGATATCCTTGTGGTTTCCTCCAAAGTATGGGGGTTATCATATTGAATCTTGTCATTGTAGAAGGAGGGTAACCCACTTACAAAACTTTGGATTTTTACCTTCTCATCCTTTATGAAGTCAACATACTTCAACAACTCAAAGAACATTTTCTCATATTCCCTCATTGTCATGGTTCCCAACTTCAGTTCAAAGAAATATTTCATCTTCCTTTCATAATAATGCTCGAACAAATATTTCTCTTGGAAATATCCTTTGAACTACCTCCATGAGATCCTCTTCTCATAAAGGTGATTCACTTGCTAAAGCTGATCCCAGCACATGGTTGTCTTTCCTTGCAAGTGGTAAGTGGAAATTATAGATTCTACCCTTGAGAGGTAGTCATGCAATTGGGAATATTTCTTCATTTCCAACAGCCAAGTCTTGGCCTCTTCTCCTTTACTGTTCTCACCATTGAAAATTGGTGCCTTGATTTTCCTGAGCTCACCTTGAAAGATGTCGTCCCTAGGCATTCTCAAGGAATTCTCATTTTCCTCTTAACATGAGACACACTTGGGATGATCCCTGGTCCTGAAATTGGATGATTTCTTCTAATGGATTTCATTTGTGAATGATGGTGCCTACTCATTATTCTTGATTGCCAATCATTCCCATGATCACCCCTTTTTCTTTGGGATTTAGATGCTGACACTTGTCTAGCACTAGTTGCTTTCTCGGTTCCAAATTCGTTGTTGACTTTCTTGTGGAACATATTCAGGCTCTGAAGTATCTCTTCTTGAGCCTTCATGATCCTTTCATTATCATCTCTATAGCTCTGCATTTCCCTATGTAGGATCCTCACAGTGGCTCCTTCCTACCTCTTCTACCATTGGAATCTATCTCACAATTTCCCATGATGACATACAGACTTCTAATATTTTCCTCATGGATATAAGATCCATGAGCATCATCCATAACTCCATTCTGCGTATAAGAACCAAAATTTATTTCATGTATCTCTATTTCTACAAGAAATGTGCATGTAATAATTATTTTTAGAACATGCACCGCATAAAACATTGCATCATTTAGAATACAGGTTATTATTTATCCAAATTTATGAAGGACACAATGCACCAAATAAAAATATATTTTATCGGATGCATTTTTCTCTGAAACAACTTTCCAAGGGCTAAACTCATGCCTAAATCTGATTTCTGAGCAAAAAGTTACAACATTTACATACTGTAATTTCTACTCCTTTACTGCCACAAAAATCTCTTTATTAATTTATGGAAAATTTTACTCCCTAAATTATATGTATAGGTGGATAAATATATTCTTCTCCTTGAGACCTTTCCGATGACTATTCATTTTCTCTAATCTTCATTACAATAAATAAAACTGATATTTTATGGCTTCCATAAGAAACATATCTACTTATATTTTATGCCACCATGCACCTGAACATTCCATATTGAAAAATATTATTGTAAATGTAATTTCAAGCAGCTTACCACTTTAATTTATATCATGGCATTCGACTCGATAAATTCATCAATTTTTTTTAATATGCTACCATATAAGATTCCAACCTTGTTCATTGTGTCAACATTTCGAAGCATGAACTTACTATTCAACTATAATGGTGTGAATCAGAGGTTGTAATCAAGGTACTTTTTATTTGTTTAATCTTCTTGCTCAGTTCATATTCCCTTGTTAGTGGGGGATACATCTTGCTGTCCACATGTTTTCTGGTTTTGCTTTGTTTTTTCATTCGAAATACTCTATAGTTATTTCTTATATTCTATTTGTCATTTGATAGAGCCCGTGAACTAGATTTATGAAATTGTTCTATTATTTTGGCTTCCAAATACTTCTTCCTTGCCGTTGGATATAAGAATAATTTCCTTCTTTGTGTGGGTTTTGCATGTGGAAGTAGAATCTTGTGGGAAGGAACCGTGACAGTTTCAATGCTATCATTTATTTTATATCTATGCCGGACATTTCCCTTTTCCATCCTGGATGGATTGATGAATATGAGATAAAAGTGTTTCATGGACTTTCTTCATTTTTCTCTTGGCATGTCCAAAAAAAATCAGACAAGAAAAATGATAAGTATAATCCTTCAGAACCATTACTAGTTGCAGGTTCATGGGGGGGCATTCTAAGCATTTTGCATGCAGTTTAATTTTTGTTTTGTGAACCTGAGGTGTGTACAATTTGTCTTCATGATTAACCATGTTTTGGGGGAATGCACAACTATGTTTCATGGATGGATAGATTATATTGATCTATTTCTGAATGAAAATTGTGCTCTTATTCATGCTTATTTCTTAATTTTCTTTGAAAAACTGCCTATTTTAAAATTCAAATGTACTTGCAGCCTCCAAACAACATGCTATTTAGAACACAATGTAAAAAACATTACTATATAATTTTGATGTGGGAGATGATATTTTAGTCAAATGATGCAGGAATTACTAATGAATGTTGATATTATGGTAGTCGTGGGAGTTATTAACCTCCAAGTGTAACCCTGGCAATAATAGAATATTTCGGAAAGCAAGAAGAAACCCTAAAGAATTGGACATAACCCAAGAACACACGTTGGCTAAAGAAAATAATTAATATTGAGTCTTTAGTCTCCAAAAAGAGAAGTCGACCCAGACAGCTAAGAAAAATAAGTATAAATACAGGATTCCATAGCTCATTTGTACACACACAACTCACAATTGCAGAAATCTAGTGTGCACTGCAAAAATTTAGTAAGTGTGCAAGTCTCTGTAGCTGCAGCAGCAGCTACTGCAACTTGTATTTTTAGTTTTAGGGTTGGACTTTCTCTTGTATATGGTTTGCAATTTCTTCCTTGTGCGCTAGCTCTGGAGAGAGGCACACTACATTGATTGGCTACTAGTTCTAGGTTTTCTTCCAGAATTATTCTCTCTATCAAGGTTAAGGTGCTCGGGGTTGGCTTCGGCCTATGGTTGGGTGACAATATTGTTATATTGTCTATAGTGTCTTATTTCTATTTCCATACATTTTTACATGCCTAGATCCTAAATATGGCGCCATGGTTGTCTTCTATGGATCATAAGATTTCTATAGACTCCTCTTGTGCCCCCAAAAAAATTTTGAGCAAGGATTTATGCCCTCTAGAAGAAATCTGGTGCCAAACTTTTATTCTTATTGTTTTAGTTGTAACTTTCTCATGCGATCTTTATTTTACGCTTGTAATATCTCATTGGATAACTCTTTCCAAGTTCCTATTTTTGAGATACAAATACATATTATACCTTGGTACACTCTATTTTTGTTGGTTTTGATTGGCTAGAAACATCATTTATGGCCTCAAAATCTTCCCGCAATGTTAACAACCATTAAATTGGAACTGTCGATGTCCAATCACATGGAATTTGAGTTGTTCTCCTTTTGGAGATTGATGTTATCCACGTTCTCCATTGTCCACTTCTGGGATGATGTGGCAACCGTTGACATGGAGTGGCGTGTGTATGTTGATGTGGCATGGCACATCATCCTAAGGTGTCAATGTGTTTTATGTGGTACGACATGTGGATGATGAGTTTGCATGACACACCCTCACCCTCTTTTCTCCATCGACCATCAACCGATTTTCTTGGATGACCTGAATACCTCATTGAATTTCTCATGCTCAACCATCATCTCAGCAACCATCAACGATTTCTCTTGGCCGTTCGAAACACTTCATTGAATTTTTTCGACTCCCTACCATCTACCCATCGATCGTCGACTATTTTCATTGGCTAACCCCAACACTTAGGAAAAAATTGATTAAACTCCCGTTGAATTTGGGATTTCAAATTGCCATTGAAAAATGATCTTGGTCATCGTTCTAATAAATCTCTCCAACTCTACCGATGCTCGACCATCAGAGATTTCTTTTGGAAAAATGGAAACTTCCACGAAATCATGTTGACGCACGACCAAAATAAATGTAGACCATTGATCTAATCCATTTCCCTAATCGCCAAAATGAATCTCGAACATTGATTTACAAAAACTTTCAAACAACTAAAACCTTATGAATTTTTAAATTTATGAAAGTGAATCATTGTCGTTGATCTTAAGATCAAACACGATCTCTATCGTTGATTCACTGAACTCTTTAAAACATCACAATGACCATTAAAACATGAAATTCGACCATTCCAAGTCGAATTCATCTCTGCAACTTTGCACATTGGCTCCATTAAATTTTTTAAAACATTCAAAGTCATTTAAACACATATTTTGATCATGAATTTGGGGATTTCACTCAAATTTCTCTCTATTTTCCTGCAAATTCATCACATACAAATCTACAACAATGAACTTTCTTAATTCACAACCATTTTGGCTCATACAAGCTTGGTGTTTAACCCAGACACTCTGATACCATAATGTAACATCCCCAACCCAACTGAGGGATATTATGGTGCAGAATAGTCATACAAACAAAATGTATGCTAGCTAAATAACTTCCTATGACTTACGACTATGAATTAAATACAAATTCGACTATTTTCTAATATCTTTCACTTGATGCATCTATAACATGCTAAAATCAACATGAATGTAGTATAATAATGTAGCACAACTGCATATAAATTATTTTCAAATACACAGAGTTCATGCACAATAATTAAACTCATAAAGTAACAAATCAATAAGATTAAACATTTATCTTTTATTTATAGATGTGCAACAAAATTTTTGAGATGTACTCATCCCCCATGTTCTCAATAACTTTGGGATGTGACCTCTCACACCCACTCTCTTACATGTATTCAATGATTGGATTTGGGAACACTCTATCAGAAGTTAGAAGGTTCATCTACCAATAGAAAGTTTTTGGAAAATAGGTTGAATTAATATACATGGGTAATTCCCCCTTGGACCCCTCTTAGGAATTCTCTTAGACCCTCCCCTTAATAGTTGGCATCACATTTTATTATTAAAACATAGAAACACAATTATCATATTACATCGCTTTAGTTGTAACCAAACATTGTATCTACATAAGAATTTATTAAATTGGCGATTACAGTGGGGATGTTACAGTTCAAACCTTGAATCTTCAATGGATGATTAAATGTAAGTGCACTAACCATTCTAGTGTCATTATAAAATTTGATTTTTGGACTCACCCACTGAAGATGGAGACTCTTTTCAACATCACCCATTTCCTTCTCAAACTCCAATCTTTCATGTATTCAAGCGCTGTGTGGGAGAGACTCTTCTATCTATATTTTCTCTCTTTCCCCATGCAATCCTCCACAAACTCCAATGGGTCAATCCTATGTTTACCTTCAATAATGAAATCTTTCTAAGAATATCAAACATAATGATTGCTTCATGAACCAACTAGCAACGACAATGGTCTCAATCGAATATATTTCAATTGGCCCAAATATGAGTGTGATATCACCATCTAAATATTTAGACCAACAATCATATTCCTTATGGGGAGATTATTTGTAGATTGTGAAGACTTTAGGAAGTTGAGACCAAGGAACATTTTATTTTAGGTGTCCAACTAATATCACATTCAAGGGAAATTGTTGCCTCTTTAGGGATGATGGAGAGATTATTGACTACTTGTTACTTTTGATGTCTCTAAATTGATGATAGTGATACAAATTCATGCAAACTTTTTATTAAATAAAGGAATTACTATCATGATAGTAATTCCATTATTGCCTCTTTAGGGATGATGGAGAGATTGTTGATTACGTATTACTTTCGATGTATATAAATTGATGACAGTGATAAAAATTCATGCAAAATGATTATTAATTAATGGAATTACTATCGTGATAGTAAGAAGAAACATTACCCTCATCATTACTACAAGTTCTACTAGCACCCTTAGAACTTACCATTTAAATAAAATGAACACAATTTCTACATACACTAGATTCTAACCTTCTATTTAAACTTGTCTTACCATTATTCACTTAAAATAAACCATTATCATTTAAGGAGTAATATATATTAAAACTTACCCCGGATGGGGTGCCACACGGAGAGGGAAGAACATGTGGAGCAGCGCCAGGAGGGGCCATTAATGGTGGCCACCAGCCTCCATCTCCTCGTCATTTATGATGGGTACAAACCCAAGCGGCCTTTACCATACGACGAGGCCTCTCACTCACACAAGGAGAACGACCGACCAGAGCATTAAGACCACAACCTTAATGGCCATAGCTATCATTTTCGCCCTTATCATCAGCCTTGGAGGCTTTGGGATGATTCAGAAGGTTGCAGAGCCGAACAGAGACAACCTCGCAGTGGGCATTCCGGCAATAGTTATATTTCCAAGCATGCCACGAGCAAGGGGGAGGCCTCACAGAGGTGTAGGGTGGTATGTGACCGACTCGTGAAGGAAAAGGCACAAGAAATTTGAGAGAGCACTGACTCTAGCTAGGAGAAGGAGACTGAGGAAGTCCAGTGGAATTGGGATGCCTCCCATGGCATATGTCGAGGAGATTCCTCTAGAGGAATCCATCTAGAATTACTCATAGAGCCTCCTCTTCATGGTTCCGGACAATTGGGATCCTCCCACTTGCTTCGGAACGGATGCCATGACCTCTGCTCCAAGAGCTGAATAGGGTCCTAGGGGCACTCCAGATGAGGAATTCACACCATGCTTTGTAGTGGAAGAGATACAGGAAGGCATAGAAGAAAACATTTGGATTACAACCGATGAACCTCCTAAGGAAATGAAGCAGCAGAGTGGGCAGCCAGAACACCAAGAGGAGGCCGACGCACGGATTTTGTAGAATTCGCAGGACCAACCACCACTTCTTCACCCGGAGCACCTAAAATTAATCTTCGATGTACGCAACATAGTGGATGACCAAATCTTCAGAGCCATCCACATCAATCAACGCCTGGATATGATTTACGCCGCCTACTCCAGCGCCACCCCAAGGCGCCAATGCCCCACTTGTGCGCAGGTCTACGCTACCCCAATCAGATGAGGCAACGAGAAAGATGACCACGAGGACACCGGCTAAGAGGTTTTCTTGTTTGTTTCCTGTTAGAAACTTTTTTTTGATGCAAACCAGAGCTGTAGTTCATTTAGCTTATAGCAATGATAGCGGTAGCATAGTAATGAACAAACTAATACTAAGGTTGACCATGCACCTTGGTTTCCTTCGGACAGGGTGGCAGAGTAACACTTTGAATTTGAAAGCTAGCATGGAATGGCCAACTATCTTGATTTTCTTTCCAGACGGGACAACTACCACTTCAATAGAACTCTGTAATTTTGCAATATCAATATAATAAAA
>ML776762.1:2238439-2259039 GCA_009831015.1 Picea engelmannii | reverse complement strand
CAACACCCTCGAATTCCATAAAGTTGTCTATAGCATAATAGTGTGCATCTAGTTTTGTACTCCACACATAACAAATGGCATCACAAAAAGTTAGTCTCACTTTATGTATTGATTCCCCTTACAATGGAATATTTATAAGTAATCTGATGATTATGTCATAATAATCATATTCAATGTAATTATTAGTTACAATTTAACATCCAACCTCTTTCATTCGCTATGACCCTACAAGGATCCTCATCTCCCCTTTCACATCACCTCATTATCCTCTCCACTTCTATGCTCACATCGACACTATCTATATTATATAATTTCCCTTGGCTCCTAATCCTCTACCATCCAGACGATCCACTATACAAATAATATTTACGAGAACTCATAATGCATACTCATTCATGAGCATTACTTTGTCATTTCTTCCTCTCTATATTTACCAATTAAGCTTTAGGGAGTTACCACAAAAGATGCAATGTATGCAATTATTCAAGTAATAATTAACCTTTGGGGAGTTCCCACAAAAGATGTAATGTATGCAACTATTCAAGTAATAGTCACTGTAACTCTCCATAATAGTATGCATGGTTGAATCAACCTTAATCATGTTGATGAGAAAAATAATATTCATTATCCTTTAACCAATCAACTATCTCTTTTTTGGATGGACATAATAACTTATCTTTGTCTCCCCATCAATCAATCTGTCTCACTTTCTTTGGTTCTCAACATCTTCTAATGGCCTTTGTCATCTCGGGACGAACTATTATCCTTTTTTCTGAAATAATATGCCCCAAGTCGTGAATCTTCTTTTGATCAAATATGCACTTACTTAGGATAGCAAGAAATTTATGCTCTCTTAAAACCTGCAACACAATTCTCAAATGTTTCTCATGATCAACTTTTGACTTAGAGCAGACAAGCATATCATATGAGAGAACAATCACAAACTTGTCTAGGTACTCCCTGAACACTCCATTCAATAGGAACATGAAAATAAATGGGGCATTTGATAGTCCAAATTGTACCACCATGAATTCATAATGCCCATATATTGTATTGAATGTTTTTTTGTTGATGTCTTATTTTTTTATTCTTACTTGATGATAACATGATCTCAAGTCAATCTTTGAAAAAAAAATCATCTTTCAATTGATCAATTAAGTCGTCAATTCTTGAAAAAGTATACTTGTTCTTTATGGTGACCTTATTTATCTAATTGAAATCAATACACATCCTTAAGGTTACATCATTATTCTTCATAAAAAAGAATCGTGGATCCCCAAGGTGACGCAATTGGGTGTATGTACCCCTTCTTTAATAAATTTTCAAGTTGCATCTAGAACTCTTTCAATTTTGGTGTGCCCATTCTATAAGGTGTCTTGGATACTAAGGAAGCTCTTGGCACTAAATCAATAAAGGTGTCAATGTTTCTTTTTGGTGGAAATCTTGGGATTTCCCTAAAAACATCTTCAGAATCCTTCAAGGCCAGATGGTATTCAATGATTTTCACTTTATCCTTGGGTACCTCTTCCGTATGGGCTGCAAAAATATGACATCTCTTTTTGAAACTCTTTTTCAACTGCATAGTTTTAGTCTGTATAATAGCTACAACTCTTGGAATTCCTTTAACCTTGCCTTCCTTCCCTTCTTCATCAAGACATGTGATTGTCTTGTTGTAATGGTCTAGGACATCATGGTGATTTTCCAACCAATCCATGCTAGTTAGACAATCATGTGAACTGAATGGTGTGATGTTTACATCTACCTTCATGATGAGTCCATTCATGTCTATCAGGCAATATTTAACCCATGTCGATAACTGAACTAACCAAGATTTATTATGCTTATTCCTTTGTAAGTGAAACCTTTCAACAATGTTAGAGTTTATGTAACTATGAATAGCTCTAGAATCAATTAATATTTATATGGGATGATTATCAATCTTATCTTCCACTTCAATCATGGGGGATTGATATTCCACTTTTTTGTTTTCCAAGGCTACAGAATACTTGGCATGCTTACTCCCATGTATTCCATTGGTTCATCATCCTAAATGTTGTTGAAAGTCTTCATTCTTTCTCCTTTATGAGGGCAGTCCCTGACGATCTCGTACTCATTTTGGGTTGATTGACCTTGTTGATTTTCTTGGGCGTTTTTCTTGAAAAAGGGTGTCTTAAAACATTTTTTTCTTTGATCATTTCCCCCCTTCATCTTTTCATTCCAATGGTTTTAAAAAATTGGCCTTCCTCTCCTTTGGTCATAAATTTTCCTTGATATCCTTGTGGTTTCCTCCAAAGTATTGGGGTTATCATATTGAATCTTGTCATTGTAGAAGGAGGGTAACTCACTTACAAAACTTTGGATTTTTACCTTCTCATCCCTTATGAATTCAACATACTTCAACAACTCAAATAACATTTTCTCATAGTCCCTCATTGTCATGGTTCCCAACTTGAGTTCAAAGAAATATTGGATCTTCCTTTCATAATAATGCTCAGAAAATTATTTCTCTTGGAAATATCCTTTGAATTGCCTCCATGAGATCCTCTTCTCATAAAGGTGCTTCACTTGCTTAAGCTGATCCCACCACATGGTTGTCTTTCCTTGCAAGTGGTAGGTGGAAATTCTAGATTCTACCCTTGAGAGGTAGTCATGCAATTGAGAATATTTCTTCATTTCCAATAGTGAAGTCTTGGCCTCTTATCCTTTCATTTTCTCAGCATTGAAAATTAGTACTTGATTTTCCTGAGCTCGCCTTGAAAGATGTCTTCCTTAGGCATTCTCATTTTACTCCTAACATGAGACACACTTGGGATGATCCCTGACCCTGAAATTGGATGAGTTCTTCTAATGGATTTCCTTCGTGAATGATGGTGCCTACTCATCCTTCTTCATTTCCAATCATTCCCATGATCATCCCTTTTTCTTTGGGATTTGGATGCTAACACTTGTCTAGCACTACTTTCTCTCTTGGTTCCAAATTTGTTGTTGACTTTCTTGTGGAACATATTCAGGCTTTGAAGTATCTCTTCTTAAGCCTTCATAATCCTTTCATTATCATCTCTATAGCTCTGCACTTCCCTATGTAGGATCCTCACAGTGGCTCCTTCCTGGCTCTTTTACCGTTTGAATCTATCTCACCATTTCCCATTATGACATGCAGACTTCTAATCTCTTCCTCGTGGATATAAGATCCATGAGCATCATCCATAATTCCATTCCTTGTATAAGAACCAAAATTTATTCCATGTATCCCTAATGCTTCAAGAAATGTGCATGTAATAATTATTGTTAGAACATGCATCACATAAAGAATTGCATCATATAGAATACATGTTATTGTTTATCCAAATTTATGAAGGACATAATGCACCAAATAAAAATATAATTTATCAAATGCATTTTTCTCTGAAACAACTTTCCAAGGGTTAAACTGATGCCTAGATCTGATTTCTGAGCGAAACATTACAACATTTACATGTTGCAATTTCTACTCCTTTACTACTACAAACATTTCTTTATTAATTTATGGAAAATTTTACTCCCTAAATCAAATGTATAGGTGGATAAATATCTTCTTCTCCTCGAGACCTTTCCAATGACTATTCGTTTGCTGAAATCTTCATTACATTAAATAAAACTGATCTTTTATGGCTTCGATAAGAAACATATCTACTTATATTTTATGCCACCATGCACCTGCACATTCCATCTTGAAAAATATTATTGTAAATGTAATTTCAATCAACTTACAACTTTAATTTATGTCATGGTGTTGGACTCAAGAAATTCATCAATTTTTTTTAATCTGCTAGCATATAAGATTCCAACCTTGTTCATTGTGTCAACATTTCAAAGCATGAACTTCCTATTCAACTATACTGCTGCGAACAGGAGGTTGTAATCAAGGTACTTTTTTTTTTTAATCTGCTTCCTTGGTTCATATTCCCCTATTAGTGGGGGATACATCCTGGTGTCTACCTATTTTATGGGTTTCTTTTTTTTTTCTTTCATTCGAAATACTCAATAGTTATTTCTTGTATTCTATTTTTCATTTGATAGAGCCCATGAACTAGATTTATGAAATTGTTCTATTATTTTGGATTCCAAATACTTCTTCCTTGTCATTGGATATAAGAATAATTTCCTTCTTTGGGTGGGTTTTGCATGTGGAAGTAGAATCTTGTGGGAAGGAACTGTGACAGCTTCAATCTCGTCATTTATTTTATATCTATGATGGGCATTTCCCTTTTGCATCCTGGATGGATTGATGAATCTGAGCTGAAAGTGTTTCATGGACTTTCTTCATTTTTCTCTTGGCATGCCTAAAAAAAATCAGACAAGAGAAATGATAAGTATAATCCTTCAGAACCATTACTAGTTGCAGGTTCACGAGGGGCCATTCCCAGCATTCTACATGCAGTTTCGTTTTTGTTTTGTGAACCTAAGGTGTGTACAATTTGTCTTCATGATTAACCATGTTTTGGGGGAATGCACAACTATGTTTCATGGATGGATAGATTATATTGATCTATTTCTGAATGAAAACTGTGGTCTTATTCATGCTAAATTCTTTAATTTCTTTGAAAAACTACCTACTTTAAAGTTGAAATGTACTTGCAGCCTCCAAACAACATGCTATTTAGAACACAATGTAGAAAACATTACTATATCATTTTGATGTTGTAGATGATATGTTAGTCAAATGATGCAGGAATTACTAATGAATGTTGATATTATGGTAGTTGTGGGAGGTATTAACCTCCAAGTGTAACCCTGACAAGAATAGAATATTTCGGAAAGCAAGAAGAAACCCTAAAGCATTGGACATAATCCTAGAACACATGTCGACTAAAGAAAATAATTAATATTGAGTCTTTAGCCTCCAGAAAGAGAAGTCAACCCAGACAGCTAAGAAAAAGAAGTATAAATACAAGATTCCATAGCTCATTTGTGCACACACAACTCGCAACTGCAAAAATCTAGTGTGCATTGCATAAATTTAGTAAGTGTGCAAGTCTCAGTGGTTGTAGTTGCAGCTACTGCAACTTGTATTTTTGGTTTAAGGGTTGGACTTTCTCTTGGTTATGGTTTGGACTTTTTTCCTTCTGTGTTAGCTCTGGAGAGATGTATGCTACATTGATTGGCTAGTGGTTCTAGGGTTTATTCCAGAATTATTCTCTCTATCAAGGTTAAGGTGCTCGGGGTGGCTTCGGCCTATGGTTGGGTGACAATATTGCTATATTGTCTATAGTGTCTTATTTCTATTCCCATGCATTTTTACATGCCTAGATCCTAAATATGGCCCCATGGTTGTCTTCTATGGATCATAAGATTTCTATAGACTCCTCTCGTGCCCCAAAAAAACTTTTGAGCAAGGAGTTATGCCCTCTAGAAGAAATTTGGTGACAAACTTTTATTCTTACTGTTTTGGTTGTAATTTTCTCATACAAGCTCTATTTTACACCTGTAATATCTCATTGGATAACTCTCTCCAAGTTCTTGTTTTTGAGATACAAATACATATTATACCTTGGTACACTCTATTTTCATTGGTTTTGATTGGCTAGAAACATCGTTTATGGCCTCAAAATCTTCCCGCAATGTTAACAACCATTAAATTGGAACTGTCGATCTCCAATCACATGGAATTTGAGTTGTTCTCCTTTGGGAGATTGATGTTATGCACGTTCTCCATCGGCCACTTCTGGGATGATGTGACAAATGTTGATGTGGCGTGATGTGTGTATGTTGACGTGGCATGGCACATCATCCTAAGGTGTCAATTTGTTTTTCGTGGAACGACATGTGGATGTTGAGTTTTCATGACACAGCCTCACCCTCTTTTCTCCATCGACCTTCGACCGATTTTCATGGATGACCTAAACACCACTAAATTTCTGACGCCCAACCATCATCTCATCAACCATCGACGATTTCTCTTGCCTGTTCAAAACACTTCGTTGAGTTTGATCGGCTCCCTACCATCTACCCATCAATCGTCGACTATTTTCGTTGGCTAACTCCAACACTTAGGAAAAAATTGATTAAACTATCCTCCTATAGAAGATTATTCACATTCTCTACATGTATATGGTAAAATATCTAGCAAGAGCCAAAAAAATTTATAACCAGAAAAAGTCGAGGGTGGTATTATAGCCGAGCCAAACAACAATTAAAGAACCTATGCAGTAAAACCAATTGAGTTAAGCCAAGTTTTACCCAAGAAATGAAATCGATGTGACCGGAGACTTTTTTTATAAAATAGAAATCAAAAGTATTCTTTTGTTTGATATTGGTTGTAAATACAACATGATTCACGAAGGAATAACTCCTCCAAAGTATACGAGTAAATTATATAAACATCATTGGTCGAGTAGATCAGCCGTCTACTTCGATAATGTACATACACTGATATACTTATCACAAACTTGGATAATGTACTTTGTTCGTTAGACTATAGTTTTACATTTATTGAAAATGTTCATAATTAGGCTTTTAATTGTAGATAGGTTTTTAATGAAGATGTTTTAATATGTTAAATAATTTTCCTAATCACAACCAATCAAAAGTTATCATTTCAATATTAAGAGTAAGTATTCCAATTAACTAGGTATGGTGTCACTATTTCAATCATTGTGAGTACTTAACTTTGGGTTTCCTTAATTGGGGCAGATGTTAATTGGGGTTTAAGTTGCCAGTGGACTTAGCTGTCATTGTCCAGGTAGGTTACTGTAGAGACCCACAAAATGGAAATCATTAACAACAACAAACCCTAATTGTTCAATAACAATAACTAACTTTACTTTTTCAATAAATGGAGAGAGAGGAAAACCTTAAAAACTGAGAACAAGAAAAGTATTAAAATCATTTTATTCTTTTTATTTACTCAAAACTCATTTTAATTATCAAGGAATTACTCCATTTTAATTCATGAAAGAATTACTCCTACATTTTATTCTTTTTATTTAATCAAAACTCATTAAAAACCTCCTAAATTAGGAAGAGAAACATTTTAAAAATAATTACTCAAACCTGGTTTATGTTTATACTAAAAGGACTTGAGAGCCCGAATATTCAATATTCAATCTGCATAAATTGACACTACCAAGAAAGTAGCATAACCAGAATGTGAAAGTGCCTCATTATCCATGCAAGATGGGATGCCATATTGTACATATTTCAAATTTCTAGAGCAATATATTGTACAGATTTCAATATTCTAGAAAATGAAACAGCCAAATAATTCATAGTAAAAGTATGTGCACGATGGAAAAACTTCTCCTCAAATAAAAATAAAAATAAACAACATTAATAATAAAAAAGGCTTTACAACTACAAAATGAAAATAAAATTACTGTTAACAATGAAAATAAATACATAGAACCCTATATTTTAGGGTTTATCTTTAAAGGAAAGCATAAACGTAAACGCATGCATCCATATCGATTTTTACAAAATGCGAGTCGGTACAGAAACATATATCACCGAATTCAAAGAACAAAAGGAGAAATGTGACTGAAAAGTCAAGCAAGTCCTATGTAATATCACTAGAAAAGTTCTCAGCATTATCACAACCAAGCGATCTTGCTTTTTCAATTGCGTTGATTAACACCGCCTCCTTTGTAAATTTCACAGCTTTGTATGTTGCAAAATCTGCAACCCGCATTAGCCTCTCAGCTTCGGCACGTTTCCCTGCAGCATATTTCCTTGCAGAGCGAGCAGATCTTACAGCTTCCCTTACAGAGCGTTCAGCTCTTTTAGCTTCCAGTTCTAGTGCAGCAGATTTTCTTGCAGAGCGTGCAGCTCTTATAGCTTCTCTTGCAGAGCGTGGAGCTCTTGTAGATTCCAGATCAACTTTTAGATCTGCCGCAGCCTCAGCCTCTTCATCTGAATTATCAGCAACTGCACAAGCATAGAAATAAGCATGACTGATAAATAAGAACAGTCTCATTTGCTAGTATTTCAATAGAGAGAAATGTCTACCAAACAATTACAAATACAATTGTAAATTTAACGTCAACAGAATTTGTGATTCGTGATTTTGTGGGGATTTTGGCTCGCAGGAAATCCCCACTCTCTGAATTACTTACTATTTGACGTTCCAACTTCGCAGTGTCGCATAACAGGAAGTTGCCCATTGAAAAAGTTCCCACTTTTACGTATATTGGATGACCCCATTGTAAAGTAGTTTCCTCTATGCTTCTTTCCGCGCTTGGATGGAGATATCTTTACAGAGGTGAACGTTTGTTAGTGTATACAAAAATTTTACCTCAGTATTCAGCTTCGAAGTTTTACCCGGCATTGAGTCTTTGTTAACAAAAATATGTTATAATTTCAAAGATATAGTGAATATATAGAAGTAGAATATGATTTAGTAGTTAAAAAAACCTTTTTTTTATTATTAAAATCCACCTAAATCAATTTAACTTGTCGACCATGTCTCAAGTGACAACAAAACCCTAAGAGAAAACATGTTCCCTGTCACACAAAAAGACCCTATACGGCTCTATGTGTGAACCTTAATAATTTATATATGAACAATCATTCCCCTAATTCAAAGTTGGGCACACATAAAACCCTAAGTCTCAAGTGACAACAAAACCCAACTCTTTAAGAGAAAACATGTTCCCTGTCACACAAAAAGACCCTATACGGCTCTATGTGTGAACCTTAATAATTTATATATGAACAATCATTCCCCTAATTCAAAGTTGGGCACACATAAAACCCTAATCATGTATATGAATGGGGGTGATAGTTCCACATTTTATATATATATATATATGTAAAATGTGGGGCTATCACCCCATTCATATATATCTGAGTTGGGTGACATCCGGACCTTTAAGAAAAGTTGAGCACACGTAAAACCCTAATCATGTATATGAATTGGGTGATAGTCCCACATTCTATATATATATATAGAATATGAGTTGGGTGGCATCCCGACCTTTAAGACCAAGCTTGGGGTATCAACCTAGGATATCAAAGCAATCAACTACTTAGCTAGCTTATCAATGTTCTTGTCATTTTCTTTTTATATCTAATATGTATTAAAAACATTAAAAATAGTTAATGACTTAATCAAATACAATAAAAATGACCAAAAGATAATGAAATAGGTCTTGGAAGTGCCTAATCATTTTTTTTTAATTTACATTTTGCATAGGCATGTAGCATTTCAATGAAAATTAAAAGAGAATCCCTCCTTTAAGAATTCAAAAAATGCATTACCATCTTCCAACATGTCTTAAAATCCTTGTAAGATTTTATCGAAAAATATTACAATTCTTTAAGTATCATCACAATTTTCACTAAAACAATAAACATAAGTGTTTAGAAACCACGAAGTATGTAGAAGGCCTACATCATCACCTATGTGCAATAAATGAAAACTAAAACACTTTTTAAAACTAGGTTGATGCCATTATTTTAGAATCCAAAAACTAGGAGATTGATTTCATTGAGAACTATGTCATCCTTGGCTTCCTTCACCAACCATGTGTCGATAGCTAACTAGATGCCTTCTTTTGAAAGTGAATTTCCCTTGGAATTGAGCTCTTTCTTACACGAAGAAAAGAGATTGAGTTAAAAATCATTGTCATTATTTTCAATTCTTCAAAAATAGGTTCCATAACCAAGTTCCCAATCCTAAAAGTCCCATTCATCCAATTTATTACTACTAATTAATCCCAAAAGGCCTGAATCTTGTGAAGACCGCTTTTTGTGGGAAATTTTAATTTGAATTCCAATGTTAAATGTTCCCTATAATTGTTGGTAGTATCTCCCATGCTAGTGTTGAAGCTCATAGTGTGAAATTCATTTGGGAATACAATGTTTCCTACCCGAAACCGAGAGGGAATGTCTTATCAAAAGGATGATGAACCAAGAACCTAAAGGTTCACTACAACAAAATAGGTCATTAGCACCAAATAGTAGTGCATTGTTTTCAAGTTGGAGCATTTTCTCAACATGAAAGTTGACATTAAACTACTTTTCATATTTCATGCTAGGTTTAGCATCGAGCTTAGTGCCTACTATCTATAAATTAAAAGTTATGGAAATCAAAAATAAAAATTTGTAACGGATGCTTACACAAAGTTGATGGTAACAAAAGTGGCAATGGGTTGCATAAGAATACACACATAGGAACAAACACACATCTTAGAAACACGCGTGCATTCCTAATCCTATAGCCTCGTTGTTCCTGAAACTTCCATGCACGCTTGCCAACTCATATTTTTCAATAAATCACGTGCGTTCTTGAGAAGGAGCGTGCACATGCTTTAGAACACACATTCAATCCTAACAAAGAGAATGCACATGATTTAAAGCTTGCATGTGTTCCTAAGTAGGAGTCTGCATACATTTGTAAGAAGGAGTGTGGACACTTTATAAAATGCACGTGCATTCCTGTTAGAATGTCTAGGGATCTAAGATCCATACCTAGTGCTCAAAAATGTTAATTTTACTTATATACCTAATTAGATGGAAAGTATTCCCTTGAGACGTCATTTCTTATGGTTCAAAGTGTCATTCTTGGCCCCGAAGCCTAGAAGCTTCCTTTAGGGCCTAGATATTGGATTTTATCCCCTAACCATATAAGGTCCAAAGACTCGTACTTAATGTTAGAAAACTCATAATGCTGATTATCCCCATCCAGAGACCAAGAAGACCCTCAAAAGGTCCATTGTGGTGGTTCAACATGTTGTTTTTAGCCTAACTCTTCGGTTTTTCCCCTAAGAATATGCAAGGTATAGAGCCTCATACTTAATGTTAAAACTATCATAACGTTGATGATCCCCATCCATACACCAAGGATTCCCTGGAGAGGTCCTTTGTGGTGGTTCAACATGTCATTGTTTAGCCATGATACCTCAAGCTTCCTTAACAATAAGGCCTAGGATTCCTCTCTCAATCATGTCCAAAACACAAGACTTATACCCAGTGCTTGAAATCTCCTAATGATTCCCACATCCCCACTTGAAGGACAAATATCCCCTCAAGAGGTCACATACAATGGTTTTAGGTGTAATTCAACACCCATGAGCCATAGAAGTTGCATAAAACCTCGATAGGTTGGATGTGGTGGTTTTAGGCATCATGTTTTTCTGTAGATGTGTAGAATATGTATACATTGGTTAATGCTTAGGATCCCACCCTCAACCATATCAATACCTTGAGACCCATAATTAATGTTAAAAGCATTGTGAGGGCACTAACATCCTTTCTTAAAGGCCAAGGATACCCTCCAAATATAATGTGTGGTTCTTCAAGTCATTATTCATGGCTCTAGATGCCTCAAGTATTTATTTAGGACCTAAGGCATGGCCTTCTTCCATAGATTGTGTCCAAGGACCGGTTACACATACTTACTACTAAAAACTACCTAGTGGCATTGACAACCCAACTTATAGGCCAAGGATACCTTTAGGAGGTCATGTGTGGTTGTTTAAAGAATTATTCTTGGCCCTAGATGGGTAAAATATTTCTTTAGGGCCTAAGGTTCATGTTTCCTCCCCTGACCATGTTCAAGGCCGCAATACCCATACCTAGTGTTAAACATTGCTAATGGTACCTATATACCTAGTTAGAGGTAAAGGATTCCTTTGAGAGTTTATTTGTGGTGGTTCAAGGTGTCATTCTTGGCCCTAGAATCATAGAAGATTCCTTCATGGCTTAAATATTTGGTTTGTTCTTGTGACCATATCCAGGGCCTAGAGACTCATACTTAAAGTTCAAAAACTCATAATGTTGACTATCCCCATTTGGAGACTGAGGCTATACTAAAAAGGTCCTTTTTGGTGGTTCAACATGTCATTGTTGGCCCTATATACCTAGAAGTATCCCTTATGACCTAAGGCTTGGGTATCCCCTCTTTATCATGCCCAAGTACCCTATACCCATACCCAGTGCTCAAAATCCAATATTCACACTTCAACACCAAATCTCTCCTTGAGAGGTAATCTATGGGGGTTTGAGGTGTCAATCAACCTTGAGCCCTTTTATCCGCTCTCACCTAGAGGTAACTAGAGGAGATCATTCTCCATGATCATCCACATTGAAGACAATGGTCCTAGAGATGATGATCAACATTCTCCATAGACAACAACCCCTCAAATTCCTCCCCCTCATCATTTCTCAGCTCATTCACATGATCAACATGCTTTTTCCGATGACAGTGGTCCAACACACATGAGGCACATTAGTCATTGTTTCATATAAAGTGTTATATTTAATTCATTAGGAATTTAGGTGAGGATAATGGGTTGAAGTTAGATAATGGATCATGATGCTTGGAAGTAATGCTTCTTTCCTTGTTTCACTTTGGTGGCCATCATATGTGTCCTAGTCCAATGTTATCACTCTTAAGGAATAGGGGTACTACTGGGAGGCCTTGATAGGGGTAACGCACCATTCCCTTCTATATTTTACACATTCCATCTATTTTCCTTCAATTCACCCATATTTTGAAAATGTCTATTACATGTACACCAAAAAGGTTTGTGCCTTCATCCTTCTATGAGAATAAGGGAATAGAATGATCGAGGTAGTTGTAGCTGGTAAGAAAGAATGTTAAGAGAATTTTACGAACTCAAAATGTAAAAGAAAAATGGGATGACAAATGACAAATCAAAATAAAAAAGTTAGTTTGAGCTCTACCCCCTCAGTATGAGGTGATCACCCAAGTTCTAATGCACATAAGGAATACAAAATTAACATAACATAATGAATCCCAATAAAAACATAATAAATAAAGAAACCTGAAAATGGGTCTCGCAAATAAATAAATGAATAATTAAAAGGAAATAAAGGGGTTCATAATACACACACTGTCAACTAAAGGGTAACTCAACCACCAAGCGCTCCCTCTATAAAGGCACTCATGGACATGAACCCACATGTGGCCTTGCATGTCAATGACACCATGACCATGAAATAAACCCCATACAATTTCATTCACTTAAAATTACAATTTGAAGGGTTTCTTACGAACTAGTCCTGTACTTGGGTACTGAAACACATAATAAGGTCTTGTGATGGTCCTCCCATAGCTAAACTTGGAAAATTGCAAAAGGTTTTAAGTTAGTGTGAACTTTGGAAAAGATACTTAACGTGAATTTCTTACTTCGTTGTTGTATTAGATTATGGCCTAGTTTATATGATTCTAATGAATCTTGTATGCTGTAATGGTTTGTCTTACTTGATTCTATGAGCATTTTTTATTGATGATGCATCGCTGGTATTCTCCTTTCGAGGATGTTTCATGATGACATTATGCACTTTTTGGAGGAAGTTGCACCTTTGATCATGAGTGTCAGGATCCTTGATGACTAGTCCTTCCTTCATACAAATTACAACACCTCCTGGACCTTGTACGTTGTACAAATTATCTTGGACATTGCACATTTATCCAAATGTGCCACCAGATAGTAGGAATCTTGTAGCTTGGACATTACACCCCCTAAGAACATTAGGCTTTTGATGGATGTTGTTACACTTGTTGAGGATGGTATACCCCTTTGGAGGGATGACAGATCCTTTCTCATGCATTATGTTGGAATTTTCACCTTGGACATTGCACATTTGGAGGGTGATATGATTCTTGGATTGATGTTACTTTGCATTGAGCCAACCTAGCATGTGGGTGATGAGTTGGCACTTGGTTGATGATGAGGTGTGTCCCTATTGATGATGGGAGGTGACTTTTTATGATGATTTTCACCTTTTGGGGATCGATGTGACCTTTCGATATACTTTAACCCTTGAAGAAATGACTTCAACCCTTTATTTTCCTCTACACTCACACGCGTTGGATTTTGAGGGGAAATTTTCATGTTTTAACATTGTATTTTTATTTTGAGGTTATTTTGGGGGTTGGATTGAGACCTATCCACCTTATATCATGGATTTTTATTATTTATGGGCTCTTAGAGAGATGGAATTCTAGGTTTGCCTCATATTTATATATAATGGTTTCCTCATTTGTAAATCATAACGCATTTTGTGGAGAACTACTACACTTGTATCTTATATTTCTTTCTCATCATGGAGTACTTGTGTGCAATTTGTTAGAGATGATATAGTGTATGATTTTCAAGTTTCTTTTGGACAATTTCATGTTAGTGTTTCTTTCATGCTCAACAATTTAACTAGTAAGTGTTCTTTTCAAGTCATTGGTGCTTCATTATTGGTGTATTAAGTAAATTGTTTTATCAAAGTGGTGATAATTGCATGATACCTTGTATTCTCTTGAAAAAACCCTTGTTTTGAAACCTTGGGGAGGTTTGTAGTGGAATACCTCCCCTTTTATTATTTACTTTGAGCTTGTTGAAGGACAAAAGGGTAATTCTAGGTTTTGTAGTTGACTACCATAGGGTTATTCTTGTAGGTTAAATTTCTAGGGTTTGTAGTGGACTAATTTAGAGTTTTGACCAAAATCCATTTATATATCTTGTGAAAGGTTCTTAGAAGACATGGGATAGTCTCTTAGGACCTGTAATGGACTAACTTAAGTTTTTTTCCTAAAGAATCAATACCTATGGTTTGTAGTGGACTACCTGAAAGTTTGATCCGTGAGTCTCTATTTTCATTTTTGCTTCATAGAAGTTGCATATTTGAATCCATATGCCCAAGGAAGCTATAGGAAACTTGACCCAGATTTTATGAGCTGAACAGAATGAATACAAATAACACAAAATAACAGAGATACAATAAAACTGGTTTTCTATTCAATAAGGAAATAAGTTGAAACTGTAAAATGCAGCGGAAAACGAGTTTGTTGGAATGGTGGCAGTTGCGCTCATTCGCAAGAAGATGGTTACAATGAGGCTCTGAAGGCTGTTTACAATAAACAAGAATGTCAAAAACCCTATACATCCAAAATCCTAACCCTAGGAGATGAAGCGCCAAAAGTCATGTGGGCCCCGTTTGGGTAAGTTAGTACATCAACTTCCTGGGGTCGTAACTTTTGCATAAGATCTCTCTTTTAGGTGCACGATAGCCCGTTGTATAGGTCTATCCGAGAAGAAAAAATTTCATCTGGCCCATGTTAGCGCTTCAAATAGTCACCTGGGCCCCAAATCCCAAAAAACATCGTTTAGGGCCTTAAAACAACCCCGAAAGTTTGGAACCCGAAAAACTGTCGAAAAACTACCAAGGTGGAAAATTGTTTTTCGAGCCAGTGGAATATGTGGGTGGCCACTAATATCCACTTGGATCAATCCTCCCTCCTTAGTAAGAAATGGTCTCCATTGCGTTGATTTCCCCCATCAAATGAGGAAATTTCCGTTGAATTTGGCCTCGTGTGAGCCACTTGCCTTGGTGCAAGAGTTTCCCTTCTTTGACAACTCAATAAAGTTGGATACTTTGTTGTCGAGTTCCCCTAATATGTGTCTCCACAATCCGATCACTGGATTCTTGTTGCATGCAGTCAGGGTTGAGATTTGTTGGTTTCAACTGCTCTCCTATCTCTTAGGTGTCCAATAATGGTGGAAAATATGGCCGAAGGAGAGCCACGTTGAAGACTAGATGCAGACCAATGAAGGGGGGAATATTGAGCTCAAAAGAATTGTCACCCATAGCCTTGGTGATGGTGTACAACCCATAACGGAGTGGTCGAAGCTTCCGATGGGGCCCTGTAAGGCATTCTTTTTGCAAATGCAACCAAACTTTGTCGCCCACCTGAAACTTATGTGGCACCTGACGTTGATCATGGCGTTGTTTGTACTTGGCATTAGACTTCTGTAGAATACCTTGAACCTGTTGGAGGATGTGTTGGATCCTCTCAATGAACCAGGTGGCTTTGTCATCTTGTGGTGGATCAGGGGATGAGTCAACCGAGGTGGTTTCCAGGGGTAGTGTAACATCCATGGGGCCCAATGGTTTGAATCCCAACCCCACCTGAAAGGGGTTGTGTCTAATTGAGCTATGCAAGGCTCAGTTGTAGCTATATTGGACATAGGGACGACTCTCATCCCATGTGAGGGGGTGTTTTGAATTGTGCATGCACAGGATATGTATGACCATCTGATTGACGACCTCAGTTTGGCCATCTGTCTAGGGGTGGAGGGCAGTGTATTTGGTGAGCTTCGTATCCAATAGTGACTAGAGGCGTAACTAGAATGAGTTGAGGAACTGACTGTCACGAGATAATGGTTTTTGGGATCCCACAATGTACCCATACTCATTCAAAAAATACCTTGGAAATGGCTTTTGCTGTGATGTTCTTCTTGCAGGTGGTTAGAATCGCCATCTTGGAAAAACAATCAACAACCAAAAAAACACATTCATTTCCCCTCTTTGTGGACGTGAGGCCTGACATGTAGTCCATTGATATGGATTCCCATGGCCTGTTAGGAGTAGGAAGAGGGGTGTACATGCCCTGTTTCGTAGTGGTTGGTTTGGCAATAGTGCATGAGGTGCAGGACCTGATATACTTGTCAACATCCTATCAAAGTTTCAGCCAGTAGAAATGTTTATGAAACACTGACACTGTGTTTTTTATGCCAAAGTGTCATGCCACCCTACTGTAGTGAGCGTCCCAAATCCATTTTGCATGCTCACTTGATGGAGCACAGAGATGGCCCAGACATCACAAAAACCTGTCCTGAAGATGTAAATTAGCGACCACTGAGTTGGCGCCCAACATTTGGTAGGTGGTGGAGAAGTTAGGGTCTTTCTCGTAGAGGTGGGGCCATTCAGAGGTCTCGCGACTGCAAGAGTCTAGCACTGTGGTGAGTGTCACAACTGGAGGACGGCTGAGGCAGTCAACAACTTGGTTTGTACTTCATGTTTTATACTTGATGTTGAGGTGGAACTGTTGACCACTTCTGATGGCGGTCATTCTAAAATTTTCCTTGTGATCAGTTGGGATGATTGTCTCCTTCCAAAGAATGTAATTTCTCCACTGGCGGTAGGCTTGCACAATGGAGTACATTTATTTGTCGTAAGTAGGGTAATTACGGACAACATATAATAGTGTCTCACTATGATATGCCACGGGGTAGTCGTGTTGAGTGAGAACGACACCCACAACATAATCTGAAGCATCTGTCTTGATCTCAAAGGGATGTTGCAGGTCTGGTAATGAAAGTATCGAGGATGGGCACAAACACTTCTTCAAGTCATCGAAGGCTTGTTGTTGGGACAGTACCCACACAATTTTTTCCTTACTGCCACCCCTGGTTATCTAGATGAGGGCACATGCGATATGAGATAATCCCAGCACGAACCTGCGATAGAAATTGGCAAGGCCCAAGAAGCTCTGAAGTTCAGTGAGTTTGGTTAGGGCTGGCTAGTCACAAATGACCTAGATCTTGGCTGGATCCACAAGCACACCATCCTGATCAACAATGTATATTAAGTAATGGACCCTATCCATGACAAAGGATAATTTTTCCAAGTTTGCATATAGTTTGTGTTGTCGCAAGGTGTGAAGAACCTGCTGAATATGCTGCAAGTGTTCCTCCCAAGTCTTGTTGTATATGAGGAAGTCATCCAAATACACCACTACAAATGTATTGGTGAAAGGTCATAGGATATCATCCATCATTCGCATAAAAGTTGTTGGATCATTTGTCAAAACAAAGGGCATGACTAGCCATTCAAAAAGACCTTCTTTTGACTTGAAGGTAGTCTTCCATACATTTGTTTGTTCTATTGGGACCTGGTGATAACCAGACATTAGATCAATCTTACTAAAGTATTTGGCCCCCGTGAGTTGATCAAGGAGTTCGTGGATTCGGGGAATCAGGTACCAATTTCAGACTATGATTTTATTCAAGGCCTGGTCATCAATGCAGAGTCGCCAGTTCCCATCTTTCTTCTACACCAACATGATTGGGCTCCCACAAGGTGATGATCTGGGACAGATGTGCCCCTTGTGGAGAATTTCTTGGATCTTCCTCTTCATCTCCTCATTTTCTAACAAAGAGTGGCAGTAGACTGACCCATTGGGTAATGGTGCATCTAGGGTTAGATCGATGGGATGCTTGACCTGACAGTGTAGAGGTACCCCAGTAGGAGAGGAGAAGATATCTGAGTATTCTTCCACGACCTTATCCACTTTCTTCTAATGTGTGGAGAGATCGTCTGCGGAGGCCTTAGATGTGGTTGTGATCTTTCTCTCACTTTGAGAGAGAATCACGAAGAAGAAAAATTCCCCGTTCTGATAGATGACCTTCCTGCATTACTTGGCAGAGATCAAGGAAATAGAACTAGGAGGGAATGCCTTGGGTATCCTGTACAATTTCCTGTTCAACGTAATAATAACACTATGAGGCCTAGACTCATATACATCGTGATGTTTCCATAAATAAGGTTGTCCCAAAAGAACATTACAAACTTCGAGAGGAGAAACATCACACAATACCTCATCTTTGAAGGGCTTTATGTCGTACAAAAGTTGGCACTGTTGGCTGACGCGAAGATCGCTTCCTTGGTGGATCCATCCAATGGTATACGGTTGTAGGTGTGGCATTTTAGACAGGGCTAGACGCTTGATGAGCTCTGCTAAGATGAGGTTCTTCTAGCTGCCGCTATCAACAATGAAGTGTAGCAGGGTGTCTTTTACTCACATACATGAATGGAAGAGGAGCTCTCCTTTTTCTGGCTCGTCTGGTTCACCGGGATGGAGCTTGGTGGTAGCAATGGTGGAAATAGGTTCCACGTCAATGATCCATCTTCCCCTTTCTGGTTCTAACTCAAAGTCAAAACCCGCATTTGATTCAGAGGACTTCACTTCGACCACCAATGACTTCTTTTAGCTGCAGTCAGCATTGTTATGCCAAGGGATCGTATGGAAGTCACACCACTTCCCAGTATCTTTCTTTGTCTTTCTGGTGTCCTTCTTTTCTTGCAGCTTGGAATGGTTGTCCTGATACTGTTCATATTTTCTTTGTCCTTTGTTTTGTGGGTTGGGTCAGCCCTTTCCTAGCTTTTCTTGTGAGGGGTTCTTAGGCCCAAATTGTCGCGTCTTTTTTTTGAACTTCTGCTCGATTTTGATGGCATATCGGTAGGCCACACCCAAGGATGAGATGTCCAGAAATTCCATTGCATATTGGATGTATCTATGCAGAGCACCGTGATACTTGAGCACCATATGCCGCTCTGAATCTTTGATACCCATCTTGTTGCGCAACGTATGGAAGATATTTATGAACTCTGGCACTGCTTGGTCTCTTTCTTGCCATAGTGTAGTCCATTTTGTATACAACTCGTAATAACTTCTGACAGGGTAGTATTGTTCCTTAATAACATCCCTGAAGGATTCCCAGGTGGCCGTGGCTATAAATAATGAGGGTTCCTCTGTTTCCTTT
This sequence comes from Picea engelmannii, assembly GCA_009831015.1. Classification (NCBI taxonomy): domain Eukaryota; kingdom Viridiplantae; phylum Streptophyta; class Pinopsida; order Pinales; family Pinaceae; genus Picea; species Picea engelmannii. The sequence goes on along the minus strand of ML776762.1, from coordinate 2,239,720 downwards.
TGCTCATAGTAAGTTTCCCACCAATCTTTGACATGGGGAATGGATTTGGGGAGCGCAAAAGTAATCTTTTATCTATTTGAAAAGTTATGGACAGAAAAATACCCTTCTAGTAGATTCAACCACTTGTCTATCTCATTTGCATCTATCTGGACTTCAATTATAGGAATATCGAAGTTGATTTGTACCTTGAAGTGGGTGGTGCCTCCGCTCCAGGAAGATGTGTCACCTGTTGGTAGCCACAGAAGGATTTGCACGAAACTATCCATCATCTTGTTCCTATGTTGCGTGAACACTTCCTCAAGCAATATTTTGAAAGGATCTCATGTCCCATCGTATTTATTTTCTCCTGCCATGAGAGGTTTCTTGGGTGTGCGAGATATTTTTTCCTCAAGAAAAACAAGCTCAAGACCCAATTCTTTGTACCCCGACCTTGTTCAGGATGTGCATTAAGACGACAAGGAGAAAACCTCTCTGATACCATTGATCTATATTTTATGAGGAAAACGAAAGGAACATAGATTATTAAAATATTATTAACACAAAATAACAGAGATACAGTAAAACTAGTTTTCTATTCAATAAGGAAATAAGATGAAACTGTAAAATGCAGCGGAAAACAAGCTTGCTAGAAAGGTGGCGGCTTATCTCTGAGAAGAGATGTGATGGCTGCACTCATGCGCAAGAAGATGGTTACAATGAGGTTCTGAAGGCCTTTTAGAATAAACAATAATATCAAAAACCCTAGACATCCAAAAACTTAACGCTAGGAGATGAAGCTCCAAAATTAATGTGGGCCCCGTTTGGGTAAGTTAGTACATCAACTTCTCGGGGTCGTAACTTTTGCATACAATCTCCATTTTAGGCACACGATATCCCGTTGGAAAGGTCTAACTGAGAAGAAAAATTTTAGACTGGACTAGGTCAGTGCCTCCAGTAGTTACCTGGGCCCCAAATCCCAAAAAACGTTGTTTAGGGCATCAAAACGACCCTGGAAGTTTGGAACTCGAAAAACTGTCGAAAAACTGCCAAGGTGGAAAATTGTTTTTTGAGCCAATGGAATAGGTGGGTGGCCACCGATATCCACCTAGATCAACACTCGTCCTCTCTCTTACAAAAGCATCCTTAAAACCTAATCCTCTTCCTTCTTTGATGTGTTATGGTATATTTAGGTTTTATTTCAATGCATATTAATTTCTTAGTCATTAATAACCTAACATATATGGTTTATAACATTATTCACTTTGGAATATTACTTAACATCATGTATTGCATCATTGTTGT
>ML776762.1:2204324-2219237 GCA_009831015.1 Picea engelmannii | reverse complement strand
CAGTTATCTGAAATGAAAGAGATCTAATGCATACATAAGAAGGTTATAATGATCAAATATGACACATACCATGATACCTCGGACCAATTACCTCATGAAGCAAGAGTCCTTTCTGATGCAAGCCCAGACCGGTAGTGATGGAGGCTGGTACTGCTGACAAGACAAAGCTAGCTGAGAAGAAGAAGATGGGTCCTCCAAGACCATGCTCAGGTCACTTACTGCTCTCGGTACTCCATGTCTAGGACCATGTGGGCCTCGAGACATGATCTCCTAGTTATCCCTAGATATCCGAGATAACAGAGCCAATGTGCAAAGTTGCAGAGATGAATTCGACTTGAAATGGTCGAATTTCATGTTTTAATGGTCATTGTGATGTTTTAAAGATTTCAGTGAATCAACGATCGAGATCGTGTTTGATCTTAAGATCAATGACAATGATTCACTTTCATAAATTTAAAAATTCAAAAGGTTTCAGTTGTTTGAAAGGTTTTGTAAATCAATGTTCGAGATTCATTTTGGCGATTAGGGAAATGGATTAGATCAATGGTCTACATTTATTTCAGTCGTGCATCAACATGATTTCGTGGAAGTTTCCATTTGTCCAAAAGAAATCTCTGATGGTTGAGCATCGATAGAGTTGGACATATTTGTTAGAATGACGACCAAGATCATTTTTCAATGGCAAATTGAAATCCCAAATTCAACGAGAGTTTAATCAATTTTTTCCTAAGTGTTGGAGTTAACCAACGAAAATAGTCGACGATCAATGGGTAGATGGTAGGGAGTCGAACAAATTCAATGAAGTGTTTCAAATGGGCAAGAGAAATAGTAGATGATTGATGAGATGATGGTTGGGCATGAGAAATTTAGTGAGGTATTCAGGTCATCCAAGAAAATCGGTCGATGGTTGATGGAGAAAAGAGGGTGAGGGTGTGTCATGCAAACTCATCATCCACATGTCGTACCACATAAGACACATTGACACCTTAGGATGATGTGCCATGCCACGTCAAGATACACACGCCACTCCATGTCAACAGTTGTCACATCATCCCAGAAGTGGCCAATGGAGAACGTGGATAACATCAATCGCCTAAAGGAGAACAACTCAAATTCCATGTGATTGGAGATCGACAGTTCCAATTTAATGGTTGTTAACATTGCGGGAAGATTTTGAGGAAATAAACGATGTTTATTTCCAATCAAAACCAACGAAAATAGAGTGTACCAAGGTATAATATGTATTTGTATCTCAAAAAAAGGAACTTGGAGAGAGTTATCCAACAAGATATTATAGGCATAAAATAGAGCTCGTATGAGAAAGTTACAACCAAAACAGTAAGAATAAAAGTTTGGCACCAGATTTCTTCTAGAGGGCATAAATCCTTGCTCAGAAGTTTTTTTGGGGCACAAGAGGAGTCTATAGAAAGCTTATGATCCATAGAAGACAACCATGGGGCCATATTTAGGATCTAGGCATGTAAAAATGCATGGGAATAGAAATAAGACACTATAGACAATATAACAATATTGTCACCCAACCATAGGCTAAAGCCAACCCCGAGCACCTTAACCTTGATAGAGAGAATAATTCCGGAAGAAACCCTAGAACTAGTAGTCAATCAATGTAGTGTACCTCTCTCCAGACCTAGCGCACAAGGAAGAAATTGCAAACCATATACAAGAGAAAGTCCAACACTAAAAATGAAAATACAAGTTGCAGTAGTTGCAATTGCAGCTATTGAGACTTGCACACTTACTAAATTTCTGTAGTGCACACTAGATTTTTCCAGTTGCGAGTTGTGTTTGTACAAATGAGCTATGGAATCATGTATGTATACTTCTTTTTCTTATTTGTCTGGGTCGAACTCTCTTTCTAGAGGCTAAAGACTCAATATTAATTATTTTCTTTAGCCAACATGTGTTCTAGGGTTATGTCCAATGCTTTAGGGTTTCTTCTTGCTTCCCAAAATATTCTATTCTTTCCAGGGTTACACTTGGAGGTTAATACCTCCCGCGACTACCATAATATCAACATTCATTAGTAATTCTTGCATCATTTGACTAACATATCATCTCCCACATCAAAATGATATAGTAATATTTTCTACATTGTGTTCTAAATAGCATGTTGTTTGGAGGCTGCAAGTACATTTGAATTTTAAAGTAGGTAGTTTTTCAAAAAAAATTAAGAAATAAGCATGAATAAGAGCACAGTTTTCATTCAGAAATAGATTAGTATAATCTATCCATCCATGAAACATAGTTGTGCATTCCCCCAAAACATGTTTAATCATGAAGACAAATTGTACACACCTCAGGTTCACAAAACCAAAATTAAACTGCATGCAGAATGCTTGGAATGCCCCCCAACTCGTGAACCTGCAACTAGTAATAGTTCTTAAGGATTATACTTATCATTTTTCTTGTCTGATTTTTTTTGGACATGCCAAGAGAAAAATGAAGAAAGTCCATGAAACACTTTTATCTCATATTCATCAATCCATCCAGGATGGAAAAGGGAAATGTCTGACATAAATATAAAATAAATGACGGGATTGAAATTGTCACGGTTCCTTTCCACAAGATTCTACTTCCACATGAAAAACCCACACAAAGAAGGGAATTATTCTTATATCCAACGGAAAGGAAGAAGTATTTGGAATCCAAAATAATAGAACAATTCCATAAATCTAGTTCACGGGCTCTATCAAATGACAAATAGAATATAAGAAATAACTATTGAGTATTTCGAATGAAAAAAAAAACCCAGAAAATAGGTGGATAGCAAGATGTATCCCCCATTAACAGGGGAATATGAACCGGTCAAGAAGATTAAACGAATAAAAAGTACCTTGATTACAACCTTTGATTCACACCATTATAGTTGAATAGGAAGTTCATGCTTCGAAATGTTGACACAATGAACAAGGTTGGAATCTTATATGCTAGCAGATTAAAAAAAAATGATGAATTTATCGAGTTGAACGCCATGATATAAATTAAAGTGGTAAGTTGCTTGAAATTACATTTACAATAATATTTTTCAATATGGAATGTTCAGGTGCATGGTGGCATAAAATATAAGTAGATATGTTTCTTATGGAAGCCATAACATATCAGTTTTATTTAATGTAATGAAGATTAGAGAAAATGAATAGTCATCAGAAAGGTCTCAGGGAGAAGAAGATATTTGTCCACCTATACATTTGATTCAGGGAGTAAAATTTTCCATAAATTAATAAAGAGATTCTGTGGCAGTAAAGGAGTAGAAATTACAGTATGTAAATGTTGTAACTTTTTGCTCAGAAATCAGATTTAGGCATGAGTTTAGCCCTTGGAAAGTTGTTTCAGAGAAAAATGCATCTGATAAAATATATTTTTATTTGGTGCATTGTGTCCTTCATAAATTTGGATAAATAATAACCTGTATTCTAAATGATGCAATGTTTAATGCAGTGCATGTTCTAAAAATAATTATTATATGCACATTTCTTGTAGAATTAGAGATACATGAAATAATTTTTGGTTCTTATATGAGGAATGGAGTTATGGATGATGCTCATGGATCTTATATCAATGAGGAAGAGATTAGAAGTCTGCATGTCATCATGGGAAATGGTGAGATAGATTCAAATGGTAGAAGAGGCAGGAAGGAGCCACTGTGAGGATCCTACATAGGGAAGTGCAGAGCTATAGAGATGATAATGAAAGAATCATGAAGGCTCAAGAAGAGATACTTTAGATCATGAATATGTTCCACAAGAAATTCAACAATGAATTTGGAGCCAAGAAAACAACTAGTGCTAGACAAGTGTCAGCATCCAAATCCCAAAGAAAAAGGGGTGATCATGGGAATGATTGTCAATCAAGAATAATGAGTAGGCACCATCATTCACGAACGAAGTCCATTGGAAGAAATCATCCAATTTCAGGGCCAGTGATCATCCCAAGTGTGTCTCATGTTAGGAGGAAAATGAGAATTCCTTGAGAATTCCTAGGGAAGACATCTTTCAAGGTGAGCTCAGGAAAATCAAGGTGCCAATTTTCAATGGTGAGAATAGGAAAGGAGAAGATGCCAAGACTTGGTTGTTGGAAATGAATAAATATTGCCAATTGCATGACTACCTCTCAAGGGTAGAATCTATAATTTCCACTTACCACTTGCAAGGAAAGACAACCATGTGTTGGGATTAGATTAAGCAAGTGAATCATCTTTATGAGAAGAGGATCTCATGGATGCATTTCAAAGGATATTTCCAAGAGAAATATTTGTCTGAGCATTATTATGAAAGGAAGATGAAATATTTATTTGAACTCCATTTGGGAACCATGACAATGAGGGAATTGAGAAAATGTTCTTTGAGTTGTTGAAGTATGTTGACTTCATAAATGATGAGAAGGTAAAAATCCAAAGTTTTGTAAGTGGGTTACCCTCCTTCTACAATGACAAGATTCAATATGATAACCCCCATACTTTGGAGGAAACCACAAGGATATCAAGGAAAATTTATGACCAAAGGAGAGGAAGACGAATTTTTTAAAACAATTGGAATGAAAAGATGAAGGGGGAAAATGATCAAAGAAAAAAATGTTTTAAGACACCCTTTTTCAAGAAAAACGCCCAAGAAAATCAACAAGGTCAATCAACCCAAAACGAGTACAAGATCGTGAGGGACTTCCCTCACAAAAGAGAAAGAATGTGGACTTTCCACAACTTTTAGGAGGATGAACCAGTGGAAGATATGGAAGGAAACATGGCAAGTATTCATGTAGCCTTGGAAAACAAGCAAGTGGAATATCAATCCCCCATGATTGAAGTGGAAGGTAAGATTGATAATCATCCCATATAAATTTTAATTGATTTTGGAGCTAGTCATAGTTACATAAACTCTAACATTCTTGAAAGGTTTCACTTACAAAGGAGTAAGCATAAGAAATCTTGGTTAGTTCAGTTATCGACATGGGTTAAATATTGTCCAATAGACATGATTGGACTCATCACGAAGGTAGATGTAAACATCATACCATTCGGTGCACATGATTGTCTAATTAGCATGGATTGGTTGGAAAATCACCACGATGTCCTAGACTATTACAATAGGACAATCACATGTCTTGATGAAGAAGGGAAGGAAGGCAAGGTTAAAGGAATTCCAAGAGTTATAGCTATTATAGAGACTAAAACTATGCAGTTGAAAAAGAGTTTCAAAAAGAGATGCCATATTTTTGCAGCCCATATGGAAGAGGTAGCCAAGGATAAAGTGGAAATCATTGAATATCATCCGGCATTGAAGGATTCTGAAGATGTTTTTAGGGAAATCCCATGATTTCCACCAAAAATAAACATTGACACCTCTATTGATTTAGTGCCAAGAGCTTCCTTAGTATCAAAGACACCTTACACAATGGGCACACCAAAATTAAAAGAGTTCTAGATGTAACTTGAAAATTTATTAAAGAAGGGGTACATACACCCAATTGTGTCACCTTGGGGATCCCCTGTTCTTTTTTACGAAGAATAAAGATGTAACCTTAAGGATGTGTATTGATTTCAATTAGCTAAATAAGGTCACCATAAAGAACAAGTATACTTTTCCAAGAATTGATGACTTAATTGATCAATTGAAAGATGAAAAAATATTTTCAAAGATTGACTTGAGATCATGTTATCATCAAGTAAGGATAAAAAAAGAAGACATCAACAAAATAACATTCAAGACAATATATGGGAATTATGAATTCATGGACATACAATGCTAAAACACCACAATTTCCCCTCAAAAGCCAACATGTGTGAGTGTAGAGGAAAATAAAGGGGTGAGGTCATCTCTTCAAGGGTTAAAGTGTATCCAAAGGTCACATCGATCCCCAAAAGGTGAAAATCATCATCAAAAGGCATCTCCCATCATCAATAGGGACACACCTCATGATCGACCAAATGCAAACTCATCACCCACATGCTAGGTCAACTCAATGAAAAGTAACATCAATCCAAGATTGATATCACCCTCCAAATGTGCAATGTCCAAGGTGAAAATTCCAACATAATGCATGAGAAAGGATCTGTCATCCCTCCAAAGCGATATATCATCCTCAACAAGTGTAACAACATCCATAAAAAAACTAATGTTTTTAGGGGGTGTAATGTCTAAGCTATGCGATTCCTACCCTCTGGTGGCACATGTGGATAAATGTGCAACATCCAAGATAATTTGTACAACGTACAAGGTCCAGGAGGTGTTGTGATTTGTACGAAGGAAGGACTAGTCATCAAGGATCCCAACACTCATGATCAAAGGTGCAACTTCCTCCAAAAAGTGCATAATGTCATCATGAAACATCCTCGAAAAGAGAATACCAGGTGTGCATCATCAATAAAAAAGGCTCACAAAATCAAGTAAGACCAACCATTACAACATACAAGATTCATTAGAATGATATAAAGTAGGCCATAATCTAATACAACAATGAAGTAAGAAATTCATGTTAGGTATCTTTTTCAAAGTTCACACTAGCTTAAAACCTTATGCAATTTTCCAAGTTTATCTATGGGAGGACCATCAAAAGACCTTATTATGTGTTTGAGTACCCAAGTAGAGGACTAGTTCATAAGAAATCCTTCAAATTTTAATTTTATGTGAATGATATTGTATGGGGTTTATTTCATGGTCATGGTGTCATTGACATGAAAATAGTAACACCATACCTAGTTAATTAAAATGCTTACTCTTAATGCTTAAAATGATAACTTTTTATTAGTTGTGATCAAAAAAATATTTAACATATTGAAACATGTTCATTAAAAACTTATCCATAATTAAAAGCCTATTAATTCTAAACATTTTCAATAAATGTAAAACTATAGTCTGACAAACAAAGTACATTATCCAAGTTTGTGATAAGCATATCAGTGTATGTACATTATCAAAGTAAACTGATGACCTACTCGACCAATGATGTTTATATAATTTACTCGTATACTTTGGAAGAGTAATTCCTTCATGAATCATGTTGTATTTACAACCAATATAAAACCAAAGAGAACTTTTGATTTCTATTTTATAAAGAAAGTATAGCGTCACATCGATTACATTACTCGCGTAAAACTTGGCTTAAGTCAATTGGTTTTAGCATAGGTTCTTTAACTCTTGTTTGGCTCTAATACCACCATGGGCGAGAACTTTGAGACATTTTCTCTAGTTATAATTTTTTTTTTGGCTCTTGCTAGATATTTTACCATATACATGTGGTTCCTTGGTCTCAACTTCCTAAAGTCTTCACAATCTACAAATAATCTCCCCATAAGGAAGATGATTGTTGGTTTAAATATTTAACAATCTACAAATAATCTCCCCATAAGGAAGATGATTGTTGGTTTAAATATTTAGATGGTGATATCACACTCATATTTGGGTCAATTGAAATATATTCGATTGAGACCATTGTTGTTGTTAGTTGGTTCATGAAGCAATCATTATGTTTGATATTCTTAGAAAGATTTCATTATTGAAGGTAAACATAGGATTGAACCATTGGAGTTTGTGGAGGACTACATGGGAAAAGCGAGAAAATATAGATAGAGGAGTCTCTCCTACACAACGATTGAATACATGAAAGTTTGGAGTTTGAGAAGGAAATGGGTGATGTTGAAATGAGTCTCCATCTTGAGTGGGTGAGTCCAAAACTCAAATTTTATAATGACACTAGAATGGTCAGTGCACTTACATTTAATCATCCATTGGAGATTCAAGGTTTGAACTGTAACATCCCCAGTGTAATCCCCAATTTAATAAATTCTTATGTAGATACAATGTTTGGTTACAATTAAAGCGATGTAATATGAGAATTGTGTTTGTATGTTTTATTAATAAAATGTGATGCCAACTATTAAGGGGACATGGGCATAGATGGGGGTTGAATTAATCCACAAGAGAAGGGAGGGTCTAACAAAATTCCTAAGAGGGGTCCAAAGCGGAATTACCCATGTATATTAACTCAACCCATTTTCCAAAAACTTTGTATTGGTAGATGAACCTTCTAATTTCTGATAGAGTGTTCCCAAATCCAATCATTGAAAACATGTAAGAGAGTGGGTGTGAGAGGTCACATCCCAAAGTTATTGGGAACATGGGGGATGAGTACATCTCAAAAATTTGGTTCCACATCTATAAATAAAAGATAAGTGTTTAATCTTATTGATTTGTTATTTTATGAGTTTAATTATTGTGCATGAACTCTGTGTATTTGAAAATAATTTATATGCAGTTGTGCTACATTATTATACTACATTCATGTTGATTTTAGCATGTTGTAGATGCATCAAGTGAAAGATATTAGAAAATAGTCAAATTTGTATTTAATTCATAGTCGTAAGTCGTAGGAAGTTATTTAGCTAGCATACATTTTGTTTTTATGACTATTCTGCCCCGTAATATCCCTTAGTTGGGTTGGGGATGTTACATTATGGTATCAGAGCGTCTGGGTCAAACACCAAGCTTGTATGAGTCAAAATGGTTGTGAATTGAGAAAATTCGTTGTTGTAGATTTGTATGTGATGAATTTGAGGGAAAATAGAGAGAAATTTGAGTGAAATCCCCAAATTCATGATCAAAATATGTGGTTAAATGACTCTGAATGTTTTAAAAAATTTAATGGAGCCAATGTGCAAAGTTGCAGAGATGAATTCGACATGGAATGGTCGAATTTCATGTTTTAATAGTCATTGTGATGTTTTAAAGAGTTCAGTCAATCAACGACAGAGATCGTGTTTGATCTTAAGATCAATGACAATGATTCACTTTCATAAATTTAAAAATTCATAAGGTTTCAGTTGTTTGAAAGGTTTTGTAAATCAATGTTCGAGATTCATTTTGGTGATTAGGGAAATGGATTAGATCAATGGTCTACATTTATTTCAGTCATGCGTCAACATGATTTCGTGGAAGTTTCCATTTGTCCAAAAGAAATCTCTGATGGTCGAGCATCGATAGAGTTGGACAGATTTGTTAGAACAATGACCAAGATCATTTTTCAATGGCAAATTGAAATCCCAAATTCAACGAGAGTTTAATCAATTTTTTCCTAAGTGTTGGAGTTAGCCAACGAAAATAGTCGACGATCGATGGGTAGATGGTAGGGAGTCGAAGAAATTCAATGAAGTGTTTCAAACGGGCAAGAGAAATCGTAGATCATTGATGAGATGATGGTTGGGCATGCGAAATTCAATGAGGTTTTCATGTCATCCAAGAAAATTGGTCGATGGTTGATGGAGAAAAGAGGGTGAGGGTGTGTCATGCAAACTCATCATCCACATGTCGTACCACGTAAAACACATTGACACCTTAGGATGATGTGCCATGCCACGTCAACATACACACACCACTCCATGTCAACAGTTGTCACATCATCCCAGAAGTGGCCAATGGAGAACGTGGATAACATCAATCTCCTAAAGGAGAACAACTCAAATTCCATGTGATTGGATATCGACAGTTCCAATTTAATGGTTGTTAACATTGCGGGAAGATTTTGAGGCCATAAACAATGTTTCTTTCCAATCAAAACCAACGAAAATAGAGTGTACCAAGGTATAATGTGTATTTGTATCTCAAAAAAAGGAACTTGGAGAGATTTATCCAATGAGATATTACAAGCGTAAAATAGAGCTCGTATGAGAAAGTTACAACCAAAACAGTAAGAATAAAAGTTTGGCACCAGATTTCTTCTAGAGGGCATAAATCCTTGCTCAGAAGTTTTTTTGGGGCACAAGAGGAGTCTATAGAAATCTTATGATCCATAGAAGACAACCATGGGGCCATAATTAGGATCTAGGCATGTAAACATGCATGGGAATAGAAATAAGACACTATAGACAATATAACAATATTGTCACCCAAACATAGGCCGAAGCCAACCCCGAGCACCTTAACCTTGATAGAGAGAATAATTCCGAAATAAATCCTAGAACTAGTAGCCAATCAATGTAGTGTACTTCTCTCCAGAGATAGCGCACAAGGAATAAATTGCAAACCATATACAAGAGAAAGTCCAACCCTAAAACCGAAAATACAAGTTGCAGTAGCTGCAGCTGCAGCTACTGAGACTTGCACACTTACTAAATTTTTGTAGTGCACACTAGATTTTTCCAGTTGCGAGTTGTGTGTGTACAAATGAGCTATGGAATCCTGTATTTATACTTCTTTTTCTTAGTTGTCTGGGTCGACTTCTCTTTCTGGAGGCTAAAGACTCAATATTAATTATTTTCTTTGGACAACATGTGTTCTAGGGTTATGTCCAATGCTTTAGGGTTTCTTCTTGCTTCCCGAAATATTCTATTCTTTCCAGGTTACACTTGGAGGTTAATACCTCCCGCGACTACCATAATATCAACATTCATTAGTAATTCTTGCATCATTTGACTAACATAGCATCTCCCACATAAAAATGATATAGTAATGTTTTCTACATTGTGTTCTAAATAGCATGTTGTTTGGAGGCTGCAAGTACATTTGAATTTTAAAGTAGGCAGTTTTTCAAAAAAAATAAAGAAATAAGCATGAATAAGAGCACAGTTTTCATTCAGAAATAGATCAGTATAATCTATCCATCCATGAAACATAGTTTTGTATTCCCCCAAAACATGGTTAATCATGAAGACAAATTGTACACACCTCAGGTTCACAAAACAAAGATTAAACTGCATGCAGAATGCTTGGAATGCCCCCCCCCGTGAACCTGCAACTAGTAATGGTTCTGAAGGATTATACTTATCATTTTTCTTGTCTGATTTTTTTTGGACATACCAAGAGATAAATGAAGGAAGTCCATGAAACACTTTTATCTCATATTCATCAATCCATCCAGGATGGAAAAGGGAAATTTCCGACATAAATATAAAATAAATGACGGGATTGAAACTATCACGGTTCCTTCCCACGAGATTCTACTTCCACATGCAAAACCCACACAAAGAAGGAAATTATTCTTATATCCAACGACAAGGAAGAAGTATTTGGAATCCAAAATAATAGAACAATTCCACAAATCTAGTTCATGGGCTCTATCAAATGACAAATAGAATATAAGAAATAACTATTGAGTATTTTGAATGATAAAAAAAAAAACCAGATAATAGGTGGATAGCAAGATGTATCCCCCACTAACACGGGAATACGAACCAATCAAGAAGATTAAACAAATAAAAAGTACCTTGATTGCAACCTTTGATTCACACCATTATAGTTGAATAGGAAGTTCATGCTTCGAAATGTTGACACAATGAACAAGGTTGGAATCTTGTATACTAGCAGATTAAAAACAATTGATGAATTTATCGAGTCGAATGACATGATATAAATTAAAGTGGTAAGTTGCTAGAAATTACATTTACAATAATATTTTTCAATATGGAATGTTCAGGTGCACGGTGGCATAAAATATAAGTAGATATGTTTCTTATAGAGGCCATAAAATATCAATTTTATTTAATGTAATGAAGATTATATAAAATGAATAGTCATCGGAAAGGTCTCAAGGAGAAGAAGATATTTGTCCACCTATACATTTGATTCAGGGAGTAAAATTTTCCATAAATTAATAAAGAGATTTCTGTGGCAGTAAAGGAGTAGAAATTACAGTATGTAAATGTTGTAACTTTTTAGTCAGAAATTAGATTTAGGCATGAGTTTAGCCCTTGGTAAGTTGCTTCAGAGAAAAATGAATCCGATAAAATATATTTTTATTTGGTGCATTGTGTCCTTCATAAATTTGGATAAATAATAACCTGTATTCTAAATGATGCAATGTTTAATGCGGTGCATGTTCTAAAAATAATTATTACATGCACATTTCTTGTAGAATTAGAGATACATGAAATAAATTTTTGTTCTTATATGAGGAATGGAGTTATGGATGATGCTCATGGATCTTATATCCATGAGGAATAGATTAGAAGTCTACATGTCATCATGGGAAATGGTGAGATGGATTCAAATGGTAGAAGAGGTAGGAAGGAGCCACTGTGAGGATCCTACATAGGGAAGTGAAGAGCTATAGAGATGATAATGAAAGGATCATGAAGGCTCAAGAAGAGATACTTCAGAGCTTGAATATGTTCCACAAGAAAGTCAACAACGAATTTGGAACCAAGAAAGAAACTAGTGCTAGACAAGTGTTAGCATCCAAATCCCAAAGAAAAAGGGGTTATCATGGGAATGATTGGCAATAAAGAATAATGAGTAGGCACCATCATTCATGAACGAAATCCATTAGAAGAAATCATCCAATTTTAGCGCCAGGGATCATCCCAAGTGTGTCTCATGTTAGGAGGAAACTGAGAATTCCTTGAGAATTACTAGGGAAGACATCTTTCAAGGTGAGATCAGGAAAATCAAGGCACCAATTTTCAATAGTGAGAACAAGAAAGGAGAAGAGGCCAACACTTGGTTGTTGGAAATGAAGAAATATTGCCAATTGCATGACTACCTCTCAAGGGTAGAATCTATAATTTCCACTTACCACTTGCAAGGAAAGACAACCATGTGTTGGGATCAACTTAATCAAGCGAATCATCTTTATGAGAAGAGGATCTCATGGATGCAGTTCAAAGGATATTTCCAAGAGAAATATTTTTCCGAGCATTATTATGAAAGGAAGATGAAATATTTCTTTGAACTCAAGTTGGGAACCATGACAATGAGGGAATATGAGAAAATGTTCTTTGAGTTGTTGAAGTATGTTGACTTCATAAAGGATGAGAGGGTAAAAATCCAAAGTTTTGTAAGTGGGTTACCCTCCTTCTACAATGACAAGATTCAATATAATAACCCCCATACTTTGGAGGAAACCACAAGGATATCACGGAAAATTTATGACCAAAGGAGAGGAAGACCAATTTTTTAAAACAATTGGAATGAAAAGATGAAGGGGGAAAATGATCAAAGAAAAAAATGTTTTAAGACACTCTTTTTCAAGAAAAACGCCCAAGAAAATCAACAAGGTCAATCAACCCAAAATGAGTACAAGATCGTGAGGTACTGCCCTCACAAAGGAGAAGGAATGAGCACTTTCCACAACTTTTAGGAGGATGAACCAGTGGAAGATATGGAAGGAAACATGGCAAGTATTCATGTAGCCTTGGAAAACAAGCAAGTGGAATATCAATCCCCCATGATTGAAGTGGAAGGTAAGATTGATAATCATCCCATATAAATTTTAATTGATTTTGGAGCTAGTCATAGTTACATAAACTCTAACATTCTTGAAAGGTTTCACTTACAAAGGAGTAAGCATAAGAAATCTTGGTTAGTTCAGTTATCAACATGGGTTAAATATTGTCCAATAGACATGAATGGACTCATCATGAAGGTAGATGTAAACATCATACCATTCGGTTCACATGATTGTCTAATTAGCATGGATTGGTTGGAAAATCACCACGATGTCCTCGACTATTACAATAGGACAATCACATGTCTTGATGAAGAAGGGAAGGAAGGCAAGGTTAAAGGAATTCCAAGAGTTATAGCTATTATAGAGACTAAAAATATGCGGTTGAAAAAGAGTTTCAAAAAGAGATGTCATATTTTTGCAGCCCATATGGAAGAGGTAGCCAAGGATAAAGTGGAAATCATTGAATATCATCCGGCATTGAAGGATTTCAAAGATGTTTTTAGGGAAATCCCATGATTTCCACCAAAAATAAACATTGACACCTCTATTGATTTAGTGCCAAGAGCTTCCTTAGTATTGAAGACACCTTACACAATGGTGATCCGTCAGGATTTTTCGAAATGACTATGGTTGAGTTTTTATTTAGCATGCATTAATTGACCATTGGGAAACTTAATGAAAGAGCGAGAAAAGAAAATGAATTATACAGCCATCAACATAATTGCAAATCTGAAATGGAATGAAAACAACAAACCATAATGCACAAGTTTGATAATGGAGTTCGACAACTTTGCCTACGTCTCCGAGCCTTTTCTCTGTGAGGGAGGCTTCTTGATTTCTTTTCAAAAGCTTATTAGTACATCTTTACAATGCCGATTGGCTTCTAGACTGATCTGGTCTTGTTTTCCATGATCTCTAGAATCTTGCACAACTTACGGCACCTGAAACGGATATACCGAACTCTCAGAAATCGTCCGACAACATCTCTACCTCAACAGCTTCCTTGCCTCAAACTGGCTTAGACCTGGCTTTGCCTCAGCATCTTCGCTCTCCAAAACCATCCAAAATCTCTCCAAAGGCTCCAAAATCTCCCCCAATGGCCTCAACATGGCCTTGGTTAAATAGTGGGAAAATTAGTTTCCCATCTCCAACTTCCTCCAAGAAGTTAGGCTCTAAAAATGTCTAATAACTCCCAATTACAATAAAAATGGTCTTAATTACATTTAAAAAGCCAAAGTGGTTATAAAACCCACTTTCAACTATAATGTAGTTACAAAATTAGGCGCAGCCCCTCAAAGGGCACGCTCTTGGTCATATTAACACTCATATGGCCGAGCGCTAGCCCCTTGGGCTAAGCGCTGGCCTTGCCCCTTTCGCTGGGCACTAATCCTGGTCACATGGCGCATAACCGTGGGCTTGCATCATTACCACAACCGTTTCATTTATCCGCACCATTACACCTGCGCTGGTGGTCGTATGTCACACATAGAACCCGGGGTCGGGGCTTAGGCCCCGGCCCGACCCCCCGCGCTTTAAACCATACCTTAATTTTAAATAACATATGTGCCGTGTCAATAACAAGCACCAAACAATGGCACGTTGGCAACGGAAATATTGTTAAGGCGTGGGCAGCGGTGGAGGTCCGGGGTTCGAATCCCCCGGGCCCTAAATATTTTTTACATAGCCCTCATTGGCTAAACCCGGGGTGCCACGTGGCAGCCCGTGATTGGGCCACGTGGC
>ML776762.1:2168720-2203066 GCA_009831015.1 Picea engelmannii | reverse complement strand
TTCAACCTCAATGGGATTTACAATGCCTTGACCTTGACGTCCAAGGCCCTTTCCTTTTTCATAGCCCATCTTGGTTAATATTCTCAAACCTACACCTTTTGTGTGCTTTTCGAATTCACCAAAACCAACTTGATGAGAATGAGAAAAATTGGTTGAGAAACCTTCACTGCATACCTCGGATATGTTGTCTGAAACAGATGTAGAAGGCACTTCCTTCAATGCTTCTTTTCCTTTGTTGTTCTTTGAAGCTTTCTCTTGAACTGTGCTCTTTCATTCCAAGTAGTCTTCATACAACACCTTCACCATCTCGGCCATGGCAAACACCGAATCTCTGAACTTCTTCTCGTCTTGAGAAATTCCTCCTGTAGATGCCATTTTCCTCCTTGAAATGTGCTCTTCCCTGGCTAATATGCAAAACTCAAATTCCAAATGTCAACTAGCTCTGATACCACTTGATCCGTCAGGATTTTTCGAAATGACTATGGTTGAGTTTTTATTTAGCATGCATTAATTGACCATTGGGAAACTTAATGAAAGAGAGAGAAAAGAAAATGAATTATACAACCATCAACATAATTACAAATCTGAAAAGTAATGAAAACAACAAACCATAATGCACAAGTTTGATAACGGAGTTCGACAACTTTGCCTACGTCTCCGAGCCTTTTCTCTGTGAGGGAGGCTTCTTGATTTCTTTTCAAAAGCTTATTAGTACATATTTACAATGCCGATTGGCTTCTAGACTGATCTGGTCTTGTTCGCCATGATCTCTAGAATCTTGCACAACTTACGGCACCTGAAATGGATATACCAAACTCTCAGAAATCGTCCGACAGCATCTCTACCTCAACAGCTTCCTTGCCTCAAACTGGCTTAGACCTGGCTTTGCCTTAGCATCTTTGCTCTCCAAAACCGTCCAAAAGTTCTCCAAAGGATCCAAAATCTCCCCCAATGGCCTCAACATGGCCTTGGTTAAATAGTGGGAAAATTAGTTTCCCATCTCCAACTTCCTCCAAGAAGTTAGGCTCTAAAAATGTCTAATAACTCCCAATTACAATAAAAATGGGCTTAATTACATTTAAAAAGCCAAAGTGGTTATAAAACCCACTTTCAACTATAATGTAGTTACAAAATTAGGCGCAGCCCCTCAAAGGGCGCGCTTTTGGTCATATTAACACTCATATGGCCGAGCGCTAGCCCCTTGGGCTAAGCGCTGGCCTTGCCCCTTTCGCTGGGCGCTAATCCTGGTCACATGGCGCATAACCGTGGGCTTGCATCATTACCACAACCGTTTCATTTATCCGCACCATTACACCCGCGTTGGTGGTCGTATGTCACACATAGAACCCGGGGTCAGGGCTTAGGCCCCGGCCCAACCCCCCGCACTTTAAACCATACCTTAATTTTAAATAACATATGTGTCGTGTCAATAACAAGCACCAAACAATGGCGCGTTGGCAACGGAAATATTGTTAAGGCGTGGGCAGCGGTGGAGGTCCGGGGTTCGAATCCCCCGGGCCCTAAATATTTTTTACATAGCCCTCATTGGCTAAACCCGGGGTGCCACGTGGCAGCCCGTGATTGGGCCACGTGGCACCTTTACATCCACTCAATGAATGCCACGTGTCAACARCTGATTGGTCCACGTCACTGCCACGCGTCGATGCCACGTCATTTCCGTACGCTCTGTCATCATGAMACGTCATCCTGKCRTAYGCTCYKTCAGCTKCCACGTCACTCGAGCCACGTCATCCGCCGTACGATGCTGACRTCATCCCATGCCACGTGTCACCCTTCCAKTGGTGACACGTGTCACCTCGRGATTGGTCCAATCGTACGCCCAAAAYGCCAAATCTGCCTGACACRTGTCACGCTCTGGAGACGCCACRTGTCCTGTACGGACTTKCCACGTGTYGCACGTGCGKACATGCCACGTCATCATCCGTACGGACTGTACGGACTGCACAGTCAGCAAAGTCAAAATTTTTGCCTGTTTGGCTCGGCGGACAGAATGCGATATCTCCCTCATACGGACTCCGTTTGACATAAAAATTATACCACCGGAATCAGGAAGACGAGACAGGCGCAATGGTGTTGGTTTCGTCGGATTTCGAGCACTTTCATTTTTGAGCATTTTTCATGCCCTGACAGCCTTCTGAATCCGATTTCGGATCAAATGGGCACACCAAAATTGAAAGAGTTCTAGATGTAACTTGAAAATTTATTAAAGAAGGGGTCCATACACGCAATTGCATCACCTTGGGGATCCCCAGTTCTTTTTTACGAAGAATAAAGATGTAACCTTAAGGATGTGTATTGATTTCAATTAGCTGAATAAGGTCACCATAAAGAACAAGTATACTTTTCCAAGAATTGATGACTTAATTGATCAATTGAAAGATGAAAAAATATTCTCAAAGATTGACTTGAGATCATGTTATCATCAGGTAAGGATAAAAAAAGAAGACATCAACAAAACAACATTCAAGACAATATATGGGCATTATGAATTCATGGACATACAATGTTAAAACACCACAATTTTCCCTCAAAAGCCAACACGTGTGAGTGTAGAGGAAAATAAAGGGGTGAGGTCATCTCTTCAAGGGTTAAAGTGTATCCAAAGGTCACATCGATCCCCAAAAGGTGAAAATCATCATCAAAAGTCATCTCCCATCATCAATAGGGACACACCTCATCATCGAAAAAATGCCAACTCATCACCCACATGCTAGGTCGACTCAATGAAAAGTAACATCAATCCAAGATTGATATCACCCTCCAAATGTGCAATGTCCAAGGTGAAAATTCCAACATAATCATGAGAAAGGATCTGTCATCCCTCCAAAGCGATATATCATCCTCAACAAGTGTAACAACATCCATCAAAAAACTAATTTTTTTAGGGGGTGTAATGTCTAAGCTATGCGATTCCTACCCTCTGGTGGAACATGTGGATAAATGTGCAACATCCAAGATAATTTGTACAACGTACAAGGTCCATGAGGTGTTGTGATTTGTACGAAGGAAGGACTAGTCATCAAGGATCCCAACACTCATGATCAAAGGTGCAACTTCCTCCAAAAAGTGCATAATGTCATCATGAACCATCCTCAAAAAGAGAATACCAGGTGTGCATCATCAATAAAAAAGGCTCACAAAATCAAGTAAGACCAACCATTACAACATACAAGATTCATTATAATGATATAAAGTAGGCCATAATCTAATACAACAATGAAGTAAGAAATTCATGTTAGGTATCTTTTTCAATGTTCACACTAGCTGAAAACCGTATGCAATTTTCCAAGTTTAGCTATGGGAGGACCATCAAAAGTCCTTATTATGTGTTTGAGTACCCAAGTAGAGGACTAGTTCGTAATAAATCCTTCAAATTTTAATTTTATGTGAATGATATTGTATGGGGTTTATTTCATGGTCATGGTGTCAGACATGAAAGGCCACATGTGGGTTCATGTCCATGAGTGCCTTTATAGAGGGAGATCTTGGTGCTTGAGTTACCCTTTCGTTGATAGTGTGTGTATTATAAACCCCTTTATTTCCTTTTAATTATTCATTTATTTATTTGCAAGACCCATTTTTAGGTTTTTGCATTTATTATGTTTTTATTGGGATTCATTATGTTCTATTAATTTTGAATTCCTTATGTGCATTAGGACTTGGGTGATCACCTCATATTGAACGGGTAGAGCTCAAGATGACTTTTGTATTTTGATTTGTCATTTGTCAGCCCATTTTTCTTTTACATTTAGAGTTCATAAAATGCTCTTAACATTCTCTCTTACCAACTACAATGACCTCGGACATTCTATTCCCTTATTCTCATAGAAGGATGAAGGCACAGACCTTTTGGGTGTATGTGTAATAGCCATTTCCAAAATATGGGAGAATAGAAGGAAAATAGATGGAATCTGTAAAATATAGAAGGGAATGGTACGTTACCGCTATCATGGCCTCCCAGTAGTAACCGTATTCCTTGAGAGTGATAACATTGGAATAGGACACATATGATGGCCACCAAGGTGAAACAAGGAAAAAAACATTACTTCCAAGCATCATGATCCATTATCTAACTTCAACCCATTATCCTCACCTAAATTACTAATGAATTAAATATAACACTTTATATGAAACAACGAATAATGCGCCTCATGTGTGTTGGACCACTGTCATCGGAGAAAGCAAGTTGATCATGTGAATGAGCTGAGAAATAATGAGGGGGGATGAATTTGAGGGGTTGTTGTCTACAGATAATGTTGATCATCATCTTTAGGACCGTTGTCTTCAATGTGGATGATCATGGAGAATGATCTCCTCTAGTTACGTCTAGGTGAGAGCGGATAAAAGGGCACAAGGTTGATTGACACCTCAAATCCCCATAGATTACCTCTCAAGGGGAGATTTGTCCTTGACGTGTGAATATGGGATTTTGAGCACTGGATATGGGTATAGGGTACTTGGGCATGATAAAGAGAGGATACCCAAGCCTTAGGTCCTAAGGGACACTTCTAGGTATATAGGGCCAACAATGACATGTTGAACCACGAGAAAGGACATTTCTAGTATACCCTCAGTCTCCAAATGGGGATAGTCAACATTATGAGTTTTTGAACTTTAAGTATGAGTCTCTAGGCCCTCGATATGGTCACAAGAACAAACCAAATATTTAATCCATGAAGGAATCTTCTAGGATTCTGTGGCCAAGAATGACACCTTGAACCACCACAAATAACCTCTCAAAGGAATCCTATACCTTTAACTAGGTATATAGGAACCATTAGAATTTTTTAACACTAGGTATGGGTATTGCGGCCTTGAACATGGTCAAGGGAGGAAACATGAACCTTATTCCCTAAAGAAATCATTTACCCATATAGGGCCAATAATAATTCCTTAAACAACCACACATGCTCTCCTGAAGGTATCCTTGGCCTATAATTAGGGTTTTCAATACCGCTAGGTAGTTTTTAGTAGTAATTATGTGTCACCAGGCCTTAGACACAAACTATGGTAGAAGGCCATGCCTTAGGTCCTAAATAAATACTTGAGGCATCTAGAGCCATGAATAATGACTTGAAGCACCACAAATTATTTTTGGAGGGTATCCTTGGCCTTTAAGAAAGGATGTTAGTTCTCTCACAATGTTTTTAACATTAATTATGGGTCTCAAGGTATTTATATGGTTGAGGGTTGGATCCTAAGCATTAACCAAAGTATAAATATTCTACACATCTAGGGAAAAACATGATGCCTAAAACCACCACATCCAACCTATCGAGGTTTTATGCAACTTCTATGGCTCATGGGTCTTGAATGACACCTAAAACCATTGTACATGACCTCTTGAGGGGATATTTGTCCTTCAAGTGAGGATGTGGGAATCATTAGGATATTTCAAGCACTGGGTATAAGTCTTGCGTTTTGGACATGACTAAGAGAGGAATCCTAGGCCTTATTTTTAAGGAAGCTTGAGGTATCATGGCCAAACAATGATATGTTGAACCACCACAAAGGACTTCTCCAGGGTATCCTTGGTCTATGGATGGGGATCATCAATGTTATGACATTTTTAACATTAAGTATGAAGCTCTATACCTTTCATATTCTTAGGGGAAAACCCTAAGAGTTAGGCTAACAACAACTTGTTGAACCACCATAATGGACCTTTTGAGGGTCTTCTTGGCATCTGGATGGGGATAATCAACATTATGAGGTTTTTAACATTAAGTATGAGTCTTTGGACCTTATATGGTTAGGGGATAAAATCCAATATCTAAGCCCTAAAGGAAGCTTCTAGGCTTCAGGGCCAAGAATGACACTTTGAACTATCACAAATGACCTCTCAAGGGAATCATTTCCATCTAACTAGGTATATAAGTAAAATTTTCATTTTTGAGCACTAGGTATCGATCTTAGAGCCCTAGACATTCTAACAGGAATGCACATGGATTTTATAAAGTGTCCACACTCCTTGTTACAAATGTATGCACACTCCTACTTAGGAACACATGCACGCTTTAAATCATGTGAATGCCTTTGCTTAGGAATGAATGTGTGTTCTAAAGCATGTGCACACTCCTGCTCAAGAACGCATGTAATTTATTGAAAAATATGATTTGGCAAGCGTGCATGGAAGTTTGGGGAACATCAAGGCTATAGGATTAATAATTCACGTGTGTTTATAAGATGCGTGTATGCTCCTGTGTGTGCATTCCTATGAAACCCATTGCCACTTTTGTTACCATCAACTTTGTGCAAACACATGTTACAATTTTTTCTTTTTGATTTCCATAACCTTTAATTTATAGATAGTTGGCACTAAGCCTAATGCTAAACCTAGCATGAAATATGAAAAGTAGTTTAATGTCAACTTTCATGTTGAGAAAATGCTCCAACTTGAAAAAAATGCACTATTATTTGGTGCTAGTGACCTATTTTGTTGTAGTGAACCTTTAAGGTTGTTGGTTCATCATCCTATTGATAAGACAAGTGGATGGGGAAATTTTGATGGTGCTAACCAAGACACTCCATCTCGGTGTCGGGTTGGAAACATCGTATTCTCAAATGAATTTCACACTATGAGATTCAACACTGGCATGGGAGATACTACCAAAAATTATAGAGAACATTTAACATTGGAAGTCATATTAAAATTTCCCACAAAAAGTGGTCCTCACAATATTCAAGCCTTTTGGGATTATTTAGTAGTAATAAATTGGATGAATGAGACTTTTAGGATTGAGAACTTGGTTAGGGAACCTATTTTCGAAGAATTGGAAATAATGACAATGATTTTTAACACAGTCTCTTTCCTTCATGTAACAAAGAGCTCAATTCCAAGGTAAATTCCCTTTCAAAAGAAGGCATCTAGTTAGCTATTGACACATGGTTGGTGAAGGATGCCAAGGATAGCATAGTTCTCAATGAAATCAATCTCTTAGTTTTTGGATTCTAAAATAATGGCATCAACCTAGTTTTAAAAAATGTTTTTGTTTTCATTTATTGCACACAAGTGATGATGTAGGCCTCCGACATACTCGATGGTTTCTAAACACTTATGTTTATTGGTTTAGTGAAAATTGTGATGATATTTCAAGAATTGTAATATTTTTCGATAGAATGTTGATAAGGATACTAAGGTTTGCGATGTATAAATGAAATTACCAGGAATAATTTTAAGACATGTATATGCAAAATGTAATTTCCTTTTATCTCAAACAAAAATTATGATTTTCTTTCAAAGAAAAAATGATTAGGCACTTCCAAGACCTATTTCATTTGCCATCTTTTGGTCATTTATATTGTATTTGGCTAGGTTATTAACTATTTTTAGTGTTTTTAATACATATTAGATATAAAAAGAAAGTGACAAGAACATTGATAAGCTAGCTAAGTGGTTGATTGCTTTGATATCTCGGGTTGATACCCAAGTTTGTTTCCTAGACATGTCCCTACCATTGAGTGGGTGTTGTAATCAATGTTGATATCATCCAGAAAATGTTACTCGAGGGTTTCCCCAATTTTTTTTTTTCCATTGGCCACTCACTCTAATGGATATTAATGTTAAAGGTCTCATATATATAATGTGGGACTATCACTTAATTCATATCATAATTAGGGTTTTATGAGTGCCCAACTTTGAATTAGGGAAAGGATTGTTCGTATATAAATTATTAAGTTTCACACATAGAGCCATATAGGGTAGGGTCGTTTTGTGTGACAAGGAACATGTTTTCCCTTAGAATTGGGTTTTCTTGTAGCCTAAGACATGGCGGACAAGTTAAATTGATTTAAGTGGATTTTAATAATAAAAAAATAAGTTCTTTCAACTACTAAATCATATTCTACCTTTATATATTCACAATATGTTTATATATTCACAATATGTTTGAAATTATAACATAATTATAACATATTTTTGTTAACAAATAATGAATGACAAAGTAAAACTTAGTTATTGAAAAAATAAAGTTTGTTATTGTTATTGAAAAATTAGAGCTTGTTGTTGTTAATGACTTTCATTTTGTGGGTCTCTACAGTAACCTGGACAATGACATCTAAGTCCATTGGTAACTTGCACTGTTAAAGTAAACCACAATTAACATCTGCCCCAATTAAGGAAACCCAAGGTTAAGTGTTCACAATGATTGAAATAGTAACACCATACCCGGTTAATTGGAATACTTACTCTTAATGCTTGAATGATAACTTTTTATTGGTTATAATAAGAAAAAATATTTAACATATTAAAACATCTCCATTAAAAACTTATCTATAATTAAAAGCCTATTAATTCTGAACATTTTCAATAAATGTAAAACTATAGTCTAACAAACAAAGAACATTATCCAAGTTTGTGATAAGTATATCAGTGTATGTACATTATCGAAGTAGACGGATGATATTTATATAATTTACTCGTATACTTTGGAGGGGTAATTCCTTCATGAATCATGTCGTATTTACTTTTGATTTCAATTTTATAAAGAAAGTCTCCCGTCACATCGATTCCATTACTCGGGTAAAACTTGGCTTAAGTCAATTGGTTTTACTGCATAGGTTTTTAACTGTTGTTTGGCTCGGCTCTAATACCACCCTCGGCGAGAACTTTGAGACTTTTTCTCTGGTTATAATTTTTTTTTTGTCTCTTGCCAGATATTTTACCATATACATGTGGAGAATGTGAATAATATTCTGGAGGGGGACAGTTTCTATGGAATACACACAAACTTCTAACCTAGAGGGACTTTACATGACAATGATTTGTCCTTAAAATGAAATATAATATAAAGAAGTAAATAATTATGTTTAGTTGTTTCTTTTATTAAGATAAGCTTTAATATATATTGTTTTTTAAATGAAATTTAATATAAAGAAGTAAAGGATTATGTTTAGTGGTTTTTTTTATTAACATAAGTTTGAATATGTAAGTTTTAATATATATTGTTTCTTATGTTAATGACTTATCTCGATAGGTAGTGGTGTATTTAACATGATGGTTAATTGGTTATATTAACATAAGTTTGAATATGTAAGTTTGAATATATATTGTTCTTTATGTTAATGGTGTATCTGGATAGGTAGTGGTGCTCCTAACATGATGGTTAATTGGTTATAGAGAGAGTATTGTTGTTTACTTGACCTTTCCCACATACACCTTATAGGTAGTGGTGCTCCTAACATGATGGTTAATTGGTTATAGAGAGAGTATTGTTGTTTACTTGACCTTTCCCACATACACCTTGTGTGTGTGAATAACAAAAAAAAATATGGTTATCTTGTAGTGTTTTGGCATTGTTTCTATGAATACAAAATTTAGAGCTTATAATATTCAATCACACTATCAGTGTATATGAACTATCTAAGATAAATTCGAAGAATATCTTTTGAATAATGGTTTATTTCAAGTGAATAATGGTAAGACAAATTTAAATAGAAGGTTCGAATCTAGTGTATCTGGAAATTGTGTTCTCTTTATTTAAATGGTAAGCTCTAAGGGTGCTAGTTGAGTTTTTAGTAGTGATGAGGGTAATGTGTCTTCTTATTATCATGATAGTAATTCCATTATTTAATAAACATTTTGCATGAATTTGTATCACTATCATCAATTTATATACATCGAAAGTAATACGTAATCAACAATCTCTCCATCATCCGTAAAGAGGCAATAATGGAATTACTATCATGATAGTAATTCCTTTATTTAATAAACAATTTGCATGAATTTGTATCACTATCATCAATTTAGAGACATCAAAAGTAACAAGTAGTCAACAATCTCTCCATCATCCCTAAAGAGGCAACAATTTCCCTCGAATGTGATATTAGTTGGACACCTAAAATAAAATGCTCCTTGGTCTCAACTTCCTAAAGTCTTCACAATCTACAAATAATCTCCCCATAAGGAAGATGATTGTTGGTCTAAATATTTAGATGGTGATATCACACTCATATTTGGGCTAATTGAAATATATTCGATTGAGATCATTTTCGTTGTAAGTTGGTTCATCAAGCAATCATTATGTGTAACATTCTTAGAAAGATTTCATTATTGAAGGTAAACATAGTATTGAACCATTGGAGTTTGTGGAGGATTTCATGGGGAAAGAGAGAAAATATAGATAGAGGAGTCTCTCCCACACAACGATTGAATACATGAAAGTTTGGAGATTGAGAAGGAAAGGGGTGATGTTGAAAAGAGTCTCCATCTTGAGTGGGTGAGTCCAAAAATCAAATTTTATAATGACACTAGAATGGTCAGTGCACTTACATTTAATCATCCATTGGAGCTTCAAGGTTTGAACTGTAACATTGCCCTGCAATCCCCAATTTAATCAATGCTTATGTAGATACAATGTTTGGTTACAACTAAAGAGATATAATATGAGAATTGTGTTTCTATGTTTTAATAATAAAATGTGATGCCAACTATTAAGGGGACATGGACATAGATGGGGGTTGAATTAATCCACATGACAAGGGAGGGTCTAAGAGAATTCCTAAGAGGGGTCCAAGGGGGAATTACCCATGTATATTAATTCAACCCATTTTCCAAAATTTTTCTATTGGTATATAAATCTTCTAATTTCTGATAGAGTGTTCCCAAATCTAATCATTGAATACATGTAAGAGAGTGGGTGTGAGAGGTCACATCCCAAATTTATTGGGAACATGGAGGATGAGTACATCTCAAGAAGTTGGTTTCACATCTATAAATAAAAGATAAGTGTTTAATCTTATTGATTTGTTATTTTATGAGTTTAATTATTGTGCATGAACTCTGTGTATTTGAAAATAATTTATATGTAGTTGTGCTACATTATTATACTACATTCATGTTGATTTTAGCATGTTGTAGATACATCAAGTGAATGATATTGTAAAATAGTTGAATTTGTAATTAATTCATAGTCGTAAGCTATAGGAAATTATTTAGCTAGCATACATTTTGTTTTTATGACTATTCTGCACCGTAATCTCCCTCAGTTGGGTTGGGGATGTTACATTATGGTATCAAAGCATCTCGGTCAAACACCAAGCTTGTATGAGCCAAAATGGTTGTGAATGGAGAAAACTTGTTGTTGTAGACTTGTATGTGATGAATTTGGGGAAAATTGAAAGAAATTGGAGTGAAATCCCCAAATTCATGAGCAAAATATGTGTTTAAATGACTCTGAATTTTTTAAAAGGTTTAATGGATCCAATCTACAAAGTTGTAGAGATGAATTTGACTTGGAATGGTCGAATTTCATGTTTTAATAGTCGTTGTGATGTTTTAAGGAGTTCAATGAATCAACGATAAAGATCATGTTTGATATTAAGATCAATGACAATGATTCACTTTCATAAATTTAAAAATTCATAAGGTTTCATTTGATTGAAAGGTTTTGTAAATCAACGACCGAGATTCATTTTGGCAATTAGGGAAATGGATTAGATCAATGGTCTACATTTATTTCGGTCATGCGTGAACATGATTTGGCGGAAGTTTTCATTTGTCCAAAAGAAATCTCCAATGATCGGGCATCGATAGAGTTGGACATATTTGTTAGAATGACGACCAAGATCATTTTCCAATGGCAAATTGAAATCCCAAATTCAATGAGAGTTTAATCAGTTTTTTCCTAAGTATTGGAGTTAGCCAACGAAAATAGTCAATGATCGATGGGTAGATGGTAGGGAGCTGATCACATTCAAAAAAGTGTTTCTAATGGGAAAGATAAATCGTCGATGTTTGATGAGCTAATGGTTGAGCGTCAGAAATTTAGTGAGGTGTTCAGGTCATCCAAGAAAATCAGTCGATGGTCGATGGAGAAAAGAGGGTGAGGCTGTGTCATGCAAACTCAAAATCCACATGTCGTTCCACATAAAACATGTTGACACCTTAGGATGACGTGCCATGCTGCATCAACATACACATGCCACGCCATGTCAACAATTGCCACATCATCCCAAAAGTGGTCGATGGAGAATGTGGATAACATCAATCGCTCAAAGGACAACAAATCAGATTCCATGTGATTGGATATCGACAGTTCCAATTTAATGGTTGTTAACATTGCGGGAATATTTGGAGGCCATAAATGATGTTTCTAGCCAATCAAAACCCCCAAAAATAGATTGTACCAAGGTATAATATGTCTTTGTATTTAAAAAAAAAAGAACTTGGAGAGAGTTATCCAATGAGCTATTACAGGCGTAAAATAGAGCTCATATGAGAAAGTTATAGCCAAAATAGTAAGAATAAAAGTTTGGCACTAGATTTCTTCTAGAGGGCATAACTCCTTGCTCAGAAGTTTGTTTGGGGCACAAGAGCAGTCTATATAAAGCTTATGAGTCATAGAAGATAACCATGGGGCCATATTTAGGATATAGGCATGTAAAAATGCATGGGATTAGAAATAAGACACTATAGACAATATAGAAATATTGTCACCCAACCATAGGCCGAAGCCACCCCCGAGCACCTTAACCTTGATAAAGAGAATAATTTCGAAAATAACCCTAGATCTAGTAACCAATCAATGTAGCGCACCTCTCTCGAGAGCTACTACACAAGGAAGAAATTTCAAACCATAAGCAAGAGAAAGTCCAACCCTAAAACCGAAAATACAAGTTGTAGTAGTTGCAGCTGCAGCTAGTGAGACTAGCACAGTTACTAAATTTATGCAGTGCACACTAGATTTTTACAGTTGCGAGTTGTGTGTGTACAAATGAGCTATGGAATCTTGTATTTATACTGCTTTTTCTTAGCTTTCTGGGTCGACTTCTCTTTCTGGAGGCTAAAGACTCAATATTAATTATTTTCTTTAGCCGACATGTGTTCTAGAGTTATGTCCAATGCTTTAGGGTTTCTTCTTGCTTCCTGAAATATTCTATTCTTGTCAGGGTTACACTTGCAGGTTAATACCTCCCGCGACTACCATAATATCAACTTTCATTAATACTTCCTGTACCATTTGACTAACATATCATCTCCCACGTCAAAATGATATAGTAATGTTTTCTACATTGTGTTCTAAATAGGATGTTATTTGGTGGATGCAAGTACATTTCAATTTTAAAGTAGCCAGTTTTTCAAAGAAAATTAAGAAATTAGCATGAATAAGACCACTATTTTCATTTAGAAATAGATCAATATAATCTATCCATCCATGAAACATAGTTGTGCATTCCCCCAAAACATGGTTAATCATGAAGACAAATTGTATACACCTCAGGTTCACAAAATAGAAACTAAACTGCATGCAAAATGATTGGAATGGCCCTTCGTCAACCTGCAACTAGTAGTGGTTCTGAAGGATTATACTTATCATTTTTCTTGTTTGATTTTTTTTAGACATGCCAAGAGAAAAATGAAGAAATTCCATGAAAAACTTTCATCTCAGATTCATCAATCCATCCAGGATGCAAAAGGGAAATGTCTAGCATAGATATAAAATAAATGACAGGATTGAAATTGTCACAGTTCCTTCCCACAATATTCTACTTCCACATGTAAAACCCACACAAGCATGAAATTATTCTTATATCCAACGACAAGGAATAAGTATTTGGAATCCAAAATAATAGCACAATTTCATAAATCTAGTTCACGAGCTCTATCAAAGGACAAATAGAATAGAGGAAATCATTATTGAGTATTTCGAATGAAAGAAAAATAAAAAAAAAAACCCGGAAAACATGTGGACACCAAGATGTATCCCCCACTAACCTAGGAATATGAACTGAGAAAGCAGATTAAACAAATAAAAAGGACCTTGATTACAACCTCTTATTCGCACCAAGATAGTTGAATAGGAAGTTCATGCTTCGAACTATTGACACAATGAACAAGGTTGGAATCTTATATGTTAACAGATTAAAAAAAATTGATGAATTTCTCGAGTCCAATGCCATGATATAAATTAAAGTGGTAAGTTGCTTGAAATTACATTTACAATAATATTTTTCAATATGGAATGTGCAGGTGCATGGTTGCATAAAATATAAGTAGATATGCTTCTTATGGAAGCCATAAAAGATTAGTTTTATTTAATGTAATGAAGATTTGAGCAAACAAATAGTGATTGGAAAGGTCTCAAGGAGAAGAAGATATTTATCCATGTATACATTTGATTTAGGCAGTAAAATTTTCCATAAATTAATAAAGAGATTTCTGTAGCAGTAAAGGAGTAGAAATTGCAGCATGTAAATGTTGTAACTTTTCTCTCAGAAATCAGATTTAAGCATGAGTTTAGCCCTTGGAAAGTTGTTTCAGAGAAAAATTTATCGGATAAATTATATTTTTATTTGGTGCATTTTTTCCTTCATAAATTTGGATGAATAATAACATGTATTCTATATGATTCAATGTTTTATGCGATGAATTTTCTAACAGTAATTATTACATGCACATTTCTTGTAGAATTAGAGATACGTGAAATAAATTTTGGTTCTTATAGGAGGAATGGAGTTATGGATGATGCTCATGGATATTATATTCACAAGGAAGAGATTAGAATTATGCATGTCATCATGGGAAATGGTGAGATAGATTCAAATGGTAGAAGATGCGGGAAGGAGACACTGTGAGGATCCTACATAGGGAAGAGAAGATCTATAGAGATGAGAATGAAAGGATTATGAAGGCTTAATAAGAGATACTTCAGATCCTAAATATGTTCCACAAGAAAGTCAACAACAAATTTGGAACCATGAAAGCAACTAGTGCTAGACAAGTGTTAGAATCCAAAAGAAAAAGGGATGATCATGGGAATTATTGGCAATCAAGAATCATGAGCAGGCACCATTATTCACGAAGGAAATCCATTAGAAGAACTCATCCAATTTCAGGGCCAGGGATCATCCCAAGTGTGTCTCATGTTAGGAGGAAAATGAGAATGCCTTGAGAAGGCATAAGGAAGACATCTTACAAGGTGAGCTCAGGAAAATCAAGGTACCAATTTTCAATGGTGAGAATAGGAAATGAGAAGGGGCCAAGACTTGGCTATTCGAAATGAAGAAATATTACCAATTTCATGACTACCTCTCAAGGGTAGAATCTAGAATTTCCACCTACCACTTGCAAGGAAATACAACCATGTGGTGGGATAAACTTAAGCAAGTGAAGCGACTTGATGAGAAGAGGATCTGAAGGAGGTGGTTCAAAGGATATTTCCAAGAGAAATAATTTTGCAGGCATTATAATGAAAGGAAGATGAAATATTTCTTTTAACTCAAGTTCGAAACCATGACAATGAGGGAATATGAGAAAATGTTCTTTGAGTTGTTGAAGTATGTTGACTTCATAAGGGATGAGAAGGTAAAAATAGAAAGTTTTGTAAGTGGTTTACCCTCCTTCTACAATGACAAGATTCAATATGATAACCCCAATACTTCGGAGGAAACCACAAGGATATCAAGGAAAATTTATGACCAAAGGAGAGGAAGGCCAATTTTTCAAAACGATTGGAATGACAAGATGAAGGGGAAAAATGATCAAAGAAAAAAATGTTTTAAGACACCCTTTTTCAAAAAAAACTCCCAAACAAATCAATAAGTTCAATCAACCCAAAATGAAAACAAGATCGTCAGGAACTTCCCTCACAAAGGAGAAAGAATGAGGACTTTCCACAACATTTAGGATGATAAACTAGTGGAATACATGGGAGGAAACATTCCAAGTATTCATTTATCCTTGGAAAACAAGCAAGTGGAATATCAATACCACATGATTGAAGTGGAAGGTAAGATTGATAATCATCCCATATAAATTTTAATTGATTCTAGAGCTAGTCATAGTTACACAAAATCTAACATTGTTGAAAGGTTTCACCTACAAAGGAGTAAGCATAAGAATTCTTGGTTAGTTTAGTTATCCACAAAGGTTAAAGATTGTCCAATAGACATGAATGGACTCATCACGAAGGTAGATGTGAACATCATACCATTTGGTTCACATGATTGTCTAATTAGCATGGATTGGTTAGAAAATCACCATGATGTCCTAGACTGTTACAACAAGACAATCACATGGCTTGATGAAGAAGGGAAGGAAGGAAAGGTTCAAGGAATTCCAAGAGTTGTAGCTATTATAGAGACTAAAACTATGTAGTTGAAAAAGAGTTTTAAAAAGAGATGTCATATTTTTGCATCCCATATGGAAGAGGTAGCCAAGGATAAAGTGGAAAGCATTGAATACCATCTAACCTTGAAGGATTCCGAAGATGTTTTTAGGGAAATCACAGGATTTTCACCAAAGAGAAACATTGAAATCTCTATTGATTTAGTGCCAAGAGCTTGCTTAGTATCCAATACACCTTATAGAATGGGCACACCAGAATTGTAAGAGTTCCAGATGCAACTTGAAAATTTATTAAAGAAGGGGTACATACACCCAATTGTGTCTCCTTGGGGATCCCCAATTCTTTTTTATGAAGAATAAAGATGTAACCTTAAGGATGTGTATTGATTTCAATTATATGAATAAGGTCACCATAAAGAACAAGTATATGTTTCCAAGAATTGATTAATTAATTGATTAATTGAAAGGTGAAAAAATATTTTCAAAGATTGACTTGAGATCATGTTATCATCAAGTATGGATAAAAAAACAAGACATCAACAAAACAACATTCAATACAATATATGGGCATTATGAATTCATGGTGTTACCATTTGGACTATCAAATGCCCCATTTTTTTTCATGTTCCTATTGAATGGAGTATTTAGGGAGTACCTAGACAAGTTTGTGATTGTGTTGTTATATGATATACTCGTTTTCTCTAAGTCAAACGTTGAGCATGAGAAACATTTGAGAATGGTGTTGCATGTTTTAAGAGAGCACAAATTTCATGCTAGCCTAAGTAAGTGCATCTTGTATCAAAAGAATATTCACGACTTGGGGCACATTATTTCAAAAAAAAGGATAGCAGTTGGTCCCAAGATGACAAAGGCCATTAGAAGATGTCAGGCACTAAAGAAAGTGAGACAGATTGATTGATGGGGAGACAAAGATAAGTTATGATATCCATCCAAGAAAGAGATAGGTGATTGGTTAAAGGATAATGAATATTATTTTTCTCATCAACATGATTCAAGTTGATTCAACCATGAATACTATTATGGAGAGTTCCAGTGACTATTACTTGAATAGTTGCATACATTACAACTTTTGTGGGAACTCCCTAAATGTTAATTATTACTTTAATAGTTGCATACATTGCATCTTTTGTGGGTACTCCGTAAAGATTAATTGGTAAATATAGAGAGGAATAAATGACAAAATAATTCTCATGAATGAGTATGCATTATGAGTTTTCTTAAAGATTATTTGTATAGTGGATCATGTGGACGGTAGAGGATTAGGAGCCAAGGGAAATTATATAATATAGATATAGTGTCTATGTGAGCGTGGAAGTGGAGAGGATCATGAGGTGATGTGAAAGGGCAGATGAGGATCCTTGTAGGGCCACAACGAATAAAAGAGGTTGGATGTTAAATTGTAACTAATAATTACATTGAATATGATTATTATGACATAGTCATCAAATTACTTATAAATATTCCATTGTAAGGGGAATGATTACATAAAGTGAGACTAACTTTTTGTGATGCCATTTGGAATGTGTGGAGTACAAAACTAGATGTGCACTATTATAATATAGACAACTTTATGGAATTTGAGGGTGTTGTCGTAAAAGATGTCTAAAAACATTACCATACTCTTGGGAAAACTAGAACACTAGATAATATCAAAATAGATATTATTTGGGAGTTTGAGAGGCCCGAGTTTTTGGGAGTTTGAGAGGCCCGAGTTGGAAAATAGTGTGTAAGAGTTGAGAAAATTAGAACATTCTGACATAAAAAAATTATTTGGAAGTTTGGGATTATCAAGTTGGAAAAATAGAATGTCGATGAGTTAGAGATTAAGAGAAACCATGTAAATATCTTTGAGGATGATCATAGATTATATGAGTTGATAATTCAATTGACATACACCATTTATGAATTTAAGAACATACAATGGTTCATTGATAACTATCTCCTTAGGTTAGGACTCTTTTATTAGTCCCCTCCTAAGGCAACAGGGACTATTGTAAACGATTTATAGTTTTTGCATTACAACTTTCCTAATATTTGAGTTTAGAATATACAGAAATATTTAATATATCAAGCATAACGTCAACTAATGTTATTGATTCTATAACATTAGTTGTTAGGATATAATAAAAATAAATAAAATTATTGTTTTTTTTGGTTTTTTTAGAGTTACATAGTTGTTTCTCTTGAGTTTACACCTTCTCACACATTGCCAATGTCTGGCAGCCACACATTGCCAATGTCTGGAATTTGGCATGCTAGACGTGTGTTACACTACCAAGCTATCAATAGGTCACTACCTACTAACACATTCACTTTCAATATCATAATATGAAGGATATATTCTTTGCAACCATAGGTTTCAAGGTGGACGTATATGAAGGTTGTATTCTCTCCAACAAGAGGTTTGAAGGTGGCCATCCACAAAGGTAATTCTTTTTATCAAAAGGCCACTCTACAATTGTACAAATTTTCCTTCAATTTTTTATACATTAGTTAAACTTGAAACAATTTTTCCTATTTTTGTATACATTAGTTAAACTTGAAACAATTGTTTTCATGTGATAGTAACAATGAATTATTTTTTCCTATGAATTCTTCTCTCAACCTGAGAGAGAGTTACATGAGATCCTTATTCACTCTAGAATCTAGTTGTATGAACTCCATCCTAATCAATAGGACTAGAGATTTGAAAATTTTCTAATATTTACATGAACATGCAAGTTTTTATTAAGAAATAACAAGCTTTAAAAAGCTAAATTTACATAGTAAAAGCACTGCTACATGATATCTATAAATGTGAAATGGAAATGGAAATTATGTAACCTGATGATGATTTTTTTTTTTTAGTTTACATGGTTGTCCCTCTTGAACTTCCACCTTGTCGTGCACATTGACAGACATGGGAAATGTTTGGTTGTTGGCATGTTGTTGTTTTTCAAGTTACACGTTTCTAGACATGGGAAATGCATGGATGTTAGCATGTCGTGGCATTTGCAACCAGAGGTTTCAAAGGTGGAGGTCCATGAAGGTAAGTCATTTTATCACAAAGCCACTCTGCAATTTTTCCTGCAATATTTGTATACGTTAGATAAGCCTAAAACATATTTTTTCATGTGACAATTAAGAATGAAGAACCACCCCACCTACCTATCAAAATACAAGTTGGTGGGAAATTGGGTGATTTTTGGCTCCCTCTCGTATTTCACCTGTCAAGCTATTTTTCCATAGGTGTACAAGACCTAATATTTTCAATGAAGTTATCTCCTTAGGAATGGTTCCTATCAGAGAATTACTCTCCAAATCGAGAGAAGTTATGAATGTGAGGTTCCCAATCTTAGCAGGAATCTCCCAAGTTAGTTGATTTATATATTGTAGCCACCGTTTCAATTTTGGGAAGAACATGATCTCTTTAGGAATAGGTCATGTGAGATTGTTATATGTTAGTGTTGTAGAAACCCATCTCACAATATCCACTTCCTCTCAAAAATTTGTTTGAATAGGTCGACTTTCTAGTGAAAATATCTAGAAACACAATTCCATGGCTATATACATCACTCTTCTCATTATTCTGTTAGAAAATCCATATTCTACAATAAAAATAAATAGGTTACCATCCATATATTAAGAGAATTTTAGAGAGAGAAAAACTCAATTTTCTTAATGTCGAAGGAGAAAGTGTAGTGCGCTATTCATCCTGTATCAAATCCACTCATTCTCATGCTAGTTACTACTAAAGTGTGATTGACCAAAATTATATTGGTTTTGACATCAATCCAAATGTAATGGTCTATGCAACTGCATGATTCTTTAAGATAAGAACTAATGTATCTATAAAAAATTAAACGTACAAAAATATGTTTTAATCAAATACATCTCCTCACTAAGGATTTTGACTTGAATGACCATAGAATGAAGCAAAGATTTAACATTTTTTTCTAGAAATGCCTAGAATGCTACAAAATATTTCTTAATTGGACAGTGATTGAAAAGTAGACATATTATTAAAACCAACAATATGCTTACTATGGGAAATGTATCCAACAGAGCCTACGACACTTGAAATTGGGTACCCCATGGGTTTTATGTTATCAAGGATCTCTGCAATTCCAAAATCAGGTAAATTTTGTGCCAACTCATCATCAAGAAGAATATTGTCTGGTGTTTTATATTGATACACAATGGGGGCTACATAGTTTTTTGCAAGTAAGACAAGCCATAATGAGTTCCAAGTGCAATCTCACTGCCTCTCAACAAGACGCCTAAAATAGAATATAATGTTTCTACCTCAGTAGAAAACCCATGATCATGGTGGAGTTCCCTATATCTATTTACAATCATCCTTTAAATAGATAAAATCCCACCATTCCTCAGGAAAACTCTGTAAACTTAGATAGCGCCTCCATGACCAATCACATTTTCTTCATGCAAAATGCTCAAAATATCCCTATTATCGCACAGTTTGTAGGAAGGGTTTAGGTTAGCTTGAGTCAGGGCTTCAAACTGGCGTAACAGGAGCTTCCCCACCCACTGTCACCTCGATGGGGAGCTCTTTCTATTTAGGATGGTTGGTCCAAGGGAGACGTCCCTATGTAATCTGGTTTTCTGAAGAGCTAAAGGTTTAATGGATCAAGGTAAGTGATTCCCTTTCACAGTTTATTGCCAAAATGAGATAGTCAAAGGAGATCTTCCACTGGATGGCACCTGTTTGCGAGACAAGACAAGTAAAACTAGAATATGTGCTGCAGTGGTTAGTACTTCAAAGTATTAATGACTATCTTTAAATATATATGAGCAATGATCAAATGCAATTATTGATGAAGTCAATGATTGCAAATCAAAGATAAAGGCTTGTAACACTTCTTCAATAAATACAAATGAGATATAGGCATTCAATGTATACAATCAAACCCTTGTATTATATCACAATGCAAATCTGCTCATACATATATAATGTTGCTGTGTCACCAATATTGTTGCTGCTATAAATGTGACGTCAGCCCTAGATTTAGGTCAGATTTAGAGACAATGAGAAGGACGTTAGGTCAAATAAGCACATGAAAACAACCAACAACTCAAAGTCTACTAAACAAGGTGAGAAATATCACAACGTTTTAGGCCAAGAAAAGATCAAAGAAGTGTGACATCACCTTATTGTTGTTGTTGTCACTATGACGTCAGCCCTAAATCAGATTCTGTTTAAGATGCCAAAAGGTGAACATTTTGCAATTTGAGCCAATGAAAATATTTAGAACCTTTATAGCTGTCTTAGGATGGTCTAGCCGCAACTTTTAGAGCAAACAAGGGTTCAATAAGGCTAGGACGTCACCCTAGGGTTAGGGTTAGTAAAATCAGCTAGGGTTAGATGCTAGGTTAGTTTAGGGTTTCAAATTAAAGAGTTTTGAAAGAGAGTTTAAGGACAAACAAGCTCAAAGGTATTTCTAGACTAGTGCCTTGGGTTAATGGAGTCAATTGGAGTGAAACTAATGGCTTGGAAGACTTAAACTTTAAGGACAAGAGGGTTAGGGTTTGATGGTGTTGCTATGGAAAGGCCACCAAATCAAAACCCTAAGAAGAGAAGGCTTATTTAGGTGTAGCTAAAGCTAGGCCTAAAGCTCCTTCTTCTTTCCTTAAGACTCCTTTGGCAGAACGACTAGCTTATAAACACAAATCTATGGCTGAAAAGTGTTGTTTAGAAGACAAGGCTTTTCAAAAACCTAGAAGCAAACCCTAGGTGTAAACTAAATTAGGCCTAGGACGCCTTCTTTCTTCAATTTGTGCTCAAAGCTAACTCAAGAAAAGAGAAAATCTAGTGTAGCTATGGGTAGGCTAAACCTTCTCTAATAAAATGGCTATAAGCTTTTATCATGGGGACATGAAGCCACAACCTACTTGTGTGTTGGCTCCCTAGGGTTTCAAAGATTAAGCAAATAATAAAAATGTAACTATGCAAGCAAGCAATTCTACCTACAACCATTCAACAAAGAAGTTTTGCATGTAAAATGTACTTACTAATTCATGAAGAGCATAATCAATCCCTAGTTGTAAACCTTCCAATGATAAATAGCACCATATGCCAAAGAATAGTCCTCCAAGAGGTTGCGCCTCACTCCAAAAGAGAAGAAAAACCAAGACAAGAGCTAAAAATGTCACTCTCACAAGAGAGCAAGTTTTTCTATCTCATAATGAGGCTAAAACGTCCTCAATATATATGATCCTCATGACCTTTAATTAACAAAATAGGTCATTAAAACAGCCGACAAGGATGGCTTTACATTATTCAATTATTTGTCACTTAAAATTCTAAAATGTCAAAAACAGAGCTAAAATGGGAGACGTCAAGCCCCTCTGGGGAGACGTTGGCCCTTTCAGGGCATAATCAACATCCCAAGAGCAAAACGTTGGGCCCTCTGGGCCTCCTGCAAGCTGCCACACGTGCCAAAAGGTCCAAACACACTGCCACATCCTCCAGGAAACGTCCAATCTACCCTGGTGGTGTCCTGGCCATCAAAGCCATCATACCACCTGCAGGGGCTGATCCCCCATAGGTCAATCTCTGCCAAAAATGTCCTGATGAGGGCATCCTTCTTCTTCTGCATGCAAGGGCTCGTCACAACTCTATCCTGCCTCTGCCATCCCATCAACCATCTGATGGGCTCTTCAGCCCCATGGAGGTCCGAGCTAATCATCTCGCCATGTGAACTGATCCTCTGGTACCTGTCCACCGGGTATGGTCCTAAACATCAAAGACTACACCCTCCATGGGCTCATCAGTCCTGGATATCATAGCAATGTAAATCATATCTCATCATTAAAGTTATCAAACATATGCATGAAATCCCTAACAAATCATCTAAGAGCTCAAAGACATTACACAGATCTACCATACAAAGCCAAGGAAACTAACAAGACAACCTATTGGGCCAATACCCACAGAAAATGGAAAGTTTCCCCAAAGGATCATTCAAGCCATGTGTAATGAGATGATATGGTTTTTTAGGGATGTCCAGTCATAGTAAGACCAAGGGATGATGTTGTCTATAGGTGCCTTTGTAGGAGGCGATCTGTGCCCGTCATGGATGCATTTTTTCCAAGCTCTTTTATTGCCTTATCTTTCTTTTATTGCTTTTTTACTACAAGGTATGACGAAGAGGACACTGCCTTGGCTTGGTGGCCAGAGCTGACAGCTTTACCCACTGGTATCTTCACATAAATGAGAAGGCTAGCTCGTGATGACACCCCCTTTCCTTTGGCCATGCAACCAAAGGTCACTGCCCTGGTTTGGTGACCAGATGGTGGCAATGTCATACTGCTAAATACCTATGAACATAATGGGATGGCTCGTGATGAGACCTCCCATCCTCTTGGTTATCTCTTGCATTTATTTATTTATCATTTTTCTTAGGGTCCCTTAGTTTCTTATCGAGAGGCCTTTTATTGCCTTCTCGGGGATCCCCTGGGCGAAGCATCTCTAGGTTTTATTTTCCTATGGCTTTTATCTTTTACCAGCTGCTTTTACCCCCTGTGCCCTTAGCCCCTTCTTCCCACAAGACAAAGTGTACCCTGAGAGCTCATCCTAATGGCCAAACTAGGGGAATGGGATGGATGAGCGGGGTATAAGATGTAAAAGTGATAAGATGGTGGGAGCGGACGATGGCTCTGCAAACCCCCTTTGGTGGCTAACCAAAACCCATGAATACCAACTTGCTAAGTTACCCCATCAATCACCCCAACAGTGGTCAAGTGGATTAGTGTAAGATCCAAGCAGTCATCAGAAATGAAAGGAACATGATGCATACATAAGAAGGTTATAACGATCAAATATGACACATACCATGATACCTCGGACCAATTACCTCATGGAGCAAGAGTCCTCTCTGATGCAAACCCAGGCCGATGGTGATGGAAGCTGGTACTGCTGACAGGACAAGTCCGGCTGAGAAGAACAAACATGGGTCCTCCAGGGCCATGCTCAAGTCACTCCTGCTCTCGGTACTCCATGTCTAGGACCATGTGGGCCTTGAGCCATGATCTCCTAGTTATCCCTAGATATCGGGGATAACAATCCCCTTTATCAAATATCAAATGTTCAAACATAACTACGTCCCATTGAGAGTATACAAGCAAATTGTAATTCG
Source organism: Picea engelmannii (assembly GCA_009831015.1). Lineage (NCBI taxonomy): Eukaryota > Viridiplantae > Streptophyta > Pinopsida > Pinales > Pinaceae > Picea > Picea engelmannii. Next base: position 2,178,823 of record ML776762.1, on the reverse strand, counting down.
TATGCCGTAGCTTATTCTTGATGATGATGGTAGACACATACACAGTTGCTATAAATCTAGCTATAAATAAGCAAAGAATTCACATAAGATCTATTTGGTTGGTTCAAGTATTGGAGCTATTAGAACACGCATAATTTTGATCTTTTGAGCTTTATATATTTTAGCTCTTAGAAATAAAATTTTACCCCAAAAAGCAAAAAACCTAGAAAGCAGCCTTTTTAAATTAAAATAAATCCATTGGTTGTTATTTATCAATAAGGTGATTATGGTATCTATTGTCAATGAGTTACTCTAATTCGATCGAATGGTCCTAATGATCTTTGAAGTTTTGAATCCGCCTGAGTTTTAAAAGAAAGACTTTAATGGTTGCTTCACAACTTTGCGCTTCGGGTATTCCAACAAACCTAAAAAATGGAAACCCTGAAACTCCGAAGTCCCAAAAATAGCCACTCATGACTTTTCCTAAAGGACTTATGGACACGAGTCACAAGACACGTTTCCTTTAAAAATCATTTCTTGGGTTGACACGTGGCACTTATTTTTGACATTTACGTTGAATGATTTGCATGTTTTCAAGTGACACGTGGCACCTCTTTTTTCTTGACACGTCATCAGAATGACGTTGTCTTTGCCATGTCAATCCGAGAGAAATCTCTTCAAGAGTTTTTGATTTTACAATCCCTGGATTATCAAAGTGTCCCTGGAGTATGAAGCTCTATTGCCTGTTTGGGAAGAATAACCCTACACATTTCTCAGTTGAGTGGGTAGCCATCATGAATGAGGTAGCTGAGGGTTATACCTTCAATTAGGATAAAATGTTGTTCGATAACTTGGCCAAGGAAATCGCTGAGTTAAATTAGAAAAATCAAAAGGGAAACCTGCTACTTTTTACATGTAAGAATATATTATGGATGCCATTTGTTTCATCACCTCTTTTCCCCTGATGAAATGGAGTTGGACCCCAACCATTTCTGAGCCAATTCATTTCTACCACTCCAAATTATGGGAGGAAAATGCAAAAGATTTATTTTATGAAATATATCACAACATTGTGGTACTTGTTCACGTAGCTATCTATGGCCACCCACCACCCCGGATTTCATAAATGATTATGGGGAACTTAGGTACACTTGAAAACTTGTTCATTGAGGATAATTTCTCCTATATCGGATTATTTGGTTGTTTCATTCCTCCTCATTCCATTCCACAGTTTTTACCCGATAGGATAATATGAAGACAAGTGGCATATAGACAGTAGCATGGGGTATCAACAAGGAGTTGAAAGCATCTCAGAAAAAGGTCTCACCAACTTTTCCCATTCAAGTTGGAATGTTCACATTATTAGATTTCGATCACTCTAAAGTCGAGGCCACAGCCATGGAAAATGTCAAATTAGTTGACATCGAGTTCAAGAAGCATGATCCACATAAGACAGTGGAAAATCATTTGGATCAATTTAACATGAAGCGATACATCCATTAGAATTCTCCTTATGATGAAATGTTCATGGGAGTTAGATCTTATGAGGAAGTCTGAAGCAGATTCTAGACTCTGCCTCCTCACTAAAAATTTGGTTTCCTCACTTTTCAAAAACACAGATGAAACAGTTTACCAAAGATATTGCAAGGAGAGTCAAAACCCACTCCTCCTTCACAGGAAGCTAGACCTACAGGATCTAAGCCAATTTTCTCTGCTAAGCACAAAGTTAAGGAAGTCTCAAAAATCCCAATGCTTTCCTTCTTTGAGTAAGTCACAAAGTTGACCTATTGTACTTTCTTGGCTGTTCATTTTCTAGAAGATTGAAATCTGTACAATATATTGCTCTAGAAGTTTGAAATATGTACAATATATTGCTTGATTGCATCCCATATTGCACGAACAATGAGGCACTTTCACATTATGGTTTTTCTACTTTCTTGGTAGTCTCATTTTCTACATATTGAATATTCAGGCTCTCAAGTCCTTTTAGTCTAAACCAGGTTCATAATTTATGGCTTTATATTGATAAAAAGAATTTATAAAGATTATGTTTGATTTTTTATATATATGTTTTAAATTTTCTTATAAAACTTAACAACTAATTTCTCTTTGACATCAGAATAAATTTAGCTAATCCATTAAGAATCATAAATTTGAACAACATGAAGCTTTGCCAGCTTGTCATTTTTCCATGCTTATTAGTGTTGGGTTTATTTTTTTTTAAAGAACGGTTTCAGTGACTGTAATCACGCTAGATGGCGAATTGGTGTGGAAAGACAAATAATCTAAAGACTTTACTGTATATATTTTTAGTTCATTATGATGATATCAATTTTTTGTTTCTTCTTAGAGTCCAGAGCCATGCTTGTACAATTCACCCTCATTTAATTATGTCGTTTCCCATGTTGTTTCTGAGCATCTGTTTGACTATGTAGGGGTCGTTTCCTATAGGAATTGTGAGAGAGTGTCTTTCGAGAAGGTTGAGGATTTGGTTCACAATATTCATCTTAGTTTGAATTTAGGGAATTGGTGGAACATTGAAACACTATTTCCATGTCCAATTAAATGGTCTACATAATAGCACAACCACAAAAGTATGGTTGATGAACGTCGATAGGCTATATAACAGTAGCAGAAGGAGTAATTTAAATCAAATTTGTTGTACATTGTTGTAAATATTGTTGCTAGTGTTTTAGCATTGGAAATGTGTAATAACAAAGGACGATTTTAATGAGTTTTGGCTAAATAAAAAGAATAAAAGGTTAAATATTTTAATTATTTTCTTGCTCTCCTAGTTTTCCTTGCTCTTCAGTGATTGAAAAATTAAGATGGGTTGTTGTTATTGAAAAATTATTGTTTTTTTTATTAATGATGTCCAACTCCATTTTGTGGGTTTTTTTTCTTGATGGTAACCTACCCACCTGCATAATGGCATCTAGTTCCACTAGTAACCTACCAATTAACATCTTCCCCAATTAACAAAACCCCAAGTTTAAGTGCGTACAATAACATCCAATTAATCTGGTTAATTGAAAAGGTTGATTGAAATAGTGAAACCATATCTACTTAATTGGAATGGGGATGCAACACTTGGCACTTCGCATCTACGGGGAAACACCCACCCACTTATTCATATTAAATTGTGCCCAGTAAAAAAATGAAATCACAGTAAAAGACTTAAATTTAAATGCAATGAAACAAATGTAAACGGTGACACAGTTACACCATTGAAATGTGGATGTTGATCTTAACACTACACACCCACTGGCCCCATCTACCTATTGTTATTGATATTAAGAAAACATGGATACCTAGTAAAAAAAAGACAACCATTAAAATACTTAAATTTAAATGTAGTAAAACAATTGTAAAATGTAATTGTTATGTTAATCATCTCAACCATTTTTTTTAATGACTAACTTGCATCAAGGAAATTGTGGACTGTGTACACAGTTCCTCTTTTGTTGTTCTTATAAATGGAGAGACTTCCCCTTTTTTTGAGTGATAGAGGGCTAAGGAAAGTCTGATCGTTATAGCCTTTGTTGTTCATTTTAGTTATGGAAAGTCTCATTCTATTGTTGAATAAAGGTCAGACTTAGGGAAGGATGGGGTGAAGGTATGTAGGATTATAAAAATCCTCCACCTCTTCTTTGTTGACTATATTCTCATTATGACTAAGGCCTCCTTATAGGAATGGAAAGATATAAGAACTCTTTTAAATATTTTTTGTAGTTCCTTGGTCTAAAAGTTAACATAAGCAAGTCTACTTTCTATCACTCGAGACTCCAAGGGAAGACGTTGTAAAAGTTTAAAGAAGTTTATTCTTATACATTTGATGACCTGGATGAAGGTTTCATATATCTGGGATATTATTTAAAAGATGAGAAATATATGTTTGATGATTGGAGATGGATTTTAGCAAAGTTTGAAAACATGATTGAACATTGGTGTAACATGTGGTTATCTCTAGGTGGTCGTTACATCCTTGTCAAAGATGTGTTGAAAACCCAACATTTTATTACATGGCTCTAGCGGCGGTCCCAGCCTCTATGCTCAATAAGATTAGATAATTGATATTTGATTTCCTTTGGTCAGGTGGTAGTACAAAACAACAACTCCACCTATGTAGCTGAGAGGTGTTAGCTAGACCAATGTTTCTTGGTGGTTGGGGTATAAGGAATATTCACCTTTTAAACCGAGCTTTGGCTAGAAACTGTCTCTAGCGTGTATTGATGAGGGATGAAATTTGGAACACGGTGATCAAGGATAAATATCTTCTATACTTATCGGTTTCTACTTGGTTCATATCAGAAACAAATAGTATTCTAAAATCCCTTCCTCTTATCATTCACTGGTTAGCTTGGAGTCCAGGTAATGGAAAGTCGGTATTAATTGGGAATAACCAGATTTTGGGCTTGGGGAACTTTTCACTGCTCACACAAGAAATTATGTCGGTCCTAAAGCATAAAAATGTCATATATCTATATCAAGACAGATCTCTGAATATGTTGGGGTTTATAACTACACAGTGGAAAGATAGTACTAAATTAGAACTTGTGGGTGATCTGGCACTAGAATGGGATTACTTTTGTAGGACGTTAATTGGAATAGGGGTTCCAATTCAGTCGAAAGAAGATGAATTAATTTGTACTGGTGGAGACAACTCATATTTACTATCAGTAAAAAAATGTTTATAATTCTTTAGAAAAAAAACTTTGGCAGCATCTAATTGGAGGTTGGAGGAGGCTTTTGTGGACCTAGGATATTTCCTTAAAAGTTAGACTGTACACTTGGCTAGCTGTGGAAAATAAAATATTAACTTAGGATAATCTACAAAAAAATGGGTGGAAAGGACCAATTATTTTCCATTTATGTTCCAGGGACTCGGAGACAGTGTTGCATCTGCTGGTCAGTTGTAATTTACTCAACAAGTTTGGTAGAATATCAAAAGTGGACTAAATTTAAAAACTACTTGGGAAGGTAATAATTTAATTACCTACTTTGATAGTTGTCTTAAAAAAGGAGGGGAATTTTAGTACCCTTCCCTCCTTGGTTTGTTGGTTTATATGGTTGGAAAGAAATAAGAAAATCTTTGAAAATGATACCCCATCAATCCAATCGATTGTCTTTCAGTCTCTGGTGAAATTGGATACTCTTTCAGGTACTCAGAAAGTGATTTGTCACATAATATTTAAGATTCCTTGTCATGCTCTTCGTACAGTTGGCTGGTTTGATGGTGTTGCTCAAGAAAATTTCTTACTAAGTGGGGAAGGGGGAGTCAAAATCATTAGATAATACTATTTTCAAATGGACCCTCAAATGTGGCCCAGGTACAAATACAAGGGTTGAACTACTTGGTGTCTGGGCGATACTATTGCTAACTACTCGGCTGGATTTTGAAAATTTGCAAGTCTTTGGAGATTCAAAAATAGTGATTGACTGGATGAACTGTAGTGGAAACTTACATGTCATCTCTTTAGTGGGATGGAAGGACAAAATTAAGTAATTAACAACTTCTTTCAGGACACTCAGGTTTTCTCACATTTACAGGGAACAAAATCGAGAGGCTGATGCTTTATCCAAAAAGGCTCTTTAGGTCCCAGAAGGGAAGATCATATAGAACAAATGGATTGAAAGACATAATGATACTTCCTTTTATCTTCATCTCTTTTAGCTACTTCTAAATGTTTCTGATTTTTGGAGTTTTTCTGTGTTTTGTCTTAACATATGGAGGATGTATCTTACTATTTCCCATCAGTCTTTATTATGTCAAAGAAGGAAGTATCATGTATTACAGGTTATGTTGTTTATGTTTTTGTGAGGAGGTTGTTTTTGTATTACCACTAAACAAGCCATAACTCTATATAATTTCCTATTCAAGGATTTAGACTTTAACAACACTATTATATCTAATATAATGAGAAATGATAATCTTTGATTTATTGTGACAATGAATAATATTTGTAGCATAATATATCATGTCCATTAAAAATATATCTATAATTAAAAGTTCATTAATTCTGACCATTTTCAATATATGTACACTTATAAACTTAACAAAAAAATTAAATTGTCCAAGTTTGATAAATATTTCAGTGTACATTATGCAAGTAGACGACTGACCTACTTGACCAATGGTGCTTATATCTGATGATAATTTACTCGTATACTTTGGAGGAGCAATTCCTTCATGAATCATGTTGTATTTACAACTAATATCAAACAAAAGAGAACTTTTTGGTTGATTTTTATTTTATAAATAAATCCACCCGTCACATTGATTCCATTACTTGGGTAAACCTTAGGTTAAGTCAATTGGTTTTACTGCATAGGTTCTTTAACTGTTGTTTGGCTCTAATACCACTTGTTTGTCTCTAATACCACCTGGGTCAAGAACTTTGATACTTTTTCTTTGGTTAGATTTTTTTTTTTTTTGGCTCTTGCTAGATATTTTACCATATACATGTGGAGAATGTGAATAATATTATGGAGGACATTTTCTATAAAATACACATACTTCTAACCTAGAGGGACTTTACATGAAAATGATTTGTCCTTAAATGAAATCTAATATAAAGAAGTAAAGAATTATGTTTAGTGGTTTATTTTATTAACATAAGCCTTAATATATATTGTTCCTTAAATGAAATATAATATAAAGAAGTCAAGAATTATGTTTAGTGGTTTCTTTTATTAATATAAGTTTTAATATATATTTTTCCTTATGTTAATGGAGTATTTAGAGAGGTAGTGGTGATCCTATCATGATGTTTAATGGGTTATAGGGATATTATGGTTATTTACTTGACCTTTCCCACATACGACTGGTGTGTGTGAATAATAAAAAAAGTCAAATATGGTTATATTGTAGTGTTTTGGCATTGCTTATATGAATATGAAATTTCCTTTGCTTTCCTCCACCAAAGTATCAAGTAGTAATAAAATATTCAATTACATTATCAATATCTATAAACTATCTACGATCAATTCTGAGAATATTATTTGGATAATGGCTTATTTCAAGCGAATAATGGTAAGACAAGTTTAAAGATAAGGTTCAAGTCTACTGTATGTGGAAATTGTGTTCACATTATTTAAATGGTAAACTCTAAGGGTGCTACTTGAGTTTGTAGTAGTGATCGGGGTACTGTGTTTTCTTACTATCATGATAGTAATTCCATTATTTAATAAACGGTTTGCATGAATTTGTATCACTATCATCAATTTAGAGACATCAAAAGTAACAAGTGATCAACAATATCTCCATCATCCCTAAAGATTCAACAATTTACCTTGAATGTGATATTAGTTGGTGTTAGCGATATTTCTCACTAAGGGGGTCAGATATCAAATGAATGGGTTAAAAACCCACTTGTCCAAAGTTTCGGGCGACAACGCGCCCGTGGTAAACAGCAAGCAAGACCGGGCGATCCAGATGAGCGCGCCCGGATCGACGGCACACAGCAAAATCCGGACCCCCCTTGCCTTCCGACCTTTAAACAAGAGGGGGGGGGTCCGGAATCGGGGGCGCATCTCTCCGAGGGTCCAGATGAGCGCGCCCGGATCAACGGCGATGGAGACCATTCCGGACTCCCCCCCGCCGTTCTACCTTTAAGTTGAGGGGGGGGGTCTGGAATTGTGGGTATAGCTTCCAACGGCCACAATCGCAACGCCCGGATCAACGATGCTCGTGCAGCCCCATTCCTCTCAGCTGCCCTATGCTTAACCAGTGTGGGTCCTCCTCCCGTCACTTCACGTTCCGGCCACCCACCTTCCCCTGTTGCCATATGTCACTTATCCATCCCTCCTCTCTGGCTCGCGTGGCCTCCCCTTCTGTTCATCACCCACTCATCGCCTGCCACGCATACCCTTCTTTCCACATCAGGCTCTCACCCGAAGGTGAGTCCGTTTCTCCTGTCTTCGTCCCATCTACCTGGCTTTCCCCTTCCACGGATCATCCCCTATTTCCCCCTTTTTTGTCGTCACTATCACTTCTCGTCATCAATCCTACCACACACCACGTCCTCCGCGACAGTCCTCATACCCGTCCCTCAAACCATTCAATCATCCTAGGTGGCAGCGCGAGAAGCATTCACTATCTCGAGATGATGAGTTGGCTGGGCCGTTATCGATCCCAAGAAGCAGTTATTGAAGCGGTTGGTGGTGGTTAGGCATCATCTCCACCATAATGAGGACGTCCCACAAAGATTAAAAGCACGTCGATTCTCCGAATAGACTGTCAGAAGACTGATCGCGTCTGCCATAAGTTGCACGACCATTCAAAGATCGCAACGCTGTGTTGTCAGAAGCCATGCAGACGCAAAGCCTTCAATGCAGTTTCTTGGTTCCGCCGCTGTGTTATTTTGAGTATATGTAGGCATTCTTGCCATTTTTGTATCTATCGATGGTAGAGCTAATCTTCCGACTGTATAGTTTCAGCCATACTCTGGTTTCCTGGTTATGCCTCTGTGTTTGAGACTTCTTGGTTTATAACAAACAGTTTCCTTTCTTATCCATCTTGGTTTCATATTTTGCCTGAGGATTCACAGTAGTGCAGCTTGTTGCAATAAAGGATTTGTTGTGGCGTTGTTGTGCCCTCTGGTTTTATGTATTTGAATGTAAAAGGATTTTGCGTTTGAATGCACTTCTTCTCTAAGTCTGTGATGAACCTGATGTTCATCGTGGATCACTGCGCCTTCTTGCATAAGTCTTCTACCTACTCACCCTTTTACTACGACTCACTTTTTGAAGTTTATACAAGACCTCATTCGTTCATGCATGCCTGGTCCGGTTTCTGAGTTGAGATTGTGCTGTTCCGAGTTTCCCACCATTTGATCAACCTTTAAAACAAACTGTGACATTAAATCTGATGGGCTTCGGGCTCTTCTTCTGCTAGTAATCCAGGAGTGACTTCCGAACGCCAACATTTCTGGCGCCGTTACCGGGGACGAAGTTGAAGATTTTCCCTGGGCAGAACGACAACGACTAACTGATTTCTGAAGGTGCATCAGATATCAGAACTCCAAGATTGCTACTATGCACCTGGTGACTCCACTGTGACGACTCCACTGGGGAGAACCTGTTCTATCAGTTGTGGCTTCGAGAGGCAGACATACGAGGTCGAATCCACATTTGCCTTTGGCCACTCCGGAAGCGGACTTAGAAGATGTACGCAGAGAAGGAAAGAGATCAGCAAAAGAAGTTTCTGTCAATGAAAAAGGTAATACGCCCTCCCCTTCTGTAAGAACTCCATTTTCAGATTCTCAGTTTCCTAGTCGCCCTTCCTCTGAAGTTTCCCGTTTCCTGAACTTTGGGAGTGTTCCTGCTGAGTTTTCCCCTCCTGGTCTAGTATCGGAAGGAGAGATCCTTGTCACTCCCCTCTCTAGAGGTTGCAGTACTCCTCCTTTGATTACTACTGTTGCACAGAGAGAAACACCTGCACACTCGGGTCCCTTAGACTTCTCTCTGTCTCCCTCGTCATCTCCTGCGAGGAACTCTTTGCCTTCCTCACCTGTTCACACTCCTTCTTCTCCGAGTTCTCCTCTCCTCAACACCCCAATGGCTGGTATTAATCCCCCTCCAAATAGAATGGATGCCATAGTCGCTGCCAGATATGCTCCTTTGATCCTTCCTCAGCCTTTGAACCCCTCTCCCTGCTGGAGACTATTTGAAATATATTCCTAAGTTCAGTGGTGAGGGAGATGTGACTGCTGAAGAGCACCCGGCTGCCTTCTATAGCTATGCAGACAACCTAAATATTGAGAATGAAGACGTCTGGATGAGGGTCGTCGTCCAGAGCCTCGAGGGTGAAGTTAGAAAGTGGTTCAGGGGCCTGGCCCCTGGATCTATTGTTGGGATTGAGGCTCTGGATAATGTTTTCCTGAGGCAATGGGGGGACAGAAAAGATTACATATATTACATGACTGAGTTTGGGTCCTTGAAAAAGAAGGAAGGAGAGTCAGCCTCTGACTTCTCCAAAGGATTCAATAAAATGTATAATAAGATTCCTGCGGAGATAAAACCTTCTGAAGCCTCTGCTCAAATTTCATATGCCAGTGCATTTGACCCTGATTTCTGTCTCGTATTAAGGGAAAGGAGAGCCACTTCTTTAGCTCAAATGAAAG
>ML776762.1:2151343-2161484 GCA_009831015.1 Picea engelmannii | reverse complement strand
TTCTACCTACTCACCCTTTTACTACGACTCACTGTTTGAAGTTTATACAAGACCTCATTCGTTCATGCATGCCTGGTCCGGTTTCTGAGTTGAGATTGTGCTGTTCCGAGTTTCCCACCATTTGATCAACCTTTAAAACAAACCGTGACATTAAATCTGATGGGCTTCGGGCTCTGCTTCTGCTAGCAATCCAGGAGTGACTTCCGAACGCCAACAGTTGGACACCTAAAATAAAATGCTCCTTTCTCTCAACTTCCTAAATTATTCACAATCTACAAATAATCTCCTCATACGAAAGATGATTGTTGGTCTAAATATTTAGATGGTGATATCACACTCATATTTGGGACAATTGAAATATATGGGATTGATATTTTTCTCGTTGTAAGTTGGTTCATGAAGCAATAATTCTATTTGATATTCTTAGAAATATTTTATTATTGAAGGTAAACATAGGAATCAATCATTGGGGTTTGTAGAGGATTGCATGGGGAAAGAGAGAAAATATAGATAGATTTTCTACCACACAATGATTGAATCTATGAAAGTTTGGAGATTGAGAAGGTAAGGGGTGATGTCGAAGAGAATCTCCATATTGAGTGGGTGAGCCCAAAACTCAAATTGTACAATGAAACTAGAATCGCCAATAAAATTACATTTGATTATCCATTGGAGCTTCAAGGTTTGAACAATAACATCTCCAAGTTATAATCCCCATTTTAATCAATGCTTATGTAGATACAATGTTTGGCTACAACTAAAGTGATGTAATATGAGAATTGTGTTTCTATGTTTTAATAATAAAATGTGATGTTGGCTATTAAGGGGACATGGACAAAGATGGGGAATGAATTAATCCACAAGAGAAGGGAGGGTCTAAGAGAATACATAATAGGGGTCCAAGGGGGAATTACCTGTGTATATTAATTCAACCCATTTTCCAAAATTTTTCTATTGGTATATGAACCTTCTAATTTCTAATATAGTGTTCCCAAATCCAATCATTGAATGCATGTAAGAGGGTGGGTGTGATAGGTCGCATCCCAAAGTTATTGGGAACATGGTGTTTGAGTACAATAAACTTGGGGAAGTGTGTGATCCAAGAAATGAAAGCCAAAGGGAGGCAATTTGTATGGGTTGCATCAACAGTTTTTACATAATCAGGTTTTTTGCATGAGGAGAAAGTAGAGAGAAAGAAAGAGAGTTTGGAACTGGAGAAACCATGGAGAGAAAATTATAGACAAAGATGAAGCATATTGGATCATAGTTGGAGTTTAATATTGAAGATTCAAGTTGTCAGGCCTTAAGAGTGAACTCTTGTATGATTTTCACTATAATGACAAGTGTTTTTTGTTGTCTGGTAGTAGTTTTCCTGGTAGTAATTTCCCTTGACATACACGTTGAGAGATTCATGGTTAAATGTGCTAGAAATACCTTGAGAAATGAATGGGATGATCGGGGCAATGATATCATTGATGGGGTACATTCCTTGGGTTTGGAAGGTCAAGAGGAAGAGAATTTTTGGAAATCGAGATAGTTGTAGGAGAATATCAATGGGTTGTGGGATTTATGAGTTATGAGTGGATAGTGAGAGACCAACATATTTTGTGGATTACTAGCCTCATCTTAGGGGTGACATGCAGTTGATATTTGGAGCAACATGAATTTTTGTCTCAATAAGTTGGTTGCACATCTATCAATAAAAGATAAATGTTTAATCTTGTTGCTTTGTTATTTTATGAGTTTAATTGTTGTGCATGAACTCTATGAATTTGGAAATAATTATATGCAGTTGTGTTGCATTATTAGACTACGTTCATGTTGATTTTAGCATGTTGTAGATGCATCAAGTTAATGGTATTATAAAATAGTCGAATTTGTATTTAGTTCATAATTGTAAGATACAAAAAATTATTTAGCTAGCATACAAAAAAATTATGAGTATTTTGCATTGTAATGTCCCTCAGTTGGGTTGGGGACATTACATTATGGTATCAGAGCATCTAGGTCAAACACTAAGCTTGTATGAGCCAATATGGTTGTGAATTGGGAAAATTCATTCTTGTAGACTTTTCTATGATGAATTTGGGGTAATATAGATAGAAATTTGAGTGAAATCCCCAAATTCATTAGCAAAATATGAGTTTAAATAACTCAAAAATTTTTAAGACATTTAATGGAGCCAATAAGCAATGTTTCAACGATGAATTTGACTTGGAATGGTCAAATTTCACGTTTTACTGGTCATTGTAATGTTTTTCATAGTTCAGTGAATCGATGACAGAGATCATGTTTGATTTCGAGATCAATGACAAAGATTCACTTTCATAAATTTAAAAATTCATAAAGTTTCATCCGTTTGAAAGGTTTCATAAATCAATGATTGAGATTCATTTTGGTGATTAGGGAAATGGATTATATCAATGTTGTTGGCCCTCAACCAAGTTTTGAGGAAACCTTGGTCAGGTTTGGACCACTTTTTTGACTTAAACACATTGGTCGAGGAAGGAGTGCCCAGGCGGAGTTGAGATCATAGATCTCATCGATTTTGCGGGCTATGTTGACGTAGTAAGGTGTCTCTAGAGTTTTTTTAATGGGTTATGGGATGTCGTCCCATGGGGTTTACCTATGATTAGGCCTAATTGTAAGGGATTGTAAAAGTATAAATAAGTAAGAATGTATGGTAGAAGTAGTGAAGTCTTGGTAGCTAAGTGCAAGTAGTTTTGACTTTCTTTGTGCACCATAATGTATATGTGTTAAGGATCGTTTCTCGCTAGAGAAGTTGGCTATGTCCTTTGACCTAGTTTTGGAAGGAGGATCTGGTGCTCAGTGGGCAGATCTCTTGTCTACGACGAAGCTCGGCTATGTGGCTTGGCGCAAAGGAGAAAATGAACGTAAGATCTGGATGAATAATAAAGAAGGCGAAGCGGTTGGTGGACGTAGCCCCACTCTGGGGTGAACCACGTATATATTGTGTCTTTGATTTTCTTTGTGTTGTGTTCTTTATGTTATGAATATGCTCAATGCTTAAGATTATTATGCATGAAAGATAGATCTGCTGATGCTTAGTTCTTTACTTGAGTTAAAGATGAATGAATTCTAGATCTAACCTAATGCTATGTGCTAAGTTGTTGAAATTTTTAATCTTTGTTGTTACTGTGCCAATATCTATTAGGGTATGTTCTGTGATGTTATTAAAGCTAATAAACTAATGCATATCACCTTTTAAGTGTTAATAGAGTACTCTACGAAGTGTCATTATCACTTATTTGTGTCCCATCTTGGTTACAGACACCTGCGTCATGTAACCCCTCCTGATTCTACCTCGGGAGAGACTTCGCCTACTCTGCAGGTTTTGCCAAAAGGGCCGATAGTTAGGGTTTTGTTGGTGCATTGTTAAACGTTGAACCCTGGGTGTGCCCCTATGCCAACATATGTTTTACATTATTTTCGTTCGTTGGGAGAATGGAATAGAATCGATGACCAAGATCATTTTGAGTAATATATCGATGACTTAGATTCGTACTAATTTTTTGTTTAAAATTTCTAACTGTTGAAGTTCACCAAGAAAAATGGTCGACAACAGATGGTTGAGCATTGAAAAGATTTGGAAAAAAAATACATTTGTCCAAAAGAAATCCCCGATGGTTGATGACCAATGGTCGGGCATCGGTAGACTTGGACAAAGTTGTTAGATTGACGACCAAGATCATTTTTCAATGGAAAATTGAAAGCCCAATTTCATCGAGAGTTTAATAAAAAAATTTATAAGTGTTGGAGTTAGCCAACAAAAATATTTGATGGTCGATGGGCCAATGGTAGGGAATCAATCGGATTAGGCGAAGTTTTTCAAACGAGAAAGAGAAATCATTGATGGTTGATGGGTCAATGGCTAGCCTCAAAAATTCGGTGAGGTGTTCAAGTCATCCAAGAAAATAGATCGATGGTTGATTGAGAAAAGAGGATGATGGCAGGTCATGCAAACTCAACATCGACATGTCATTCCACGTGAAACACGTTGACACCTCAGGATGGCATGTCATGCCACGTCAATAGTTGCCACATCATCCTAGAAGTGGCAGATGGAGAACGTGGAGAACATCAATCGCCCAAAGGAGAACAACTCATATTCCATGTGATTGGATATCAACGGTTCTAATTTAATGGTTGTTAGCATTGTAAAACAATCAATTTTATACGAAATTTCTACAAATTTTCAGTTTTTTGAAGGTCATTGACTTGCGGGGAGATTTTGAGGCCATAAATGACATTTCTATCCAATCAAAACCAAAGAAACTAGATTGTACCAAGGTATGGAATGTATTTGTATTTAAAAAATAACTTGGAGAGAGTTATACAATGATCTATTACGAGTGTAAAATAGAGCTCGTATGAGAAAGTTACAACAAAAACAGTAAGGATAAAATTTTGGCACTAGATTTCTTCCAAAGGGAATAACTCCTTACTCAAAAGTATGTTTGGGGAACATGAGTAGTCTATAGAAATATTATGATCGATATAAGACAACCATGGGGCCATAATTAGGATATGGGCATGTAAAAATGCATGGGAAGAGAAATAAGACACATGTAGAATACATGAATAAAATGGGAAAAACAATCAAAACTTCTCTAGACCATAACTCTCAACTCAGAGCTCGTATTTGAGCAAACAAATAGTCATTGGAAAGGTATCTAGGATAATAAGATATATGTCCACCTAGACTTTTGATTTAGGTAGTCAAATTTTCCAAAAATTAATAAAGATATTTCTGTAGTAGTAAAGGAGTGGAAATTGCAGCATGTAAATTTTGTAGCTTTTCTTTCAAAACTCAGATTTAGGCATGAGTACAACCCTTGTAAAGTTTTTCCAAGAAGAATGCATCCGATAAATCATATTTTTATCTGATGCATTGTTTCCTTCATAAATTTGGATAAAGAATAACTTGTATTCTATACAATACAATATTTTATGCTATGCATGTTCTACCAATAATTATTACATGCACATTTCTTGTAGAATTAGAGATACATGAAATAAATTTTGGTTCTTATATGAGGAGTGGAGTTATGGATGATGCTCAAGAATATTATATCCATGAGGAATAGATTATAATTTTGCATGTCATCATGGGAAATGATGAGATAGATTCAAATGGTAGAAGAAGCAAGAAGGAGCTTGTAATTGTGAGAAGCCTACTTAGGGAAGTGCAGATCTATAGAGATGATAATGAAAGGATTATGAAGACTCAATAAGAGATACTTCATAGATTGAATATGTTCCATAAGAAATTCAACAAGCACTTTGGAACCAAGAAAACAACTGGTGCTAGACAATTTTCAACATCCAAATCCCAAAGAAAAAGGGATGATCATGGGAATTATATGAAGTCAATAAGCATGAGTAGGAACCATCATTTGCGAAGTCATTCCACTAGAAGAAATCATGCAATTTTAGGGCCAGGGAGAATACCAAGTGTGTCCCTTGTTAGGAGGAAAAGGAGAAGGCCTAAGGAAGACATCTTGCAAGGTGAGATCAAGAAACTCAAGGAACCAACTTTCAATGGTGAGCAGAGGAGAGGAGAAGAAGATGAGGCTTGGATGTTGGAAATGAAGAAATATTCCCAATTGCATGACTATCTCTCAAGGGTAGAATATATAATTTCCACCTACCACTTGCAAGGAAAGACAACCATGTGGTGGGATCAACTTAAGAAACTAAAGAACCTTGATGAGAACATGATCTCATGGAGGAAATTCCAAGGATATTTCCAAATGAAGTATTTGTTCGAGAATTATTATGAAATGAATATGAAACATTTATTTGAACTCAAGTTGGGAACCATGACAACAGAGGAATATGAGAAAATGTTCATGGAGTTGTTGAAGTATGTTGACCTCATAAAGGATGAGAATATAAATATCCAAAGTTTTGTAAGTGGGTTACCTTCATTCTACAATGACAAGATTCAATATGATAACCCCAAGAATTTGGAAAAAACCATAAGGATAGCAAGGAATATTTATCACCAAAGCATAGGAAGGTCAATTTTTCAAAATGATTGGAATGACAAGATGAAGAGGAAAACAGATGAAAGGAAAAAAAAATTCAAGACATCATTTTTCAAGAAAAACTCCCAAGAGAAACAACAAGGTCAATCAACCCAAAATTAGAACAAGACCATCGATTCATTTGGGGAAAGTCCAAGGTGACAACCTTTGTAATGTTGGGGATGTGTGGGAAATCACTTATATAGGGATTTCCCTCACAAAGGAGAAAGAATGAGGACTTTCCTCAACATTCAGGAGGATGAAACAATGGAAGACATGAGAGTAAACATGAAAAGTATTCATACAGCCTTGGAAAATAAGAAAGTGGAATATCAATCCCCCATGTTTGAAGTGGAAGGTAAGATTGATAATCATCACATAGAAATTTTAATTGATTCTGGAGCTATTCATAGTTACATAAACTCTAACATTGTTGAAAGGTTTCACTTGTAAAGTAGTAAGCATACTAAATCTTGGTTAGTTCAGTTAGCCAAAGGGGCTAATAGGAAAATAAATGAGTTGATTAAAGATTGTACGATAGACATGAATGGAATCAACACGAAGGTATATGTAAACATCATACCATTAGGTTCATATGATTATCTAATTGGTATGGATTGGTTGGAAAAACACCATGATGTTCTAGACTATTACAACAAGACAATCACGTGTATTCATGAAGAAGGGAAACAAGGCAAGGTTCAAGGCATTCCAAGAGTTGTAGCTATTAGAGAGAATTCAACTATGTAGTTGAAAAAAAGTTTCAGAAAGAGATGACATATGTTTGCAGCCCATATGGAAGAGGTAGCCAAGGATAAATTGGAAAAAATTGAATAACATCCGTCCTTGAGGGATTCCAAATATGTTTTTAGGGAAATCCTAGGATTTACACCAAAGAGAGACATTGAATTCTCTATTGATTTAGTGTCAAGAGCTTCCTTAGTGTCCAAGACACCTTACGGAATGGGCACACGAAAATTGAAAGAGTTGCAGATGCAACTTGAAATTTTGTTAAAGAAGGGGTACATATGCCCAACCGTGTCACATTGGGGATCCACAGTTCTTTTTCTAAAGAAGAAATATGGAACCTTAAGGACGTGTATTGATTCCAGTTAGTTGAATAAGGTCACCATAAAGAACAAGTATCCTTTTCCAAGAATTGATGACTTATTTGATCAAGTGAAAGGTAAAAAAAAAATTCGAAGATCGTTACGAGGAAAATCTCTCTATGGCTAGGGGTAAACCACACCAGATGGAAATGACTATAGAAATCAACTCTAATATTAGGTATGCTATATAAGAAAATATGCTAACAAGACAAGATAAAGAGCCTACCTCTTATAGACGTTCGATGAAGTCCATCGTTGAGAACTTGACTCAAAGAAATACACCTGCAACGTGTCCTCAACAACCAAGAAATGTAAGCATATGGTGATAATATATCTAGTTAGCATATTAAATAGAAAAATACATCAACATTCATAACAAATATTCCCATGGAATATAAATTCAAATATTTGCAATATATTAATTGGACGAGAAAAAAGTATTTCTATTAAAAAGTAATCAACAAAAGTGAAAGAATTACAAACTTTTGTGTTGGCACGATTCAGAATTGAGAAACTAAGGCCCTTCCAGTTGGGCCTACACCACTTCAATCCTCCACCAAGGCAAGCTCATATAAGAGATACAATGAGGTTTTTAATCAACTAGGGAAGATATTAAAAGGAATGAACAATGTGTCCAGACTTAAAAGGACAAAGGGATGCACACTCAATATGAACTGAATAATTTCTCCAGAGTAACTTTTCTCTCAAAGTTGAATTCTTCTCCTTTTCTCCATAGCTCAGATATGGCCCATTTATAGACTTCAAATGGAACTGAAGGGTTCATTCAAAATGTTTCCAATATATGGAAGGTCAAGGATCATGGATCCCATGACGTGACATGGAAACCCGACACTATTTTTTAATTTTGGGCACAAAACCCAATGTGCATGGGCTGTAATGGTGCAACCTATGTATATGCATGTTGTATAATAGTTAGGGAGTGTATATGTGGAAAAATATTATTTTTAGCTTTGGGATTTGAAAAAAAGGGACTTCAAGTCTGCATAGGGAAATGGAAAAAGGCCTTCTGAGCAACTTTTCATGGGATGAGGTAAATATTGCTATAACAAAGATTGACTTGAGATGATATTATCATCAAGTAAGGATAAAAGAAGAAGACATAAAAAAAAAAATTTAGGAAAATATATGGGACTTATGAATTCATGGTGGTACTATTTGGACAATCAAATGCCCCATTTTTTTTCATGTTCCTAATTAATGGATTTTTTAGGGCGTTCCTGGATAAGTTTGTGATTGTGTTCTAATATGATATACTCATTTTCTCTAAGTCGTAATTTGAGCATGAGAAAAAAATTGAGAATAGTGTTGTAGGTTTTAAGAGAGCACAAATTTCATGCTAGGCTAAGTGCATCTTTTATCAAAAGAAGATTCACTACTTGGGGCATATTATTTCAGTAGAAAGGATAATAGTTGATGATGAGAAATGCCATTAGGATATTTCAAGTGCCAAAGAATGTGACATAGGTCACATCATTCACGTTTCTTGTCAGTTATTATGGAATATTCATAAAAGTGTTCAGAAATATTGCAAGCCCAATCACTTCTTTCCGAAAGGAGTGACGTTTGAATGGGCTTCCATGCGTGAAGAGAGATTTTAACAACTGAAGGAAATTTTAACAAGTGAACCGATATTGAAGATTGAAAATCTAGACAAAGACTTTGTAGTGTGGACGGATGCATGCAAGGAAGGGATTGGTAGCGTTCTCAGTCAAAAGGATCATGTGGTATGTTATGAGTCAAGAAAATTAAAAGAGCATGAGAGAAATTATGTTACGCATGACTTGTAATTAGCAGGAATTTTACATGCATTAAAAATGTGGAGACATTACCTCATGGGTAAATTTTTTAGTTAAGGACATACCATTGTGGTTTGAAGCATTTATTTGGATAGCCAACGCTAAATCCCAAACAAACTAGATGGTTGGAATTTCTTAGTGAATATGACTTTGAAATTAAGCACATAAAAGACATGGAAAATCAAGTGGTTGATGCATTCAACAGGAGAGCTCATGAAGTGAATATTTCAAGCATCAACGTATACATGGAATATTTAAAATATAAAATTATTGAAGCTGCAAATTCATATCAATAGTATGTGAAAATAAAATAAAAATTAAATCATGGTAATTTTCAGCATAAACTTATTTTTTATGAGCCAAAAGAAGATGAAATTATCATGTACAAAGGAAAATTATATGTGTCAAGTTCCTATGAACTAAAAAATCAAGTTCTAGGGGAAATGCATAATGTTCCATATGATGGGCACCTAGGATATTAGAAGACAATTGCAACTATGATAAGCCAATATTTTTTTCCAAGAATGAAGAAATAAGTGTCTAATTACATAGTAATATATATATATATATATATATGACAGGGAATCATAAACGACAACAATATCATACTCACGTGACACAGGGTTGAATCCTGTCGGCTACCTTATAACCCCTAAGGATAATCGTACAGCCCACAAGAACGCCTCCGGATAAATCGAGGTTTGAACTTGTGACCTATGTAACAACACAAACGCCTTAACAATACGTTTGTTGGCTGCTAGACCAAACCCCTGCGGGCTCAACGTAAAATTGTATATTAATGCACTAAGGATAATGAAAAAATAAGGGGAGGAGGAATGTAACATGCACAGGTTGTAATATATATTTGTACATATGATATATAGGTTGTTGTGCCATTGTGTTTTTGGGTTTGAGTGACTATATTACTTTTGGGTTTTTGGTATGGGTTATGTTCTTTGCACAAATAGACCTATTGTCCACATTGTGTCGGGCGCATGGGGGGGTGTTAAGGTCCTAACCCCCACATGGGTAGATTAATGTATTCAGATGTAATAAAGGTCAATATTAATAAGACCTTTCAATAAAAGAGAATTAGGCGGATGTAAGAAGACCTAATAGAAGCTTCCGCTTCTAGAAGGATCTTCCTCTAGATGCTTCTTTTTAG
>ML776762.1:2054185-2145378 GCA_009831015.1 Picea engelmannii | reverse complement strand
CTCTCTCTCTCTCTCTCTATATATATATATATATATATATATATATATATATTGTAAACAATGGGGATGTATGATGAATATAAGATTAAAGGTGTAGATCTAAATAGATTGTTGGTTTTCTCGGTTTGGGTTTCAAGGGTAAATTTTTTTTTGTAATTTATGTGTGTGCCATTGTTTTAATTAAGAATATCTTTGCAATAACTAATTGTATATGAAAAATACAACATTACAATGAACTTCTTCTATCTTTGCATACAATGGCCCTATATTTATAGAATCATAACAGGGTATTTGATAAATTTATTCAAGTGTGAATTGGAGGACACTTTGGGGTACATCCCATATTTTCAATCATCCCAAGGTGAGCTTTTGGGTCAATCTTGGGGTCTTGTCTTGAATTACATCACACTAGAAGTGGTTTAGGCCTAACCAAACTCATAAATGTGTTGTTTCCACATCCGTGTAGACCGTGCACTATGCACATTTGGATTTGATTTGGCCCACAAAGATATGCGTGTGTTGGAATTATTGGAACTGTGAAAAACTTTATGGGTTTTCTGTATAGTTTTGGTCATCTTTCTAGATTTGATTATGTACATGTTGGGAGTATGTTGTATATGTGCTTGTTTTTTCTTCATCCATTGTCTCTATTTCTATGAGAAATTTTTTGGTGATAACAATGGGCTAATAGAAAAGTGATGATTCTATTTAGTTTACGTGATGCAGACCTCCTATCCCTCCTCAGGGTTGCACGATCTCTTGGTCATGATCTTCTAGTTAAGGAGCCGAAATGGCTCTTCCAGTTCCAACTGGAACCCTTCGAAATGAACACATAGGTCCACTCCACGAATGCTCGATTGGCTTTTTCCAAGAGCCAAGCATGAGCTACAACCGTGCAATACCAAGGACTGTGACCGCACCCTTATCCTTCCTGCCTTTCTCTATTTCACGATCTCACAACTCGGAGGTTTGCAACGCAGGAACTCTGCTCTCTCAACTCGCAATACCCTAGTTTACGAAATGGCCCGACCTCGCTATTTAGCAATTCGGGGTTTTGGAAGTCAATCCCTCTGTCCTTCCAACTTGCAAGATCTGAGATCACGATGTGGATCAATGGTCGAGCTCAGCCTTTAGTTGATGGTCCAGATCAAATCACGATTTCACGATTCGGAAGTTTGAAAACCAAGACCTTCGTCCTTCCAACTCACGAGACTCGAGATCGCGGTGTGGACCAATGGTCCAGATCCACCTATGCTCGATGGTTTAGATCAAATTTCCATCTCGCGACTTGAAGGTTTGAAAAATAAGGGACTCCACTTTCTGTTTCACGATATATGAGTTCGCGAAACAGACAGCGCCCGTTATCTCGCGATCTTGGGACTCGGGATTTTGAAGAACCACGAACAATATCTCCTAGTTCATGATGTACGAGTTCACGAAATGGACATCCCTCACTATCTCACGATCTCGCGACTCGATATTTTGGAAGATAAGGGCCCTATCCCTATGGGTGTTGATACCCAAGTTCACGAACTGAACCAACAGTCCAGATCTATCTGAGATCGATGGCCATTGTTCCTCCTGAGATTTTGGACATCAAGTAGCCCTCGCCTCTAACCTCCTTGCAGCTCCACTTTATCCAATGGTTTGTGAGGTTTCGGTGTTCCTCCTCGAGGACTCTCCACCATTCGTTCGAGGAATCTCCTCAAGTATGCACTCCTCCTTCCAATTGGATGATCCACGGGAATCCCCACAGCGATCCAACGCTCAAGGGTGTTCTCCCCCCTGAGCTTTTACTCGAATCCGACTTAGAATATTTTCTAAGTCTAAAAAGATTCACTCTTTGCTCCTTCCAGGGAATGAGTTCCTGGTCTCAAAAACACCTTTTGAAGTGTTATCCCTCCTGAGATTTATCTGGTTCAGACTTCGATCTCCCATGCACTCCTTGCGTCTGAGGGATTTCAATAACTTAGGTTCACAACGTTTTCTCTCTGGCTCGATGCACACCTTACAGAGCTCCCAGTGAAGAGAAAAACAATTCCACAATTCTCCTTCCTGGCTTGATGCACACCTTGCAGAGATCCAAATGAAGAGAAACAATTGAAACTATCCAAATCTCACAGTTCCATTCACTTGTTTATAAAACAGAAAATAACAGGAAATTACACACAGTCCAAGCATGAAACCTTTGGATCAAATTTCCATTTTATTCTATTCATAAGTGCTCAATAGCTACTAAATACATAAAAAAATACATTAACTCCAAAAACTGAGACTTCCTTCTCACTCGCAGTTCTCTTACAACTCGATTTCTCTGTCTCTCTCTTTACCTACGCTAATTGGCTTTCAAACTTTTACATAACTCAAAATGTTTCTAGGGCTTTTTTTCCCTGGCTACTTGCCTACTCTAAAATTCATCCTACACTATCTAAGTCCAGTCGAATTCCAGAGCCAAATTGGAAACTCCTGCTCTATTTTCAATTTCAAAAGCTTTCTTCACAGGGTAAAATTCGGCACCGATTTAAGCGTGCCTCAAAAAGTGAATTCTGGTGCTGAGTGGAGGCGGATCTCGAAATTCGTTGTAGCCTCCCATGTCGAAGTTCTGGAAGAAATCACAGATTTTGAATGTTCCCACCTCTATGCACTTGACACGATGCTCCTGCATCATACTCCCCTTGACAAAAATTCATGGACTCCTGTCCATAAACTCCTCTACTGATTTCCCCTACTTCTAGATAGCAACTTCGTTTTCCCAACTGGAATCTTTGATTGGGTGCCCCTTCCATTTGACCAGACACTCAAAATAATTCTTCCTCCTGGTCTTCTTGTCAATCCTCTGATCAACAATTTTCTCCATCTGCGACTTTTTTGCTATAGGCATCTTTTTCTCCCACTGAATCTTTCCTTGATCTTTTGACTCTTCTGTGTCATCTCTCATGTAAGGATACAGGTCTGAAATATTGAATATGGGTGAAATTCCCACACCATCTAGCAGCTCGATCTCATGGGCATTTGCATCAAACTTCCTCAAGATCTTGCAGGGTCCTATCTTTTTCATCTTCAAGTTGTTGTATGTTCCCCTAGGGAACCTTTCCTTCCTAATATGTGCTAAAACCTGATCTCCCACTTCAAATTGAAGTTCTGTGTGATGTTGATAATCTCTGTGTTTTTATTTCTGGTTAGAACTCTACAATTGTTCTTTGATCCAACCATGGAGTTTTTGCATTTCAACAGCAAAATCCTCTTCTCCAGCGCTTCTGATCTCTCCCTGTTCCAAGTCCCTTAAATCAAACACCCCCCTGGGTTGCATTCCATAGAGTATTTGGAATGGGATCCTTCTAGTGCTTCTGTTCAGTAAGTCATTTTATGCAAATTCTGCTTGTGGAAGAATCTAATCCCACTGGTTATGGTGTTCAGTAACCAGAATCCTCAATAAGTTTCCCAAACTTATATTTACCACCTCAGTCTGCCCATCTGTCTGAGGGTGATAAGCTGAGTTGAAGGACAAATATGTCCCCATATTTTTCCACAATGTCCTCCAAAAGTGACCAACAAATTTTTTGTCTATGTCTGAGACAATGCTCCTGGGTAGACCATGAAGTCTTACAACTTCTCTAAAAAATAGATTTGCAACATGTGTTGCATCACTGGTCTTCTAGCATGGGATGAAATGTGCCATATTTGAAAACCTATCTACCACCAAAAATATGGAATAAAATCCCCTTTGTGTTCTTGGCAATCCCAACACGAAATCCATTCTTATTGCATCCCAAGGCCTCTCTGGTATTAGCAATGGTTGATACAATCCAGTGTTCTGTCTTTTCCCGTTTGCATGTTGAAAGATTCTACATTTGTTCAAAAAATTTATCACCTATATTTTCATACCTAGCCAATAGTATGAACTTCTCAATTGTGCAAATGTCTTATCATGGCCAAAATGTCTAGCCAATCCTCTACTATGCTTCTCCTTTAGAAGATTTCCCCTCATTGAGCATCTTGGTATGCACAGTTGGTTTCCTATGAACAACAATCCTTCCTGAACCATATACTCTATCCACTAACTTCTATCTCTTAGTACAGGGCTTGTACATGCTTCATAGGCCTCCTTGAAATCTACATCATCACAATACATATCCTTAAGGTGTTCAAACCCCAAGGTCTCCACTTGGAATTCCTGCAGAATTAAGTATCTCTTGCTTAATGCATCAACAACCTTGTTAGCATTCCCAACAATATGTTTTATGACAAAATTAAAATTGTTCATAAATTCAACCCATTTTGCATGCCTCTGGTTCATTTTTTCTTGTCAAGTTATGAATTGTAAAGCTTGGTTATTGCTGTACAAGACAAACTCTTGCGGGACAAGGTAATGCCTCCATTTCTTCAATGCTTGAATTATGGCATAGAAATCCTTGTCATATGTGGAGTATTTCCTCTTAGTCTCATTCATCTTTTCGCTGAAATAGTCAACAGGTCAATTATCCTAACTCAAAACTGCTCCTATTGCAACTCCACTTGCATCACATCTCACCTGAAATGTCTTCCCAAAATTCGGTAAGACCAGAATTGGTCATTCTGTTATCTTCTCCTTCAGTATATTGAATCTCCTTTCGACCTCCTCTGTCCATTTAAAAGACTTGTGCCGCTTCTTCACTGTATCCATCATGGGTGCACAAATCCCACTGAAGTCTCTGGTGAACTTTATATAAAAACTTGCTAAACCATGAAAGATCCTTACCTCGAACATGCTCCTTGGTGACGACCATTCTCTGATTGCTTTCACCTTCTCTGGATCCATCTTCAGTTCATTCGAAGAGATCACAAAACCCAAGTAGATGAGTTCAAACTTCATAAAAGAGGACTTCTTCAAATTGATCAACAACTTCTCTTGTTGTAGCCTCCTCATCATTAGCGTTAGGTGCCTCAAATGCTCCTCTTTAGTTCTACTAAAGATTAGTATATCATCCAGATATACAACCACAAAATTTCCAATGAAATCTTTCAGAATTTCATTCATCAACCTCATAAAAGTGCTCGGGGAATTCTTTAAGATGAATGGCATAACCAACCACTCATACAGGCCTTCATTTGTCTTAAAGGATGTTTTCCATTCATTACCTTCTCTCATCCTAATCTGGTGATATCCACTTTTTAGATCTATCATAGAAAAGAAATTTTCTCCACTTAAGCAATCCATTAAATCATCCATTCTTGGTAAAGGAAATCTGTACCTGATGGTGATCTTGTTGATGGCCCTCGAGTCTATGCACATTCTCCATCCTCCATCTTTCTTTGGGATTAACACAGTTGGTACTGTGCATGGGCTCAAAATTTCTCTGACGAAGCCCTTATCCAGCAATTCTTGGACTTGGCTCTTCACCTCCTCATTTTCTCGAGGTGTTAATCTGTACGCTACCTTGTTTGGCAGGCTTTCTCCTGGTATCAAATCGATATGATGACTGATACTCCTGATAGGTGGAAATGAGTTTTGCAGCTCATCCACCACTATATCAGCAAAATTATCTAGCAACTGCTGAACTTCTTCAGGAAATCATCCATTGATGTACTCGTTAGGATGACTCTGGGCTTCCTCACCACAATGAACTGCATCTCCTATTCTTCCTTGGCTTCCTTCAAGCATTCCTTCCCACTCATGAGAAGTATGCTTGTGTTGGTTTCCTCTTTCGCTTTCTTCTCCTCCATCGGCAATAACATATGCGTCCTACCATTCTTCTCCAATGTGTATGTATTCTTCCTTCCATCATGAATGAAATTTCTGTGAAACTGCCATGGTCTCCCCAACAAAATCTGGCATACATCCATGGGAATTACATCACATAGGATTTCATATTTATATCTTCCTATTTTAATTTCAACCAGGCATTGTTTAGTAATCATTACTTGGTGTTCTTTTTGTATCCATGATACTTTGTATGGCCTTGGATGTGGAGTTGTCTTCAGCTCCAATTTCTCCACCATCTCTGTGGATACTATCTTGTCAGTGCTCCCACTATCAATGATCACCTTGCATACTTTATCCTTAGTCTTGCAAGCTGTCCTGAAAAGATTGTTCCTCTGCATTGGATTTTCAATTTTTGCCTCTGGTTTTAAGAGAAATTTTCTCAACATCAGGGATGCTCCATCCTCTACTCCTTCTGCTTCAACATCTCTTCGTTGCGCTTCTGAGATATGAGCTTCTCCTCCTCCCTTATTGTTCTTGGGACATTCAAAAAGACATGTGCCCTATCTTTCCACAGTTATAGCACCTTACTCCTCCTCTGCCTCTTCCTATAGAAGATTTTCTTCCACCAATATGTCCTCCTCGTGAACTTCCTCCTCATTCTGAGTGATTGTGTGGTTTCTCAGCCTCATCCTTTGACTGGTGCGCTTTGTCACAGTTAAATCCCTTTCTTTTCCTTGGGACCAAACTTTTTCCTCTTCCTCATTGGTTTTGTTTTCTGGTCAGCTTCTCCTCTGCCTTCAGCGCAAACTGATAAGCATCTTCCACAGTCCTCACTAACATCATTCTCAGCTCATCTTGGACTTCATATCTCAAGACATTTACATATCTGGTGACCTTTTTTTTATCTCTCTCCCTTTGTCCAGTTCTGAAGTTCAGCCAGTGGAACTCCTTGGTGTACTCCTTGACTGTCATTCCTTTCTATCTCAGGTTCTGTAGCTTCCTAAACAGATTGATCTGGTAGTCCTTGGGTATGAAATTAGCATTTATCTTGGCTACCATCCTATCTCAACTCTTTATCCTTTGTTTTCCTTTACTTCTCCTCTTAGCCTGTAGTTCGTTCCACCACAGTGCTGCATGCCCTTTTATCCTGGTGACTGCCTGCTTCACCTTCTTCTCCTCATCGACATATTCATAGTCGAAATTCTTGTCCATGGACCTTCTCTAGTCCAACATTTCTTCATCATCTAGATTTCCCTCATACATGGGGACCTCTATCTTAGCTCTACCTTCTAATCTGGAAACTGTTCTCAACAAACGTTCTTCTACAACATCCTCTCCTGTAGCTTCTTCAACCTCAACCTCTTCACTTTCTGCATCGTTGACATCCCCAACATCAGGTTCTCTTCTATATCTTGCTTCCATTTCTTCCATTCAGGCGCAAAACTCTCGCATCTCCCTTTCTACAACATGGTTGGCTAAAGGAAGCTCTCGTCATCTTGGCGGCATTGTGTTGACTGTCTGTCAAACACAGAGTACAGCTCTGAGTTTTTGTCCCCTTGTTTTTCCTCCTTTGCTTGAAATCTACAGATGAAAAACATGCTCTGATACCACTTGATGCAGACCCCCTATCCCTCCTCAGGGCTGCACGACCTCCCGGTCAGGATCTTCTAGTTTGGGAGCCGAAATGTCTCTTCCGGTTCCAACTGGAACCCTTCGAAACGAACACACAGGTCCACTCCACGAATGCTCGGTTGGATTTTTCCAAGCACCAAGCGTGATATCCCACCGTGAAATACCAAGGACTATGACCATTCCCTTATCCTTCCCGCCTTTCTCTATTTCGCGATCTCGCAACTCAGAGGTTTGCAACGCAAGAACTCTGACCTCTCAACTTGCGATACCCGAGTTCGCGAAATGGCCCGACCTTGCTATTTCAAAATTCGGGGTTCTGGAAGTCAAGCCCTCTGTCCTTCCAAATTGTGAGATCTGAGATCATGATCTGTATCAATGGTCTAGCTCCGCCTGTAGTCGACGATCTAGATCAAATCGTGATTTTTCGATTCATAGGTTCGAAAACCAAGACCTCTGTCCTTCCAAATCGCAAGACCCGAGATCGCAATGTGGACCAATGGTCCAGATCCACCTATGCTCGACGGTTCAGATCAAATCTCCATATCGCAACTCAGAGATTTGAAAAATAAGGGAATTTTCTTTCCGGCTCATGATATTCGCGTTCACGAAACAAACAACCCTCATTATCTTGCGATCTCACAACTTGGGATTTTGAAGCACCATGAACACTACCTCCCATCTCGCAATGTCCGAGTTCACAAAATGGAAAACCCTCGCTATCTCACGATATCGCGACTCAAGATTTTGGAAGACAAGGGCCCTATCGCTCTGGGTGGCGATTCCCGAGTTCACGAACTGAACCAATGGTCCAGATCTATCCGAGATCAATGTTAGTTGTTCCTCTTGATATTTTCGACGTCAAGTAGCCCTCACCTCTAACCTCCATGCAACTCCACTTTATCCAATGGTTTGTGAGGTTTCAATGTTCCTCCTCGAGGATTCTCGACTTTCCATTCAAATATTTTAACTCCCCTCACCTAGATCTATGCAGCGTTAAAGTCTGTGCTCCTCCTTCCAATCGAACGATCCATGGAAATCCCCATAGTGATCCAACACTCAAGGGCGTTCTCCCCCCTGAGCTTTTACTCAACTCTGACTTAGAATATTTTCTAAGTCTGCGAAGATTCACTCTTCACTCCTTCCAGAGAATGAGTTCCTGGTCTCGACAACACCTTTTGAAGTGTTATCCCTCCTGATATTTATTTGGTTCAGACTTTGATATCCCACGCACTCCTTGCGTCTGAGGGATTTCGATAACTTAGGTTCATGACGTTTTCTCTCTGGCTCGATGCACACCTTCTAGAGCTCCCAGTGAAGAGAAAAACAATTCCAAAACATTCCTTCATGGCTCGATGCACACCTTCCAGAGCTCCAAATGAAGAGAAACAATTGAAACTATCCAAATCTCACAGTTCCAGTCACTTGTTTATAGAACAAAAAATAACAGGAAATTACACACAGTCCAAGCACGACACCTTTGGATCAAATTTCCATTCTGTTCTATTCATAAGTTCGCAATGGCTACTAAATACATACAAAATATATTAACTCCAAAAACTGAGACTTCCTGCTCACTCACAGTTCTCTTACAACTCGATTTCTCTATCTCTCTCTCTACCTACGCTAATTGGCTTTCAAACTTTTACATAACTCAAAATGTTTCTAGGGTTTTTTTTTCCCTGGCTAATTGCCTACTCTAAAATTCATCCTACACTATCTAAGTCTAGTCGCATTCCAAAGACAAAGTGGAAACTCCTTCTCTATTTTCAATTTCAAAAACTTTCTTCACAGGGTAAAATTCGGCACTGACTCAAGCGTGCCTCAAAAAGTGAATTTTGATGCTGAGTTGAGGAAGATCCTAAAATCTGTTGTAGCCGCCCATGTCGAAGTTCTAGAAGAACTCGCACGTGTTGAATGTTCCCGCCTCTATGCACTTGACACAATGCTCCTGCATCATTATGTTTCCATTATTTCTTCGGTATGTTGGGTGTGAGGATAAGAGAGACAGAGATCCTAATACCTTCTACATATTTTGAACTATAGGTGGATTCATGCAATTTACCTAGGGAGGATAATATGGGTAATATGGGGTACCTAGAGTGGTACCCAAGGGGATAATGAATGTAATGTATCCACAATGTTAGAAAATACCCACTATATAATTAAAAGGAAATAATACAATAATAAGGGGTAGTTGGCATAGAAGATTAGGAATACTCATGAAAACGTGTGTTAGATTATATTGTCTTGTAGCAAGCATTTATTGTGGAATGATTCTTTACACAAAAAGTATTGTATGGTGTTACCTTATCTTAAGGGTCCTTCTCTATATTTTGGTGTTGTTCATGGTGTATGCTTTTGTATTTTGGATGTTCAATGGCTTATTTATGAATTTAAGGGATACATTTTCTCTTATATATTTTAAATCTCACTACAAGTGGCAAAGGTATATGATAATATCATGACATCTCATGTGGTGGTTTGATAAACATTTCTTGGAGTTGGATGCCTAGAAGCTCACTTTATATCCTAGGCCTAATCTCCCTCCCTTAGCCATGTCTAATGCCACAGAAACTATACTTAATTCTAAATATATTCTAATGGTGTCGATATTACAACATGAAGGATGAATATCCCATAGAGAGATCATCTGTGGTGGTTTGAGGACTCATTGATGGATCTTGATCCTGGAAGATAATTTTTGGGCCTAATAAGTAAGTTTAGTCACTTGACAATGGTCCAACTATTCATATCAATACCTACTTCTCCAAAAACCCTAATGGTGCCGATATGTACACTAAGAGTAAAATGATACATTTGGCAGGTCATGTGTGTGGGTTCAAGGTGTTTTTCTTGGTCTTGAATGCATGGAATATTCCTTAAAGGATTAAAGCATAGGTTTATTTAGGCCACCATTTTGAGGAACCCTTAACCCATAACTTATTCTTAAAAATTGTAATAGTGCACATTACTCCACTTGGAGGAAAAATATCCACTTCAGGGGTCAAGCATTTTTCTTTCTCCTTAATTCTTATAATCTTCATTTATGTCCTAATACCTAGTTTACCCCCCTCTCCCCCAACAAAAACCATATCTAGGACCCTAAGACCCATACCATGTTCTAAAAACTTCATAATAACATAAATATCCCCACTCAGATATGCTTAAGAGGTCATGTGTAGTGGATAAAGGTGTCATTATTGAGAATTGATGCTTAGATTATTCCTTTATTGTAATGAAACTCGACTCCATGTTGAGGCACATTAATACAATTCCATCTCTATAAACACTATAAAATTCAAAATTCTTTAAAGATGGCCCATAAATTTACTACGATACCATCAATAATTTTTTTCCAACCATACCATAGGATGGAATTTACACATTAACTTCTCTAATATCACAATGTAATGTAACTAATCACCCATGTGCACTTTGGGATGGTGGAGAACTATAAAGTTTCTCAAATTTCCCACAATTTCACCTTAAACCATAACTTGATACTCTCTCTCTCTCTCTCTCTCTCTCTCTCTCTCTCTCTCTATATATATATATATATATATATATATATATATATATATATATATATAGAGAGAGAGAGAGAGAGAGAGAGAGAGAGAGATTATTTCCTACATATGATACAATAATGCAAGCATACTAACATGCTATCTCATGCATACTTACTTTAAACATTTGGAAGTATAAATATGCACAAAAACACATAAATACACATAAAAATAAACAACATTAGAGAATGCATAATCATAAAACTTATATTTTGTGAAATAACGAAGTTGATACAGAACTCAAATGTTCCAGCCAACCATATACCTCATTTCTACAACTCTCTCAACAAAAGGTTTCCATCAAGATGGGGCTAAGAAACCACTAGGGAAGAGGATACCTAATCAAACCACATATATAGTCAGTATATAAAATTTCAAGGTTAAGAT
Source organism: Picea engelmannii (assembly GCA_009831015.1). Lineage (NCBI taxonomy): Eukaryota > Viridiplantae > Streptophyta > Pinopsida > Pinales > Pinaceae > Picea > Picea engelmannii. Next base: position 2,134,110 of record ML776762.1, on the reverse strand, counting down.
ACCAAACTATTGCATCAATTCCAACCAATAGACTCTCATTCCACTCAGCCGACACAACCCAAGGATGTGTACCCCATTCATTGCACTGCAATCCCTCAAGTTATCCCACTTATCTTCCAGGGCTTCAACATAGGACAAATAGGAAGTATTATATATGTGGCTCCAAGAACTGCAAATACAATAATGGATTCTCTAGGAAGACTCTAGGCCTCAGACACTGGGAAATCCTATCCACACAATTCTCCCTCCAAGGCTCCAACCTTCCCCAAGGAAACCTAAGGATAATTTTTCACCTGAATTGTAATGTACTTAGGGAGGATAAGATTATTAATATGGGGTACGTCCCTAGGTAGGGATATCGACACCATTAGAAGGTTTTGATATCTAGGTATGAGTCTTGTTTCTTTGGACATGGTTAGGGGAGGAAACTTGGCCTCAATCCATAAAGGTAGTTTCTAAGGATGAAGCGACATGAATGATGACTTGAACCACTAGATAGGACCTTTGTATGGATCTTTGGCCATGAAGAGGTGGCATGGGATCTATTGGAAGGTTTTTAGAATTAGATTTGGGTCATGGTTCCTTGAATGTGGTTGAGGGAGGAAATGTTCAGTATGTGTTATATTATTTGCATGTGTGTGTGTGGGTGCGTCAGATTCAACAACTGCATCTGACGATCCCTATGGTACTAAGGTTTTGGTAGCTATGGAATACCTAAAATATTGTATATATTGTATTGTGAATGGTGAAATTAATGAAATGAAGAGTTCAAAGGTTTGACACCATGGAAGGTCAGTTTTCTCTCAGTTAAGGGTTTTCAATGCAAATATCTATGTAATGTCTGTATGAGCCATTGATTAATTTCTATTTTTCTTAAGAATCTGTATCCATTGATTTAGTTCACAGATTTAAAACATACATGTGGTATCAAATCCATTTTTGGATTTAGGGGGACGCCTTTGTTGCTAAGGGTTGGGCTCGATATTGATAGATTAATTTTATCTTGGGTTTTTGATAAACCTAGGTTTAGTGGGATCTTTTGCAGTGGTGATTCAAGTGTAGAAAGAGGAATGGAGAGCTCTTCTAGAATCAATATAGATAATTTCAACGGTAAAAAAATTGATATATGGAAGCTCAAGATGGAGGACCTTATTGTAGACAAAGAACAATGGATCGTTGTGGATCCTGGTACATAGCCTACTTGTATGCAATTACGTGCAGAAAATCTATTGGTACACAATCTTATGGTACAAAAACGACTAGTACACAACCTACAGGTATGTCGAAGGAAGATTGAGAGAAGTTTGATAGAAGAGAAAGGACTACTATTCGACTCTACTTGGTATATTCGGTGTTGTTGAATTTCTTAGGAGAATCTACATCCAAGGAAATATGGGATAAGTTAGGGAATATGTATTAATCAAAATCCCTGGTAAAAAAGTTGTTTCTTCGAAAGAAGTTGTATAATATTAGGATGGAAGATTGAGATTCTGTGATAGAACATCTAAATTCCTTCAATACTATGGTAAGTCAACTTGTCTATGTTAATATTATGATTTCAAAAGAAGATAATTGTATTACTTTGTTATGTTCTTTGTGAGACACTTGGGATAATATGGCTTTAGCAATTCGTAGTGTTATCGCTCAGTTTGTAATCTAGGTCAAGTAGCTTGAAAGGTAAGGATCAAATTAGCGTAACAGGAGCTTCCCCACCCACTGTCACCTCGATGGGGGGCTCTTTCTATTTTGGGTGGATAAACTCAAGGGAGACGTCCCTGGCAATCTGGGGTTTTGAAAGGAAAAGGGTTAAAGGATCAAGATAAGTTTTCACTTTCATAGATTACCGCCAAGAAGATAGTCAAGATGAAGATAAACCACAGAGGGGGCACCTATTTGCGAGACAAGGAAACGATAAAACTAATGCATGGAAATAGTGGTTAGCACTTCATAGATTAATGACTATCAACATTTAATATACATGAGCATAAATAGCAGTAATTATTGACGAAGTTAATGATTGCAAAAATGACTATGGCTTATAATGTTACTTCTCAATAAACACTGGAAATGATATAACATTCAATGTATATAATCAATCTTAGAATTAGCATAGAATATCATCTATTGCTCATACAAGACAGGAGTGATGCATCAAGCTCACTAGAGGTGACGCCAACCTTCTTTAGGGTTAGTTTGGTAGACAAAGAGCTCAACGTTTTGCAAATAGGTCAATGAAAATTATCAACACATCAATGTCTATCATTGGATGACTTAGCCACAACGTTTTCTATCAAATTAGAGTTCAAACAAGGCATGACGTCATCATAAATCTAGGGTTAGTTAGACATTAGGGTTAGTTAGGGTTTCAAATTTAAGAAGTTTGAAAGTGTTGTTTTGGCACAAGAATCTCAACGTTGGAGAGTTATAATAGTGCCTTAGGGTATTATGGAGTCAAGAAGCAAGGGCTAGGTTTCATGAGAATCTAAATCTAAGGACAAGAGAGTTAGGCTCTATGGTGCTGCAATGGCAGGGCCATAGAGTCAAAACCCTAAGGGGAGGAGGCTCATTCCGGTGTTGTTTAATCAAGGCCTCATGCTCCTCCCTCTTTCCTTAAAAATCCTTGGCAAAATGGCTAGCTTCAAAACATAAATCTAGGGGTGAAAAGTGTTCCAAGAGCAAGGCCTTTCAAACCCTAAAAGTAAAAACCCTAGGTGTAAAATTAATTAGGCCTAGGACGTCTTCTTTCTTCAACTTATGTTCAAAAGATAACTCAGAAAAAACGGGAATTAGTGTAGCAATGACTAGGCTATATCCTCCTTAATCAATGGCTAAAACAAGTTTTCTACCATGGGGACATATAGAAAGGACCTACTTGTGTGCTTGCTACCTAGGGTATCAATCATTAAGAAAAATAATAACAATGTAACAATAAATGCAAGAGATTTAACCTACAACCATTCATTTAAGAAGTTTTGCATAAGAAATACACTTACAAATCAATGAAGAGCTTATCAAACCCTAGTTGTAAACCTTCCAATGATAGAAAACACCATAAAAATGCCAAGAATGATCCTCCACAATAGTAGCGCCTCACTTCCAAAAGAAAAATACCAAGACAAAAGACTAAAAATGATTCTCTCCCAAGAGAGTGATTTATGTTCTGTAAAAATGAGAGGCAACGTCCTCTATTTATATCATCCTCATGACCTTTAATTACAAAATAGGTCATTTAAAACAACCGACAAGGCTGACTAACAATATTACACTGTTTGTCACAATTAATGCTAAAAATGTTACAATATGAGCTCAAAAGGGAGACATCAGGCCCCTCTGAGGGAGACGTTGCCCCTTTTTGGGCAAGATCAACATCCAGGAAGTGGAATGTTGGCCCTTTTAGGGATTCTCCAAGCTGCCAAATGTGCCAAATGACCCCAACACACTGCCACACACTCCATAAAATGTCCATCTACCTCAGGTGATGTCCTGTCCATCAAAAGTAATCGTCCCATCTGTAGTGGGTGATCCCCCCTAGGCCGGGCTCTGCCAAAGTGTCCTTGGTAAGGATGTCCTTCTTCTTTCTAGTGCAATGGCTCATCACCACGTAGTCCTACCTCTTCCATCCCAACAACCATCTGACGGGCTCTTCAGCCCCATGGAGGTCCGAACTAATCATATCCCAATGTGTACCGGTCCACTAGTACCTGTCCGTCGGGTATGGTCCTGAACATCAAAGACTACGCCCTCCATGGGCTCATCAGTCCTCGGGATCATAGAAATGTTAGTCATATTTCATCATTAAATTTATCAAATACATGCAATAAATCCCTAGCATATCATCTAAGAGCTCAAAGACATTACACAGATCTACTATACAAAGCTGAAGAAAACCAATAGAATAACCTATTGGGCTAATAGCCACAAGAAAAGAAAAGTGTCCTCAGAGAATCATTCAAGCCATGTTTTATGAGGTGATATGGTCTAGGGATGTCCAGTCACAGTAAGACCAAGGGCAGGTGTTTTCTGTGGGTGCCTTTTTAGGAGGCAAGTTGTACCCGTCATGGATGCATTTTTTCCAAGGACTTTATTGCCTTTATTTTTCATTTGTTTCTTTTCTTTCTTTTTTACTTCAAGGTCTAACCAGAGGACACTGCCTTGGCATGGTGACCAGAGTTGACAGTGTTACCCACTGGTATCTTCACAGAAATGATAAGGCTGGCTCGTGATGAGACCCCCTTTCCCTTGTCCATGCAACCAAAGGTCACTGCCTTGGCGTGGTGACCATATAGTGGCAATGCCATACTGCTGGATACCTATGAAATTAATGGGTCAGCTCATGATGAGACCTCCCATCCTCTTTCTTAGTCCTTATTTTATTAATTTTCTTAGAGTCCCTTTAGTTTCTTATCGAGAGGCTTTTTATTGCCTTCTCGGGGATCCCTGGGCGAAGCATCTCTAGGTTTTATTTCCTATGGCTTTTATCTTTTACCAGCTTCTTTTACCCCCTGTACCTTTAGCCCCTTCTTCCCACAAGACAAAGTGTAACCCTCAAAAGGTCATCCTAATGGCCAGACTAGGGGAATGGGATAGATGTGAGGGAGATAAGATGATAAAATGGTGGGAATGGATGATGGCTCTGCAAATCCCCTTTGGTGGCTAACCAAAACCCATGAATACAAGCTTGCTAAGTCACCCCATCAATCACCCCAAAAATGGTCAAGTGGATTAGTGTAAGATCCAAGCAGTCATTAGAAATGAAAGGAACCTAATGCATATCTAAGAAGGTTATAACAATCAAACATGACACATACCATGATACCTTGGACCAATTACCTCATGGAACAAGATTCCTCTCCGATGCAAGTCCAAGCTGATGGTGATGGAAGTTGTTGTTGCCGACAAAACAAATCTGGTAAGGAAGAAGAAGCATGGGCCCTCTAGGACCATGCTCAGGTCAATCCTTCTCTCGGTACTTCATGTCTAGGACCTGTCGGCCTCGAGACATGATCTCCTAGTTATCCCTAGATATCAGGGATAACATCTGGCTCCAACTCGGGGACATGTGCTAACCGTAGAGCGCATGAGAAGCTCAACAATCTTTGGCATAAACCTATAGACCTGCTCACACTTGACAAGAAAGCATCAGCGACAAAAGGTGGGGTGGTATTGCCACCCTACAAAACAATACATGTATACATATGAGATAAAACAATCAAGATGCATATATAAGGGAAACAAACAATAAATGCAGATGGTATAATACACGGAAAGTGCCTACCTACCTATACTTACCTGTGGAGTTAGGTTACCCCACCCTGGTGGGATATGAGGAGATGCCCACTGAAAGGAACTGTGCGCCTTCTTCCCTCCAGTGTAGATAGGTAATAGGAGTCATTAACTGACTTCTTTCCAATCTTAAAAGGGCCAAGCCAAAAATGATTGTCTTCTTTGATATTAGTAGGCTTCCCTTTATTAGCATCCCACATCCAAACCATGTCTCCCTCCTTGTACTCTTTGACTTTAAAATTTGTCGTTCGTTGAATAACCCTGGTGTATTGTGTAGAGGGAGGTGGGTGGGATTCTACTACGAATATTTCCTGCTGTGAAGGACGGATCCGCACAACATTTTCCACCTTCTTTAGTATTTTCACAGTATCTGATTTTTTAGATTTCAGATCACCAATGAGCTGTTGGTATTCTTATTTTGTGGGCCATTCAATCTGTCTCGAATTTTCCTCTTTTGCAAAAAGGCGTATCTTCTGGAGAACATTTATGAGGAGTCGACATGTTTTTGTCACGTGCTTTGTCATCTTTGATGGAATCGCTGGACTTTTTCTCATACGTTGTAGTTACGAGTATATTCTGGATACAACCAATAGTTCCATCCTTCAATAGTCCATCTGATCCTTGGAGAAAATTTTCAAACTGTTCTCTGATAGATGGTACCTTGATGACTTCTCTCAAAGGGATAGTCACAAGCATCTTAGATAATGCTCCTTCAAGATCAAAATTTAGATTAACCCATTCAGCATTGGATGTTTTAAGAAAGATTACATCCACAGGTGGGTTTTTTGTTTGGTAAGTGGAAGGTTGGTCCAATTTCTTTCTTCTATATACCTCGAGCTCTTGTTTCTTTAGCTTCTCTTTTGATTCCTGGTCTAGTTTGTTTATCACCGCCATCCTGGCTGACCTGGTTGCTTCTTTGATGGCCTCTTGATGCTCTTCAACAGTAATATTTATTTGAGGGCCTTCTATGATGTAGTCTACATTGTTTACCTATTGATGGCCACCACTACTACACGGACATTCATGTTCCCAATGTGCTTCACTGCATTGAAAACACCAAGGGTTTTCATCCACAATGATGGTGCTTGGAACTTTCATGTATTTGAAAACATCTTTGTGCCCCTCAATGAAATTACTTTTTCTTTGTAGTGGATAGCCATATTCGTCTGAATCTTTCGAGGTATCAGAGGCATCATCAGGAAAATCACCCCAATTTGTGTCTTCTCCCGTCAAAGGGAAAGTGGGACAATCTTGAAACAAGTATGGATCTATTGAAAAGGGTGTTTGTTCATCCATCTCAGAATGACCAATATGTAATAGTGTGGGAATCCCTTTAAAAGGCAATTGGTCATCTGAATCTTGCTTTTTAAAAAAAGAAATTTCTAACATTTCATGAATCATTTTAACCCTTTGCAGGATACAAGACATACTAATGCTTGGATCAGTTTCTTCAGACTTATCGACTTCACTCGTATCTTGATCTTCCAACATTGGTGTGTCCAAGACAAACAAGGCATCTTCACAGTTTTGTTTTTTCTGAGTGGCCATGCCCAAATCCTCGGATGGCTTATGTTGTATTGAGGCATTCAGAACATTGTTTGTATTTGAGAAAGCTATGCTCCATTTCCTTTTGGGAGGCATGAGTCTTACTTCAAGAATTTTTAGGGGGTTAGGCTCAGCTTCGGGGACATCCTCATTACTAGATTCCTTGGGGTCATTATTGGGTGAGAGATTGACTTGATTGATGTAGTCTTTGAACTCAAGTTTTTGTTCAATCCTGTTAGCAAGGTCTTGTGCTTATTCTAGATTTGAGGGTGACCGGTCTTTGAGAGTAAACTACAAAACCCCTTCCAACGAGTTCAAGTAGTGTTGGAGGACAACTTCTTCTGAGAAACTAGGCTTGACCTTTTTGAGTAAAAGGTTGAACCTATCATTGAAGTCCATAATGCCCTCACTAGAGGCTTTGCAAATATTAGTGTATTGAGAGTAAAGGGAATCCATGCTTTCTTTTTCACACCAATCTTTCTAGAAGGCTAGTTCAAGGTCTTCAGGGATTTTGATGCTTCCTTTCGGGAGTCTGTTAATCCATTTTCTGGCGCTTCTGGTGAGTGAGCTCACAAAGAGCCTTATGAAAACATCGGGATGTTCTTGTCCGGATTGGTGAAATTGGAAAGCATGACAAAAGTCGGTCCAATGAGAGTTGCCATAGGATTCATCTTCCCCTGAGAACTTAGGTATCCAGGACTTGGCCTTCTTGGGTAGATCATGTAACCCCCCTTGGGTGTTAGGTAAGATTAAAGGACTAAAGAGTTCTTTGTGAGACCATTTGGGAGAACTTACAGTGGTGAAAGGATTTGTGGAGGTCATAGTAGCAAATGCAGGTATATACTGACGTCCATTATGAGTCATCATTAGCTATTTGTGGAGTCGTCAGATGATTTGCTTGAAATCATCAAATAAAAGGGAAAACACCCTAGTGGCATCCCCAGGTAAGCTTGTAAAATAAGGCTCTGAGGCAAGGCTTACCGAAAAGGTTTGTCGTCTGAGGAAAATTGACTTAGTGTTCCCCGACAACGGCGCCAAAATGTTATCGCTCAGTTTGTAATCTAGGTCAAGTAGCTTGAAAGGTAAGGATCAAACTGTCATAACAGGAGCTTCCCCACCCACTGTCACCTCGATGGGGGGATCTTACTATTTAGGGTGGATAAACCCAAGGGAGACGTCCCTGGCAATTTGGGGTTTTGAAAGGCAAAGGGTTAAAGGATCAAGATAAGTTTTCCCTTTCATAGATTACCGCCAAGAAGATAGTCAAGATGAAGATAAACCACAGAGGGGGCACCTATTTGCGAGACAAGGCAACGATAAAACTAATGCATCCAAATAGTGGTTAGCACTTCATAGATTAATGACTATCAACATTTAATATACATGAGCATAAATAGCAGTAATTATTGACAAAGTCAATGATTGCAAAAATGGCTATGGCTTATAATGTTACTTCTCAATAAACACTGGAAATGATATAACATTCAATGTATATAATCAATCTTAGAATTAGCATAGAATATCATCTATTGCTCATACAAGATAGGAGTGTTGCATCAAGATCACTAGAGGTGACGTCAGCCTTCTTTAGGGTTAGTTTGGTAGACAAAGAGCTCAACGTTTTGCAAATAGGTCAATGAAAATTATCAACACATCAATGTCTATCATTGGATGACTTACCACAACGTTTTCTATCAACTTAGATTCAAACAATGCATGAAGTCATCATAAACCTAGGGTTAGTTAGACGTTAGGGTTAGTTAGGGTTTCAAATTTAAGAAGTTTGAAAGTGTTGTTTTGGCACAAGAAGCTCAACGTTGGAGAGTTAGAATAGTGCCTTAGGGTATTATGGAGTCAAGAAGCAAGGGCTAGGTTTTGGGAGAATCTAAATCTAAGGACAAGAGAGTTAGTCTTTATGGTGCTGCAATGGTAGGGCCGTAGAGTCAAAACCCTAAGGGGAGGAGGCTCATTCCGGTGTTGTTTAATCAAGGCCTCATGCTCCTCCCTCTTTCCTTAAAAATCCTTGGCAAAATGGCTAGCTTCAAAACATAAATCTAGGGGTGAAAAGTGTTGCAAGAGCAAGGCCTTTTAAACCCTAAAATTCAAAACCCTAGGTGTAAAATTAATTAGGTCCAGGACGTCTTCTTTCTTCAACTTATGTTCAAAAGCTAACTCAAAAAAAAGGGGAATTAGTGTTGCAACGACTAGGCTATATCCTCCTTAATCAATGGCTAAAACACATTTTCTACCATGGGGACATATAGCAAGGACCTACTTGTGTGCTTGCTACCTAGGGTTTCAATCTTTAAGAAAAATAATAACAATGTAACAATAAATGCAAGAGATTTAACCTACAACCAATCATTTAAGAAGTTTTGCATGAGAAATACACTTACAAATCAATGAAGAGCTTATCAAACCCTAGTTGTAAACCTTCCAATGATAGAAAACACCATAAAAATGCCAAGAATGATCCTCCACAAGAGTAGCACCTCACTTCCAAGAGAAAAATACCAAGACAAAAGACTAAAAATGATTCTCTCCCAAGAGAGTGAGTTGTGTTCTGTAAAAATGAGAGGCAACGTCCTCTATTTATATCATCCTCATGACCTTTAATTACAAAATAGGTCATTTAAAATAGCCGACAAGGATGACTAACAATATTACACTATTTGTCACATTAAATGCTAAAAATGTCACAATATGAGCTCAAAAGGGAGACGCCAGGCCTCTCTGAGGGAGACGTTGCCCCTTTTTGGGCAATATTAGCATCCAGGAAGCAGAACATTGGCCCTTTTAGAGCTTCTCCAAGCTACCACATGTGCCAAATGACCCCAACACACTGCCACATGCTCCAGAAAACGTCCAACTGCCTCAGGTGACATCCTGTCCATCAAAAGCAATCATCCCATCTGTAGTGGGTGATCCCCCCTAGGTTGGGCTCCGCCAAAGTGTCCTTCCTAAGGATGTCCTTATTCTTTCTCATGCAATGGATCATCACCACGTAGTCCTACCTCTTCCATCCCAACAACCATCTGACAGGCTCTTTAGCCCCATGGAGGTCTGAACTAATGATATCCCCATGTGTACTGGTCCACTGGTACCTGCCCGTCGAGTATGGTCCTGCACATCAAAGACTACGCCCTCCATGGGCTCATCAATCCTCAGGATCATAGAAATGTCAGTCATATTTCATCATTAAATTTATCAAATACATGCATGAAATCCCTAGCATATCATCTAAGAGCTCAAAGACATTACACAGATCTACTATACAAAGCTGAAGAAAACCAACAGAATAACCTATTGGGCTAATACTCACATGAAAAGGAAAATTTCCTCAGAGAATCATTCAAGCCATGTTTTATGAGGTGATATGATCTAGGGATGTCCAGTCATAATAAGACCAAGGGAAGGTGTTGTCTGTGGGTGTCTTTGTAGGAGGCGAGTTGTACCCATCATGGATGCCTTTTTTCCAAGCTCTTTATTGCCTTTATTTTTCATTTGTTTCTTTTCTTTCTTTCTTACTTCAAGTTCTGACCAGAGGACAGAAATGATAAGGTTGGCTTGTGATGAGACCCCCTTTCCCTTGGCCATGCAACCAAAGGTCACTGCCCTGGCGTGGTGACCAGATAGTGGCAATGTCATACTACTGGATACCTATGACCATAATGGGCCGGCTCTTGATGAGACCTCCCACCCTCTTGGTTAGGTCTTGTTTTATTAACTTTCTTAGAGTCCCTTTAGTTTCTTATCGAGAGGCTTTTTATTGCCTTCTCGGGGGTCCCTAGGCGAAGCATCTCTAGGTTTTATTTCATATGGATTTTATCTTTTACCAGCTGCTTTTACCCCCTGGACATTTAGCCCCTTCTTCCCACAAGAAAAAGTGTAACCCTCAAAAGGTCATCCTAATGGCCAGACTAGGGGAATGGGATAGATGTGAGGGATATAAGATGATAAAATGGTGGGAGCGGACGATGGCTCTGCAAATCCCCTTTAGTGGCTAACCAAAACCCATGAATACAAGCTTGCTATGTCACCCCATCAATCACCCCAACAATGGTCAAGTGGATTAGTGTAAGATCCAAGCAGTCATCAGAAATGAAAGGAACCTAATGCATATCTAAGAATTTTATAACAATCAAACATGACACATACCATGATACCTTGGACCAATTACCTCATGGAGCAAGATTCCTCTCCGATGCAAGTCCAAGATGAGGGTGATGGAAGATGCTGCTGCTGACAGAACAAAGCTGGCGAGGAAGAAGAAGCATGGGCCCTCTAGGGCCATGCTCAAGTCAATTTTTCTATCGGTACTTCATGTCTAGGACCTATGGGCCTCGACACATGATCTCCTAGTTATCCCTAGATATCAGGGATAACATCTGGCTCCAACTCAAGGACATGTGCTAACCGTAGAGTGCATGAGAGCCTCAACAATCTCTGGCATAAACCTGTAGACCTGCTCACACTTGACAAGAAAGCATCAGCGACAAAAGGTGGGGTGGTATTGCCACCCCGCAAAACAATACATGTATACATATGAGATAAAACAATCAAGATGCATATATAAGGGAAACAAACAATAAATTCAGATGGTATAATACATGGAAAATACCTACCTACCTATACTTACCTGTGGAGTCAGGTTACCCCACACTGGTGGGATTTGAGGAGATGCCCGATAATGGGCACTGTGCGCCTTCTTCCCTCCAGTGTAGATAGGTAATAGGAGTCATTAATTGACTTCCTTCCGACCTTAAAAGGGCCAAGCCAAAAATGATTGTCTTCTTTTATATTAGTAGGCTTCCCTTTATTGGCATCCCACATCCAAACCATGTCTCCCTCCTTGTACTCTTTGACTTTAAAATTTGTCGTTCCTTGAATAACCCTGGTGTATTGTGTAGAGGGAGGTGGGTGGGAATCTACTATGAAGATTTTCTGCTGTGAAGGACGGATCCGCACATCATTTTCCACCTTCTTTAGTATTTTCACAGTCTCTGATTTCTGAGCTTTGAGATCTCCAATGAGTTGTTGGTATTCTTCTTTCATGGGCCATTCAATCTGACTCAAATTTTCCTCTTTTGCAAAAGGCATATCTTCTGGAGAACATTTATGAGGAGTCGACCCGTTTTTGTCATGTGCTTTGTCATCTTTGATGGAATCACTTGACTTTTTCTCATAGGTTGTAGTTACAGGTATATTCTGGATACAACCAATAGTTCCATCCTTCAATAGTCCATATGATACTTGGAGAAAGTTGTCAAATTGTTCTCTGATAGATGGTACCTTGATGACTTCTCTCAAAGTGATAGTCACAAGCATCTTGGATAATTCTCCTTCAAGATCAAAATTCATATTAACCCTTTCAACATTGTATGTTTTAGGAAAGATTACATCCACAGGTGGGTTTTTTGTTTGGTCAGTGGAAGGTTGGTCCAATTTCTTTCTTCTATATACCTCAAGCTCTTGTTTCTTTAGATTCTCTTTTCATTCTTGGTCTAGTTTGTTTATCAATGCCATCCTAGTTGTCCTGGCTGATTCTTTGATGGCCTCTTGATGGTCTTCAACAGTAATATTTATTTGAGGGCCTTCTATGAAGTAGTCTACATTGTTTACCTGTTGATGGCCACCACTACTGCAAGGACGTTCATGTTCCCAATGTGCTTCACTGCATTGAAAACACCAAGGGTTTTCATCCACAATGATGGTGCCTGGAACTTTCATGTCTTTGAAAACATCTTTGTGCCCCTTAATGAAATTACTTTTTCTTTGTAGTGGATAGCCATCTTCATTTGAATCTTCCGAGGTATCAGAGGCATCATCAGGAAAATCGCCCCAATCTGTGTCTTCCCCTGTCAAAGGGAAAGTGGGACAATCTTGAAACAAGAATGGATCTATTGAAAAGGGTGTTTGTTCATCCGTCTCAGAATGACCAGTATGTAATAGTGTGGGAATCCTTTTAAAAGGAAATTGGTCATCTGAATCCTGCTTTTTTATTAAAGAAATTTCTAACATTTCACGAATCCTTTTAACCCTTTGCAGGATACAAGACATACTAATGCTTGGATCAGTTTCTTCAGACTTATCGACTTCACTCGTATCTTGATCTTCCAACATTGGTGTGTCCAAGACAAACAAGGCATATTGACAGTTGTGTTTTTTCTGAGTGGCCATGCCCAAATCCTCGGATGGATTATGTTGTATTGAGGCATTCAGAACATTGTTTGTATCTGAGAAGGTTGTGCTCCATTTCCTTTTGGGAGGCATGAGTCTTACTTCAAGAATTTCTAGGGGCTTAGGCTCAGCTTGAGGGACATTCTCATTACTAGATTCCTTGGGGTCATTATTTTGCGAGAGATTGACTTGATTGATGTATTCTTCGAACTCAAGTTTTTGTTCAATCCTGTTAGCAAGGTATTGTGCTTCTTCTAGAGTTGAGGGTGACCGGTCTTTGAGAGTAAACTGCAAAACCTGTTCTAACGAGTTCAAGTAGTGTTGGAGGACAACTTCTTCTGAGAAACTAGGCTTGACCTTTTTGAGTAAAAGGTTGAACCTATCATTGAAATCCATAATGCCCTCACTAGAGGCTTTGCAAATATTAGTGTACTGAGAGTAAAGGGAATCCATTCTTTCTTTTTCACATCAATCTTTTTGGAAGGATTGTTCAAGGTCTTCAGGGATTTTGATGCTTCCTTTCGAGAGTCTGTTAATCCATTTTCTGGTTCTTCTGGTGAGTGAGCTCACAAAGAGCCTTATGAAAACATCGGGATGTTCTTGTCCGGATTGGTGAAACTGGAAAGAATCACATAATTCGGTCCAATGAGAGTTTCCATAGGATCCATCTTCCCCTAGGAACTTAGGTATCCAGGACTCGGCCTTCTTGGGTAGATCATGTAACCCCCCTTGGGTGTTAGGTAAGCTTAAAGGACTAAAGAGTTCTTTATGAGACCATTTTGGAGAACTTACAGGGGTGACAGGATTTGTGGAGGTCATAGTAGCAAATGCAGGTATATACTGACGTCCACTACGAGTCGTCATTAGCTATCTGTGGAGTCGCCAGACGATTTGCTTGAAATAATCAAAAAAAGGGAAAACACCCTAGTGGAGTCGCCAGGTAAGATTGTAAAAGAAGGCTTTGAGGCAAGGCTTACCAAAAAGGTTTGTCATTTGAGGAGAATTGACTCAGTGTTCCCCGACAACGACGCCAAAATGTTATCACTCAGTTTGTAATCTAGGTCAAGTAGCTTGAAAGGTAAGGATCAAACTGGCATAACAGGAGCTTCCCCACCCACTGTCACCTCGATGGGGGGCTCTTTCTATTTAGGGTAGCTAAACCCAAGGGAGACGTCCCTGGCAATCTGGGGTTTTGAAAGGCAAAGGGTTAAAGGATCAAGATAAGTTTTCCCTTTCACAGATTACTGCCAAGAAGATATTCAAGACGAAGATAAACCACAGAGGGGGCACCTATTTGCGAGACAAGGCAATGATAAAACTAATGCATGCAAATAGTGGTTAGCACTTCATAGATTAATGACTATCAACATTTAATATACATGAGCATAAATAAAAGTAATTATTGACGAAGTCAATGATTGAAAAAATGACTATGGCTTATCATGTTACTTCTCAATAAACACTGGAAATGATATAACATTCAATGTATATAATCAATCTTAGAATTAGCATAGAGTATCATCTATTGCTCATACAAGACAGGAGTGCTGCATCAAGCTCACTAGAGGTGACGTCAACCTTCTTTACGGTTAGTTTGGTAGACAAAGAGCTCAACATTTTGCAAATAGGTCAATGAAAATTATCAACACATCAATGTCTATCATTGGATGGCTTAGCCACAACGTTTTCTATCAACTTAGAGTTCAAACAAGGCATGATGTCATCATAAATCTAGGGTTAGTTAGACATTAGGGTTATTTAGAGTTTCAAATTTAAGAAGTTTGAAAGTGTTGTTTTGGCACAAGAAGCTCAATGTTGGAGAGTTAGACTAGTGCCTTAGGGTATTATGGAGTCAAGAAGCAAGGGCTAGGTTTCGGGAGAATCTAAATCTAAGGACAAGAGAGTTAGGCTCTATGGTGCTGCAATGGCAGGGCCATAGAGTCAAAGCCCTAAGGGGAGGAGGCTCATTCCGGTGTTGTTTAAGCAAGGCCTCATGCTCCTCCCTCTTTCCTTAAAAATCCTTGGCAAAACGGCTAGCTTCAAAACATAAATCTAGGGGTGAAAAGTGTTGCAAGAGCAAGGCCCTTCAAACCCTAAAAGTCAAAACCCAAGGTGTAAAATTAATTAGGCCTAGGACGTCTTCTTTCTTCAACTTATGTTCAAAAGCTAACTCAGAAAAAAGGGGAATTAGTGTAGCAACGACTAGGCTATATCCTCCTTAATCAATGGCTAAAACAAGTTTTCTACCATGGGGACATATAGCAAGGACCTACTTGTGTGCTTGCTACCTAGGGTTTCAATCTTTAAGAAAAATAATAACAATGTAACAATAAATGAAAGAGATTTAACCTACAACCATTCATTTAAGAAGTTTTGCATGAGAAATACACTTACAAATCAATGAAGAGCTTATCAAACCCTAGTTTTAAAGCTTCCAATGATAGAAAACACCATAAAAATGCCAAGAATGATCCTCCACAAGAGTAGCGCCTCACTTCCAAGAGTAAAATACCAAGACAAAAGACTAAAAATGATTCTCTCCCAAGAGAGTGAGTTGTGTTCTGTAAAAATGAGAGGCAACGTCCTCTATTTATATCATCCTCATGACCTTTAATTACAAAATAGGTCATTTAAAACAGCCGACAAGGCTGACTAACAATATTGCACTTTTTTTCACATTAAATGCTAAAAATGTCGCAATATGAGATCAAAAGGGAGATGCCAAGCCCCTCTGAGGGAGACGTTGCCCCTTTTTGGGCCATATCAACATCCATAAAGCAAAATGTTAGCCCTTTTAGGGCTTCTCCAAGCTACCACACGTGCCAAATGACCCCAGCACACTGCCACACGCTCCAGAAAACATCCAGCTGCCTCAGGTGACGTCCTGTCCATCAAAAGAAATCTTCCCATCTGTAGTGGGTGATGCCCCCTAGGCGAGGCTCTGCCAAAGTGTCCTTGGTAAGGATGTCCTTCTTCTTTCTCATGCAATGGCTCATCACCACGTAGTCCTGCCTCTTCCATCCCAACAACCATCTGACAGGTTCTTCAGCCCCATGGAGGTCCAAACTAATCATATCCCCATGTGTACCGGTCCACTGGTACCTGTCCACCGGGTATGGTCCTGCATATCAAAGACTATGCCCTCCATGGGTTCATTAGTCCTCGGGATCATAGCAATGTCAGTCATATTTCATCATTAAATTTATCAAATACATGCATGAAATCCCTAGCATATCATCTAAGAGCTCAAAGACATTACACAGATCTACTATACAAAGCTGAAGAAAACCAACAGAATAACCTATTGGGCTAATACCCAGAAGAAAAGGAAAGTGTCCTCAGAGAATCATTCAAGCCATGTTTTATGAGGTGATATGGTCTAGGGATGTCCAGTCATAGTAAGACCAAGGGCAGGTGTTGTCTATGGGTTCCTTTGTAGGAGGCGATCTGTACCAGTCATGGATGCATTTTTTCCAAGCCCTTTATTGCCTTTATTTTTCATTTGTTTCTTTTCTTTCTTTTTTACTTCAAGGTCTGACCAGAGGACACTGCCTTGGCATGGTGACCAGAGTTGACAGTGTTACCCACTGGTATCTTCACAGAAATGATAAGGTTGGATCGTGATTAGACCCCCTTTCCCTTGGTCATGCAACCAAAGGTCACTTCCCTGGTGTGGTGACCAGATAGTGGCAATCTCATACTGCTGGATACCTATGAACATAATGGGCCAGCTCATGATGAGACCTCCCATCCTCTTGGTTAGGTCTTGTTTTATTAATTTTCTTAGAGTCCCTTTAGTTTCTTATCGAGAGGCTTTTTATTGCCTTCTTGGGGATCCCTGGGTGAAGCATATCTAGGTTTTATTTCCTATGGATTTTATCTTTTACCAGCTACTTTTACTCCTTGGACCTTTAGCCCCTTCTTCCCACAAGACAAAGTGTAACACTCAAAAGGTCATCCTAATGGTCGGACTAGGGGAATGGGATAGATGTGCGGGAGATAAGATGATGAAATCGTGGGAGGAGATGATGGATCTGCAAATCCCCTTTGGTGGCTAACCAAAACCCATGAAAACAATCTTTCTAAGTCACCCCATCAATCACCACAACAATGGTCAAGTGGATTAGTGTAATATCCAAGCAGTCATCAGAAATGAAAGGAACCTAATGAATATATAAGAAGGTTATAACAATGAAACGTGACACATACCATGATACCTTGGACCTATTACCTCATGGAGAAAGATTCCTCTCCGATGCATGTCCAAGCCGATGGTGATGGAAGTTGCTGCTGCTGACAGGACAAATCTGGTGAGGAAGAAGAAGCATGGGCCCTCCATGGCCATGCTCAGGTCAATCCTGCTCTCGGTAATTCATGTCTAGGACCTGTGGGCCTCGAGACATGATCTCCTAGTTATCCCTAGATATCAGGGATAACAGGTAGTACCACTAAATGTACATTGAAGTATGAGGATGTAGTTGCATCCTTGTTATATGAAGAGATGTGGCAGAAAATCATGGATGGTCAGAGCACATATGATTTATTTGTAATAGGTCATACCCAAGACATGAATCCTTGTATATTTTCGGGGGGAGGTGTGGGGGAGATATAAATCTATAGGTATATCTAAGTCTCCATGAAAATATTTGATTAAATGCTGGAAGTGTGGTAAAGCAGGTCATTATAAGAAAAATTTCAAATCTAAGAAGGTTGATAAACCAAAAGGATCTGATGATTTCTCTTCCACAAAGGCTAAAACCTCCACTAAAGAAGGTCGTGATGTTTACCTGGCATCTATAGGTACACATACATACCATGGTGTATGGTTGATCAAATAAGGTGCGTCATATCATATGACTCCTCATAGGGAGTGGTTCTGTGAATATGAAAAATACGACGAAGGTGATGTATTCCTAGAAGATGATTCGACAACCAAAAATCTTGGGATGTGGAAGGGTTAAGTTGTTGTTAAACGATGGAAGGATTAGAACTTTACATGGGGTTATGCACACTCCAAAACTATCTAGGAGCCTAATATATGTAATCAAGTTGGATTATGCAGTTGTGGATATTGTATTACGAAAGGGAACTTACAAAATGGTATAAGGAGCAATGGTGTTGATGAGGGGAGTTTGGTGTGGAAGTATGAACAAGTTTTTGGGAAGAACTTATTCTGATGGGTGTAATGTTTATTTTGTTCTTGAGTAGAGAAATAAAGAATACAAGACCAATATTGTCCCTGGAATGAAGACCATGTTATGATATCAAAGAAGTGCACAGTCTGCAAGGGAATATGTTGCACTAGATATGGAACCTACAAGAGTTGCACGCTTTGCAAGGGAATATGCTATAGCAAAACGTGTCAAAGCTGATAGGATAATGCGGGTTGCAATTTTGGAAACTTACAAAGCTATGATATTTACAAACATGGTAGAGTTAATCAACGCAATTGAAAAAGAAAGATCGCTTGGTTGTGATATTGCTGATAACTTTTCTAGTGATATTAATGAAAACCTTTCTATAGATGAAGAATCTGTGAGCATCTCTTCCTTTCAAAATTAGAACCATCCCTTCATCTACAATGAGAACCAGGCCTTCCTCTCCATGAGGACCAAATTTTGAAAGTGATACTCGATTCGAGTTGAGAAATTGGCACTTAATGTTTAAGTAAAAATCACGGTTTCACATGATATGTTGTTGACATGAGACTACCCAGTCGGAATGGTCTAATAAGAATTTGGGATATGTAAGAAACATAGGACTTGCTTGACTTTTTAGTCATATTTCTCTTTTTGTTCTTCGAATTTGGTGATGTATGTTTCTCTACTGACTCGCACTCTGTAAAAATAGATATGGGTGCATGAGTTCACGTTTATGCTTTCCTTTAAATATAAACCCTAAAATATAGGGTTCTATGTTTTTTTTCATTGTTAACAATAATTTTAGTTTCATTTTGTAGTTGTAAATCCTTTTTTATTATTAATATTATTTAATTTCATTTTGATGTTAAGAAAAGTTTTTCCATCGTGCACATACTTTTACCATGAATTATGATCCACATGTATGAAAGGATCATGCTCACACGTCTCATCCATCTTCATGACATATTGTGGTACTCTTTATATTCTCACTACAGTACTTTCTTGGTTGTTTAATTTTCTAGAAGACTGAAATATGTACAGTATATTGCTCTAGAAGTTTGAAATCTGTACAATATATTCCTTGATTGCATTTCATATTGCACTTGCATCTCATCTTGCAAGGACAATGAATGTTCCACCTATTAATTTATGGCTTTATATTGATAAAAAAAATTATAAATATTATGTTTGAGTTTTAGTATATATCTTTTAATTTTTTTTAGAGAACTTAATAACTAATTTCTCTTTGACATCTGAATAAATTTAGCTAATCCATTAAGATTCATAAATTTGAACAACATGAATCTTTTCCATGCTTATTAATCTAATCCATTAAGATTCATAAATTTGAACAACATGAAGCTTTTCCATGCTTATTAGTGTTGGTTCTATTTTTTTTAAAGAATGCTTTGAGTGACTGTAATCGTGCTAGATGACAAATTTGACAAAATAACAAGTAAAGAAGATAATACATAGAAGACGAATTGGGAACAAGAATGTGTAGAGTGAATAGTGCCAAGTGCTTTTCATTAAGGGAAAAGAGTTGAGCTAAATAAGCTCGAGCAAATCAAGAATATCAAGAACCAGGACAAAAATCCTAATGGACTCGTACAACTGACAATGTACAGTCACTACTACGTTGAGGTTTACAACTAAAACTACCTCTTAAACTCAAAGTTAGATTTTTACAACTAACACTCCCTCGTAAACTAAATGTTTACCGAAATCATCACTGATAAATCCTAAGTGTTGTATTTAGAAATCAAAAAATGGATTTACCCAATGGATTTTAACAAAGTAAAAAATAAGAATTCAGAAATGAAAATTCCTGTTGGTTTATGTCTCAGCTAGGCTTACAATACGTAACAACAAAACTAAACTTCAACTTTTCACTTGAGATGGGTTTCTTCTTTCTCTTCTTCCAAACTCTGTATTGTTCTAATCTGGTCATTTTTTTCATTTTGGAATTGATACTGAAGGCTTCATGCTTTCCCTTTTGTCTTTTTCGTTGCAACTTCATATTTAGAATTTGATCGGACTGCTTATGCCTGTTGCTTTCATCTTCTTCTGTAGGAAATTTTATTTGATAGTGGGATGATGCCACCATTGCAAACTATCATCAATTCCCTTCGTAGTTTGGGGTATAGAGTCAAGGGACTGCTTCCACATTAACTAAGAATAAAATATGATTTCTTCAAAACTCCATTGCATGAAAATGGTTTCAAACTAATCTTCATTGAAATCCTCATGCATGTCCTCATCTTCTTCTTTTGGCTGCTCACTTGCATACTCAAAAAACTTGTCAATCTGATATAAAAAATTGTAACCTGAACCATATTGGTTCTCTTCTTTCTGTTCTTTTTGAGATCACTAACCATCATCATCATCATCATAGATTGACTTTTCAATCCATTTCAAATCTACATCAACATTATCTTCTTCTTCAACTGCTTCATTGGCAAGTATAAGTGTAGTGGATTGAATGCTTATGTCATCAAACCTTCTTTCAAGCACTTCTTTTGCATTCACCAAATCATCCACTTGGTTTTGAATGCCAAGTAGGCTTCCTCCTCCAAACATCAATTCATCAATTTTCTTCTTCTCTGCAATTATTTGAAGGCACTCATCACAAGACAAATTATCATCATCAAATTCAATTTCAAGATTTCTTACCTCTATTTCAAAGAGGCCAATTTATTCACAATATTCATCAAAGATAATTGATGTTGATCCTTTTTTTTAATCAACAAATGACACAGTCGCACCCTCGGGCACGTCCTCTCTCACAGGATCTTCCTCTTCTCAGCCCGAAGAACACCAAGGTTCTTCTATTTCCCTATCGGGAAATCTGAACCCCACATGTTCTCTTTTCGTGATCCCCCTTTTCTTTACTTATCGGAGGATCGAAACTCACGGCTTCACAAGTTCACTGACGATCACTAGATCTCGAACCTCCAAGACCTGATGCCTCAGTCAACGCTGACCTCCTCCCGTATCTATCGGGACTTCTCTTATCGCAGTTCTGCTACTCGCGATATCGTGCACTTTGATTTGCCGACTCCCGATACCCAATGCAACGAGACTCCGATGCACGTGTGAGCTGTCTCTTCAACTCCTCGTCACTTCTATCGAGATTTCAGGATTTGCAGGATCGCGAATCCTGATGTCAACGGGTTCGGGACTTTCCTTTTCCCGATTCCCGATATTGCACCACCTATCTTTCACTAGCTCCTGCGGCCCCACACTAGTTACATCACCGTCGAGACATCGCAGATTGCGATTCCAAGCGACAAGAATACTCGGTCCTTGAAAACCCTGATTCTTTGAACCCTGAATTCCTTGGATCTCTTGACACGCATCCTCAACAATGAACATTTCTGGGCTCATCGGGATATCATGGATCGCGATATCATAATTCCTGATGCAATCCTTTGCAGCTTCGACTCACGAGTTCCCGATACACGATATCACATGTAGATACGACGGTACTTGTGACTCGGATCGAGGGCTCTTCCCTTGTTGAGCTTTAAACCTTTCGGACCTTCTCGTTGTAACCTCCTTGCACCTCCGCAATATCTAACGACCCTCGAAATTTCACAAAATATCCTCATAGGATTTCATTCATCCGTTCTCCCTTTGATGCTTCTGCAAAACAATTTCATTCCTCTCCATGAAACTCGCCCTCCTGCTCTCAATCCTGCGATGCTTCTTGCAAGCTTTCAAGGCACCAACTCCCTATGCTTTCCCTGGTAATTACTCAAGGTTCTATACCTCCTGAGCTCCCTTACGACTCTCAAGTCCTTCAAAAAAATCTCTTACACACATTCCTTGCGGCAACTCTTCAACCTCGACTGAGTGTTGAAGTTCCTTGACTCTGCGCACACCTGCAGCAACAGTCTTTCATCTCCTTACTCAGGTTCGCAACCCTGAGACCTTTCCTTGGCTTGCGCACTCCTTGCACGGCTCCTGTGCCCAACTGCACTTTCAAGGAAATGAGAATAAAAGCTATCTCTAATTGAACCCTTCTGTCAACGCACTCCTTGCGGACAATTCGACTGCACTCCTTGTAGGAATCCTCTGGCTCAATTAGAGAAATAATTGAAACTCATTCACTCTTCCTTTCAGGCTCCAATTCCACCATGAAATCACATACACAACATATAAAATAAAATGTATGACAGGAAGCAAACATTCATGAGCATAACATCAATACATAGAGAAATAACACAAACCATGAATTTGAATCAAAGTTTTCGTCTATTAATTCAAATGCCTATACATGGTTGTTTTTCATAAAATACTCTACATTCTCTTCTCTTCCTGCTTCTGAATTGATCATGTTACAATGATACAATGAGGGTGTCTATATCTGTTTTCCCTCTTGGACTCTAAAGCTATCAAATCTAGAATTAAATTCCTATCTACCAGCATTAACTATACTAAATTCTGACTATCTACCTAAGGACGAGAGCTATCCGCTCAAGGTCCATTACAATGTACAGGTGCGCTTCTTCATAAATGGCTTCATTAAAGATCTGCGCAACAATTTCCAAGGAAATTTCAAAATCTGCCCTGGATTATCCAGCTCTCTTCCGCTTCTGCGTTGGCTCGCTTGATGTGCTGGCGATGCTCCTGCATCATACTCCCTCGCTTGAAACATTTCATGGGCTCCTGTCCATGAGCTCCTGCATGATCTGTCCATGCCTCTATATCTCTTCTTCGTTCTCCCAGTTGGCATCTTCAACTGGATGATTCTTCCATTTGACCATATACTCATAGTATTGTTTCCTTCGGGTCTTCTTACCCACTCTCTTGTCCAGTATGCACTCCATTTGTGTCTTTTCTGCAACTGGCAATTGTTTCATCCATTAGATCATTGGCTGCTCAGTTCCAGTCTCTACTTCTCCAGCCTTGTATGGGTATAAATTTGTGATATTGAATATCGAAGATATTCTGATCCCATCTGGCAACTCGATCTCATAAGCATTTTCCCCGAATTTTCTCAAGACCTTGCATGGCCCGATTTTCTTCATCTTTAGCTTATTGTATGTTCCCCTCGGGAAACTTTCTTTTCTCAAATGTGCCAGAACCAGATCACCAAATTCAAACTGAAGTCATCTTCTGTGTTGATCTGCTTTGCGCTTATATTCCTGGCTTGATTTCAGCAACGGCTCCTTCACCCGGCTGTGAAGTTCTTTCATCGCCTCAGCAAATTCTTCTGCACTAGCGCTGCTAGTAACAGTCTGCTATGAATTCCTCAGTTCACAAACTCCTCTCGGCTGCATCCCATAGACAACCTGAAATGGACTCTTCCCTGTACTCCGATTCACTGAATCATTGTATTCAAACTCTTCATGTGGTAATATATGGTCCCACTGGCTATGGTGCTCTGTCACCAAGCTTCTCACCAAGTCCCCCAGACTTCTATTGACTGCTTTTGTTTGTCCATCCGTCTGAGGATGATAAGCAGAACTAAACACTAAGTTAGTTCCTAGCTTCTTCCACAGGGTCCTCCAAAAATTCCCTATGAATCTAGTGTCTCTGTCCGAAACTATGCTTTTCGACAATCCATGAAGTCGAATGACCTCCTTGAAGAAAAAAATTGCGATGTGCGTCATGTCACTGGTCTTCTGGCATGGAATGAAGTGTGCCATCTTTGAAAACCTATCCACTACCACAAATATAGAATCAACACCTCTTTGTGTCTTTGGCAACCCCAATACAAAATCCATGCTTATCGCCTCCCATGGCCTCTCTGGTATGGGAAATGGCTGATAAAACCATGCATTCTTCTTCCTCCCCTTTGAATGCTCGAAAATTCGACATTTTTCAATGAATCTCTTGACATATGCTTGCATTCCCGGCCAAAAATATGATTCGCTCAGCTTCGCGAATGTTTTTTCATGACCAAAGTGTCCTGCTAATCCACCATTGTGCTTCTCCTTTAATAAGTTCTCCGTCATGGAGCATTTTGGAATACACATTTGATTGCCATTAAACAAAAATCCTTCTTGGATCACGTACTCTATCCAAGGACTCCTATATCTGAGAACTGGATTCTCAGCTGATTCATACGCTTCTCCAAAGTCTGCATCTCCTGCATACATGTCCTTTATATTTTCAAAACCCAACGTTTTGACTCTGAACTCCTGCAAAAACAAACACTTTCTTCTCAAAGCATCAGCCACTTTGTTAACAGTACCCGAAATATGCTTAATCACGAATGTGAAATTCTTCATATACTCTATCCATTTTGCATGTTTCTGATTCAACTTTTCCTGTTGAGTCACAAACTATAATGCGTGGTTATCACTATATAAAACAAATTCTTTTGGGATCAAGTAATGCCTCCACTTTTTCAATGCATGTATGATAGCATAAAATTCCTTGTCATACGTGGAGTATTTCACCTTTTCCTCATTCAGCTTCTCATTGAAATATGAAATTGGTATATCCTCCTGACTCAAGACTGCTCCTATGGCAAACCCACTTGCATCACATTTCACTTGAAATGTCTTTTGGAAATCCGGCAACACCAACACTGGTCATTCCTTGATCTTCTGCTTCAACAGATTGAAGCTTTTCTCAGCCTCTGCTATCCAGTGAAAAGACTTATGTCTCTTCTTCACTGTATCCATCATCGCTGCGCTAATTCCACTGAAATTCTTGATGAATTTTCGGTAGAAACTAGCTAAACCATGAAAACTTCTCACCTCAAAAATATTTCTCGGTGATGGCCAATTCCTGATTACTTCTACCTTATCTGGATCCATTCTCAATTCATTTGCCGAAATAAAAAAACCCAAGTAAATGAGTTCTGTCTTCATGAACGAGGACTTCTTCATATTTATTAACAGCTTCTCCTACTGTAGCTTCCTCATCACTGTAGCCAAATGCTTCAAGTGTTCTGCCACTGATTTACTATAGATCAGTATGTCATCCAAATACACAATGACGAACTTCCCGATGAACTCCCTCAGGACTTCGTTCATCAACCTCATAAAGGTACTTGGCGCATTCATCAAGCCAAACGACATGAATAGCCATTCATACAGCCCTTCGTTGGTTTTGAAGGCTGTCTTCCACTCATCACCTTCTCTCATGCGAATCTGGTGATATCCGCTTTTCAAATCTATCTTTCAAAAATACTTTTCCCTGCTCAGGAAATCCATCAGATCATCCATTCTTGGCTGTGGAAACCTGTACCTGATGGTTATCTTATTAATCACTCTTGATTCAGTACACATCCTCCAGCCTCCGTCTTTCTTTGGACTGAGTACTGTTGGAACATCACATGGACTCAAACTTTCTCTGACTAATCCTTTGTCCAACAACTCCTGGACTTGCATTTTAACCTATTCATTCTCTTGTGGCGTCAACCTGTACGTGGATTTATTCAGCAAACTGGCTCCTGGTACGAGATCAATATGATGACTCACACACCTCATCGGTGGCAATGAACAAGGTAATTCATCCACTATGATGTCAGCGGACTCTTCCAATAGTTCATGAATCTCATCTGGTAAATCATCCACTCTTGTTTTGGTCAGAACAATTCTCGGTTTTCTGACCACGAAGAATTGTGGATCTCCTTTCTTCTTAACCTCCGTAAGAAGCTCCTTCCCACTCATGAGAAGTACTGTGTTGTTTACTTCTGGCTTCACCTCTTATTCTTTTATCGGAAGCAACATATGGGTTTTCCCATTCTTCTCTAGGGTATATGTGTTCATTCTCCCATCATGAATCACATTTCTGTCATATTTCCATGGTCTACCCAACAATAGATGACATACATCCATGGGAATAACATCACAGAGTATTTTATCATTATATCCACCTATTTTGAATTCAACCAAGCATTGTTTAGTAACAGTTACCTGGTGTCCTTTTTGTAGCCACAAAACTCTGTATGGGCTTGGATGATCAGTCATCTCCAGCTCCAACTTCTCTACCATCTCTGTAGATATGAGATTATCCGTGCTACCACTATCTACAATGACCTTTCATACCCTGTCCTTGGTCTTGCAAGCAGTCCTAAAAAGTCTGGTCCTTTGGACTGAACTTTCCACCTCCTTCTCAGGTGTCAAAAGGACTTTACACATCATAAGATATCTTCCTCCTTCTGTGTCTTCGGCCTCAACATCCTGCCTCTGTGCCTCGGTGATGTGATCTTCCCCAATGTCCTTCTTTTTCTCTGGAAACTCGTAAGACTTGTTCCCATTCTTTTCGCATGTGAAGCATGTGATTACTCCTCCTCTTCCTCTTCCTCTACCTCTAGTACGAGGAAAAGTGTTTGCATCAGCATAATCTCCCCTCTGTTCATTATGCTGCCCTCTATGTTCAATGTATGGCCCTTGCTATGAGGTTCCACCTCTTTCAACTTTACCCTAAGGTTTCTTCCATTCCTCCTTGGGCTACTGGTATTTATCCTAGGAAATTGCTTTGCCTCTGGGCTGGCTTCTGCCACGACCTCTCTGACCTTGCTTTTGGCTCAGCTTCTCCTCAGCTTTTAGAGCCATCTGATAAGAATCCTCCACAGTTCGGATGGTTACCATGCTCAATTCATCCTGAATGTCATATCTCAGACCATTGAGATATCTAGCAACCTTCTCATCATCTCTCTCCCAATGACCTTCTCTGATGTTCAGTTGATAGAATTCCTTAGTGTATTCTTTCACTGTCATCAGCTTCTGTCTCAAGTTCTGCATCCTCCTGAATAGAGTAATTTGATAATATCTGGGGATGAACTTTGCCTTCATCTTCACGATCATTCTGTCCCAGCTCTTGATATTTTTCTTGCCCTTGTAGCGTCTGTCAGCTTGTAGCTCACCCCACCACAATGATGCATGTCCTTTCAAGCGTGTGACAACATGCTTGACTTTCTTATCTTCTTCGACATCTTCATAGTCAAAATAAATATCCAGAGCTCTAATCCAATCTAGTAGCTCCTCTACATCCAAGTTTCCCTCGTAAACTAGAATGTCCATCTTTGCCTTTGCACCCATCCTGGCAATAGATTTAATTAGACGTTCATTCACTGCATCCTCAGCTGCGACTTCCTCCTCGCGTTCAGCTCCAACTTCATCCTTTGAATCGTTGAAATACCCGGCACTAACTGTGCATCTTTGCGATGTCTCCATGTCTTCAAGTATTTCTCGGAGATCTCACATCTGCCTCTCCATTTCTGGATTTTCTACTTGCCTGCCTCTTCTTCTCACCTCTCTATCCTCTGGATCGGGTGATTGTCTTTCCCTTCTCGGTGGCATGGCGAATCCTCTTCTCTGCTACAGAAAGAAAAGAAATTTTCCTGCTCTGATACCAAACCTAACACAGTCGCACCCTCGGGCACGTCCACTCTCACAGGATCTTCTTCTTCTCAGCCCGAAGAACACCAAGGTTCTTATATTTCCCTATCGGGAAATATGCACCCCACAGGTTATCTTCTGCGCGATCCCCCTTTTCTTTACTTATCAGAGGATTGGAACTCGCGGCTTCGCAATTTCACTGATGATCACTTGCTCTCGAACCCCCAAGACTCGATGCCTCAGTCAACGTTGACCTCCTCCTGTATCTATCAAGACTTCTCTTATCGTAGTTCCTCTACTCGCGATATCGTGCACTTTGATTTTCCGACTCCTGATACCCGATGAAACGAGACTCCGATGCACGTGTGAGCTGTCTCTTCAACTCCTCGTCACTTCTATCGAGATTTTGGGATTCACGGGATCACGAATCCTGATGTCAACGAGTTCGGGACTTGCCTTTTCCTGATTCTCGATATTGCACCACTTGTCTTTCACTAGCTCCTGCGGCCCCACGCTAGTTATATCACTGTTGGTACATCGCGGATCGCGATTCCAAGTGGCAAGAATACTCGGTCCTTGAAAACCCCAATTCTCTGAACCTCAACTTCCTTGGATCTCCTGACATGTGTCCTCAACAATGAACGGTTCTAGGCTCGTCGGGATATCGCGGATCGTGATATCACAATTCCTGATGCAATCCTTTGCAGCTTCGACTCGCGAGTTCCCGATACACGATATCACGTGTAGATCAGAGGGTACTTGTGACTTGGATCGATGGATCTACCCTTCCTAAGCTTTAAACCCTTTGGACCTTCTCTCCATAACCTCCTTGCACCTCCGCAATATCTAATGGCCCTCGAAACTTCACGAAATCGCCTAAGAGGATTTCTTCCGTCCGTTCTCCCTTTGATGCTTCTGCAAAATGATTTCGTTCCTCTCCACGAAACTCGTCCGCCTGCTCTCAAGCCTGCGACACTTCTTGCAAGCTTTCAAGGAACCAACTCCCTATTCTTTCCCTGGTAATTACTCAAGGTTCTATACCTCCTGAGCTCCCTTACGACTCTCAAGTCCTTCAGAAAAATCTCTTGCACGCATTCCTTGCGGCAACTCTTCAACCTCGACTGAGTGTTGAAGTTCCTCGACTCTACGCACACCTGCAACAACAGTCTTTCAGTTCCTTACTCATGTTCGCAACCCTGAGACCTTTCCTTGGCCTATGCACTCCTTGCACGGCTCCTGTGCCCAACTGCACTTTCAAGGAAATGAGAATAAAAGCTATCTCTAATTGAACCCTTCTGTCAACGCACTCCTTGCAGACAATTCGACTGCACTCCTTGCAGGAATCCTCTGGCTCAATTAGAGAAACAATTGAAACTCATTCACTCTTCCTTTCAGGCTCCAATTCCACCCTGAAATCACATACACAACATATAAAAGAAAATGTATGACAGGAAGAAAACATTCGTGAGCATAACATCAATACACAGAGAAACAACACAAACCATGAATTTGAATCAAAGTTTTTGTCTATTAATTCAAATGCCTATACATGGGTGTTTTTCATACAATCCTCTGCATTCTCTTCTCTTCTTGCTTCTGAATTGATCATGTTACAATGATACAATGAGGGTGTCTATATCCGTTTTCCCTCTTGGACTCTAAAGCTATCAAATCTAGAATTAAATTCCTATCTACCAACATTAACTATACTAAATGTCGACTATCTACCTAAGGACGAGAGCTATCCGCTCAAGGTCCATTACAATGTACAAGTGCTCTTCTTCATAAATGGATTCATTAAAGATCTGCACAACAATTTCCAAGGAAATTTCAAAATTTGCGCTGGCTTATACATCTGTCTTCCGCTTTTGTGTTGGCTCGCTTGATGTGTTGGCGATGCTCCTGCATCAACAAACACTGTTGGAGTCATTTCATGAATGTCAGTTGTTACAATGATAGCTTCACCATCAATTTCTACAATTTTCTCATGCTCTGCTTCAGACACAGATGCTCCTTCATGTTGTTCCTCTAGTAGCTCTACTTTAGACACAACTTCTTATCCCTTATGTTCCTCTGGTAGCTCCACTTCAAACACAAATGCGCCTTCATTTTTTTTCTATGGTATCTCTTCTTTAGACACAAGTGCTTCTTCCAGAGTGGAAACATTCGATAAATTGTTTCGCCCTCTTTCACTGTACTCTGTTTCCATAATACTCCAAACTTGTTTCAAGGATGTCGTTGTTGCAACCTTGTGAAACACACTATCATCCAAGGCTTGTTGGATGAGATGCAATGCTAATGCATCCCTTTCCTGATCATGTAGATTATGATAATAGTCTACAAGACAGAAATAATCATTCATTCTAACAGACCAAAATTCAAAATTCTAACCATTATACTGTAGTGGTAATGGTATATTCATGCTTATGTTTCTCCAAATATCATCAATTTGTATCTGATGTGATTCCTGTGTCATCTCCTTAGG
The DNA here is from genome assembly GCA_009831015.1 of Picea engelmannii. Lineage (NCBI taxonomy): Eukaryota > Viridiplantae > Streptophyta > Pinopsida > Pinales > Pinaceae > Picea > Picea engelmannii. The sequence goes on along the minus strand of ML776762.1, from coordinate 2,104,171 downwards.
TACAACTAGAACCTCTTCATTGATCTTTGCAAAATGTGCTATCATTTCTTTGTTTTTCTCTTTACATATATGTTTGAGATCTCTTCTCAACTTCCTGAGTCATCTTTGCTGACCCATGACAATGTTTCTTGGTTGTTCATTCACCAATTCGATCATACTTGTGGATCGACTATTCTATATCATCACATTGATACCGCTTAATGAAAACATACATGTTCTCTTCCTATTTCCTTCATGTAAAACTAGGTCTTCGAAATCCTTTGTGTGACTTCGGGCTGAAAAACATGTAGAACACATATTTAGCTTCGATCTGGTTGGATCTGACTATCTGAGCACAAGATATATATATATTTAAAAATATGAAATCTGTTCTTTATCGACTATAGCCCCTTTAATGGAAGAATCACGCTATTTGAGTGAACTCAAGAGCCAACAAAATTTGAAGTTCAGCTTCTCAAGTAACTTTGACTGAATTGCTGCAAAGATCAATGATCATCATTGATCTGAGATCAACAACTCACAATTACTTTGGGAGTTCAGGATTTGGGCCTTTTCATGCAAAATACTAAAAATCCTTTAGAGTGCCAAATTTTCAAACTCCCGTATTGTGGGATTTGCCTCCACGTGTCCTCTTGATTGGGCAATTGAGATTTACTTTGTAATCTCGGGCTTTAGGAGTTCCGATATGCACAAAACCACAAACCTATGAAGTGTTAACTTTATAGAGTTTCATATCTAACAACATGTGTCCTCAACCTTCAATGATCCAGATGAACTTTGGGACTCTGACCAGTTCTCGCTCCAATGCTTCACTTCACAAAACCCTCTAGAGTGCTAAGTATCTGAAGTGAGAGATCTAGTGTTGTGTGTCCTTGTTGATGAACGAATCAGATGAACTCCCACCTTCGGGCCTTCGGGAGTTCTTTCTCTATACTACTCACCTTTCCTCCGGACCTCTCAACCTCTGAAGTGAGGGATCTCGTGCCACGTGTGATTTTGCAATGAATGCGATGAACTTCAGTCAATGATCTGGATCTACTGTGGATCTTCGGAGCTTCGAGGGTTTGGGAGTTCTTGACTCAAAAAAACTTCTTTCTTCTGGAGGGTTGATGCTCTGGACCTATAGCTATAACACCACGCGTCCACTCAAATTGACGGCCTGGATCCTCTCCCAGACTCCGGGCCTTCGAGAGTCCTCGTCTCTAGCCAAACTTACTCCATTCCTATGGATTTCAAGATCACCGAATACAGGGATTGTCTGACACATGTCCCCTATATCTAATTGCTAATATTAACTTCAGAAAACTAACCCTTCAACGATTATAAATCTTCCACACTCCTTATACCTCCAAAGTTCTCTAGCGCCAAAGTGTGGGATCGTGTGATGCGTATCCCCTATGGATCCAACGGTCTAGATATACTTTGTGCCTTCATGACTTCCAAATTTTTTCTACCTACACACTTGATTTCTCCTGGAAGTTCCTTTTCTCTGAAGTGTAGGATCAACTAACACGCGTCTTGTCCGAGGGACGATTCAGATTGACTCTGGCTCCCTATTTCTTCGATGATTTTATGACCAACTTGTCTGGAAACTCCGAGAGTGCAACTGTTCTGGAGCTCCAGATATTTCACCACTTGTCCCTCCTAACGATGGATGGTCCCAATTTTCTTCGGGACTTCTATTCTCTTACACACCTAAAATATTAATTTTTGTGCACCTTACCTGGATCCGACGTCTGTCAATTCTCTACGCTATGATATAACAGTTGTTGTAGCTTCTCCTTTCCTGCTTCTGCATATTCCTCCTGAAGAAGGGATTCCATGAATTTTTAAAGGCTTTGTCCCTTTTGCAACGCTTCTTCCTCGCACTTTGTTTTATCCAAGGATCTTTTGAGCGGACTAATGTATCCAACGCTCCTTTATCAAACTACGAAATTCTCTCAAAGCTTCTGTGACGAGTCTTACCTCACGTGCTCTCATATGTGAGACAACATATTCTTTGCACTCTTCCTCTTTAGATCAAGTTGCACTCCAGGAACTATGAAGAGGCTTACATTTTAATCTCTGATACCATGACAAAAGAAGAAGTAAAGAAGATAATACAAATAAGAGGAATTGGGAAAAAGAATGTGTAGAGTGCATAGGATCGAGTTCTTTTCATTAAGGGAAAATATTTGAGCTAAATCATCTCTATAAAATAAAGAATATCAATAACCAGGACATAAATACTAACAAAATTGTATGGCTGGTAGTGTACAGTCACTACTACAGTGAGGTTTACAACTTGCAAAATTGGTGTGGCAATAAAAATAATCTAAAGGATTTACTATATATATTTTGAGTACGTTATGATGATATCAATTTTCTATTTCTTCTTAGACTCTAGATGCATGCATGTATAAGTCACCCTCATTTAATAATGTTGTTTCCCATCTTGTTTCTGAGCATCTGTTTGAACTCTGTCAGGGCCGTTTCCTGTAGCAATTATGAGAGACTGTCTTCCGAGAAGGTTGAGTATTTGGTTCCACAATTTTAATCTCAATTTGAATTTAGGGAATTGGTGGAACATTGAAACACTATTTCCATGTACAATTAAATGGTCTACATAGTAGCACATCCACAAAAGTATGGATGATGAAGGCTGATACGCTATATAATAGTAGAAGGAAGGAGTAATTTAGATCAAATCATTTGTGCATTGGTGTAAATATTGTTGCTAGTGTTTTACAATTATAATTGGAAATTTGCAACACCAAAAGAGGATTTTAATGAGTTTTGACTAAATAAAAAGAATATAATGTCTCATATTTTATTTCTTTCTTGTTGTCAGGTTTTAAGGTTTTCCTTTCTCTCCAGTTATTGAAAAATTAAGGTTGGTTATTATTATTGAAAATTAGGGTTTGTTGTTGTTAATGATGTCCAACTCCATTTTGTGGGCCTCTACAATAACATGAGCACCTACATAATGACATCTAATTCCATTGGTAACTTGCAAGGTTAAAATAAATGTCAATTAACAATTTTCCCAATTAACAAAACCCCAAGGTTAAGTGCGCACAATGATTGAAATAGTGACATCATACTTGGTTAATTGGAATGTTGATGCTTAATGTTTGAAATAAATTTAATTCTTGAAATAATATCTTTTGATTTGTTGTGACCAGGAAAACTATTTAGCATATTAAATCATGTCCATTAAAAACTTTTCTATAGTTAAAAGTCCATTAATTCTGACCATTTTCAATAAATGTGCAACTATACACTAACAAACAAACAAAGTACATTATCCAAGTTTGATAAGTATATCAGTGTATGCAAATTATCCAAGTAGATGGCTGACCTACTCGACCAATGGTGTTTATATAATTTACTCGTATAGTTTGGAGAAGTAATTCCTTCATGAATCATGTTGAATTTACAACCAATATAAAAAAAAAAAAAAAAAAAATTGATTTCTATTTTATAAATAAAGCCACCCGTCACACCAATTCCATTACTCAATTGTCTCAAGTCAATTGGTTTTATTGCATAGGTTCTTTAACTGTTGTTTGGCTCTAATGCCAGTCTGGGCGAGAACTTTGAGACTTTTTCTTTGGTTATAAATTTTTTGGCTCTTGCTAGATATTTTACCATATACACGTGGAGAATGTGAATACTATTATGGAGGAGGACATTTTCTATGGAATACACACATACTTCTAACCTAGAGGGACTTTACATGACAATGATTTGTCCATAAATGAAATATAATATAAAGAAGTAAATAATTATGTTTAATGGTTTATTTTATTAGTGTAAGCTTTAATATATATTGATCCTTAAATGAAATATAATATAAAGAAGTAATCATACATACGGCTTGTTTGTGAATAACAAAAAAGTGTATGGTCATATTGTAGTGTTTTGGCATTGTTTCTATGAATACAAATTTTCCTTCCCTCCACCCAAAGTAACAAGTATTAATAAAATATTCAATCACACTATCAATGTATATGAACTATCTAAGATAAATTTCAAGAATATTATTTGGATAATGGTTTATTTCAAGTGAAAAATGGTAAGACAAGTTTAAAGAGAAGGTTTGAATCTAGTGTATGTGGAAATTGTGTTCACATTATTTAAATGGTAAGCTCTAAGGGTGCTAGTTGAGTTTGTAGTAGTGATCATGTACTGTTTCTTCTTATTATCACGATAATAATTCCATTATTTAATAAATAGTTTGCATGAATTTTTATCACTATCATCAATTTAGAGATATCAAAATTAACAAGTAATCAAGAATATCTTCATCATCCTTAAAGAGGCAACAATTTCCCTTGAACGTGATATTAGTTGGACACCTAAAATAAAATTCTCCTTGGCCTCAACATCCTAAAGTCTTCACAATATACACATAATCTCCTCTTAAGGAAGATGATTGTTGGTCTAAATATTTAGATGGTGATATCACACTCATGTTTGGGCCAATTAAAATATATGGTATTGAGACCGTTGTCATTGTAAGTTGGTTCATGAAGCAATCATTATGTTTGATATTCTTAGAAAGATTTCATTATTGAAGGTAAACATAGGAATCAACCATTGGGGTTTGTGGAGGATTTCACGAGGAACGAGAGAAAATATAGATAGATGAGTCTCTTCTAGACAATGATTGAGTCTCTAAAAGTTTGGAGATTGACAAGGTAAGGGTTGATGTCGAAGATAGTCTCCATCTTGAGTGGGTGAGCCCAAAACCCAAATTGTACAATGACACTAGAATATTCAATGCATTTAAATTTGATCATCCATTGAATCTTCAAGGTTTGAATTGTAACATCTCCAAGTTATAATACCTAGTTTAATCAATGCTTATGTCGATACAATGTTTGGCTACAGTTAAAGCGATGTAATATGAGAACTTTATTTTTATGTTTTAATAATAAAATGTGATGTCAACTATTAAGGGGATATGGGCATAGATGGGGGTTGAATTAATACACAAGAGAAGGGAGGGTCTAAGATAATTCCTAAGAGGGGTCCAAGGGGGAATTACCCATGTATATTAATTCAACCCATTTTTCAAAAAATTTCTATTGGTATATCACTAGCAAATTTGGGTCATTTTACGACGGCTATTTCGACACTCTTGTGATGTTATGTTGTGGAATTTTTGATGAATCTGGACTCTTTGAATTTTTTTTTTGTGTCACATGGAAATTGTGACGAAATTGAATAAACGTCGCAAGAGAGACGCCCCTAGGGAACTTATCACAATTGCAACAAAAAAGAAATATTGTCGCCAATTCAACAATTTTGGCAAAAATGTGAAACCAACATTTTTGTCTCAATTGCGATGACCTTTGCGACGACAACTTTCATTGTTTACATATAAAAATTGTCATAGCTATTTAAGTTGTCGTCGCAATTGCAACGACAACTTTTCATTGTTTACATAGAAAAACTATCACAACTATTTAAGTTATCGTCGCAAGTGCAACGAGAACGTTTCGTTGTTTACATAGAAAAATTGTCACATCTATTTAAGTTGCCATCACACTTGCGACACCAGCTTTTGTTGTTTATATTGCAAAATTGTCGTAGCTACTTAAGTTGTCGTCGCACTTGCGACGACAACTTTTGTTGTTTATATTGCAAAACTGTCGTAGCTATTTAGGTTGTCTTCACACTTGTGAAGACAAATTTTGTTGTTTATATTGCAAAACTGTTGCAACTATTTAAGTTGTTGTCACAAGTTCGACGAACAATATTTATTTAAAAAAAAAATTAAAAACTAAAAATTAAAAATTTATTTGATTTAATATTACCATTTTAATATTAATATTAATACAGGATGCAAATGAAGAGATTAATGATATTATTAGAAGAGTCTATCAAATAATTAAGGTGAAATAGACCAAAGAACAAGTGAATGAGAGATTCCAAGAATATCAAAATAAGATGAAAATTATTTTTGATAGAAGAGTTAAAGAGAGATTTTACTCTTTTACTCCATGAGATTTGGTGCGACATCAATGTTACCAAGGAAGAAGATGGTAAAGTCGAGGATATTAATGGAATAGGGCATCAAGGAACAATTATGCGACAAGATGTTATCAAATATTTAAGGAATCAAGGGAAAGGAAGCTATCAAAGAATGACATTGAAAAGAACTAAAAATGGATGGATGAATAATCATATTGTATGAGAGCATAAATATAAGTAACTTGATTACTTGGTTTCATCACATGAAAACGATTTAGCCACAAATCTTTTAGGATAGTTTTTCGAATGGGGGTACTTATGTTATGACCCAATGGGGGGTATATATGGGTTTGAATGTATATGTAATTGGGTTGAATGCATATGTGAAACATTTGAACATATGATTTGGATATATGGATGTACTTAGGTTATTTGGAGGAATTTGTTCCTAACTATAAGGAAATTGTGCTCCACACTCACATTTGGCATACACTATGTATATTGATTGAGAGTGTTATTTTGAGTATTTGGACAATAACTCTTACTTACCCCATTGATTTTCCTTCTAGATATATACTAAGGGAAATTGGTTTACATGGTGCAATCAACAAAAACTGAAATAAATTCTATAATTGTCAAGTTTCTTGTTAGTTCAAACAATATTTTTCTTGACAAGCATTATCTTGTTAAAGTGTTTCCATCCTCTATATTTAGTCATCTTGAAGTCATTGTGCATTTTTCTCTAAAAGAAGGTTTCATTTTTAATAAATCTTATTCTGATTATAATATGAATGAACTTTGCTTAATAGCCAAGCTTGTATGGAGATGATTTTATTCATTTTGGAGAGTGGTAGTTTATGTTCCTAATACTTCTTTATCCCTAAGACCAATATATGGCATGCCCATTATATTGTTTCCATGATTTGACTACAATGCACACCAACCACCCAACTTAAACTCACATCAAACCAAGGTTGTGAGACTTGGGGTTGACGAAAAGTTAGCGAGTTTGGGATATGGAAAAACTTGGCAACTCGACAAAAATTAGTTCAAAACTCTTCAAATAGAAACAACACTCAGAATATAGAAAGTTTTGTGCAGAAAAAATATTAATGACATTTCCATCCTTAAAATCTATAAAACGATAGATTTTCCATCAATTCATCTCATCAAATATGACAAAAAAAAATATGGCACTTAAAATTATCCTCAAAAACTTAAACATAAATCAAATAGCTTGCATGGGACTATGACATATTTGCAACGAATTCATTCTAGGTGGTGTTTTAGGTTTTTTGTGCCCCCCCTTTCATATTGTGGTTATAGTGTTTTCACTTGAGCTTCTTGTCATCATTCGATTCAAGTTTGAAGGCATGTTCTCATGCTTTATAAAACCACCTTTTGGACTTAGGAGACATGGTTAGTCAATATTCAATACAAATAAGAGAAGAGTATATCATTGTAGGTTGATCCTTGAATTAAAAATGAAGATGAAATCTCCAAAATCAATTTTGCTGAAAATCAGAATACTTTCTTCAAAATTGAAACAATTGAAACTGAAGATCTAACATGTAGATATATTGGCTCTCCACCTCCTATTTTCTCTCCAACCCACAAATACAAGTGTTCTCAAGACTCCAATTGAACCCAAAACAAGAATAACACAACCTGCTGAAAAAAGTTTCAGTGTTCACAGTCCAACTGAAAAACTCAAATCAATGAAGATAAAATGACCAAATGAGTGAAATGCATATTGTTTTTGGGTTATATTCCTTTAGGGTTTACTTTGATGTGTTCTTTCTCATATTTCTCCCTCCAAAAAACACATTTTGGCCTTTTCTCTAAGTCAATTTTATGTGGGATCCACCTTTGCTTAATGGGCGAGTTTTGCCAGGTTTCAACAAGTCTAACAAGTTCGAGTCGGGTTCAACAGGTTTTGGCAAGTTTCATTTATAATAAAGTTTCACAACAATTTTTCACTGGTTATTCATTTCAGCGTTGACCCAACAAAATCACAGACCTTCGGCATGTCTCACAACATTGCTTCAAACCAAGTTTGTGAGACTCAGACTCAACAGAAACTCGGCCAACTTGAGACTGGGAAAAACTTGATGGCTCAAAAAGACTTGAAAAAACTCTAAATTGAAAATTAAAATCAAATTTAATTAAAAAAATCTCTCAAAATACAAGAAATTTTATGCAAAAAAATAATATGACATTTTCGTCCATAAATCTATAAAAAAACAGTTTATCCATCAATTCATCTCATCAAATATGATAATATAAAATTTGGCACTTGAAATGTGTTAAAAAACTGAACCATAAATCAAAATTTCAAATAGCTTGGAATCCATCAAATAATAACAAGTTCAACAATTCAACTATTGTACTACATAAATCATGACATAATCATAAAATCAAAATAGACAATGTCTCCAATCTCGAGTATCATTTATTTTGTTTCCTTCATTTGATCTTGAAGCATGAGAGTGTGAATGCATTTTAGGAGATATCAAAGCATGATATTAAAGGTATTATAGCAAACCCCACTAAAACAAGTTTTCATGTTCACAGTCACACTATAGATTGAAACACAATCACTCAAGAATAAATGAGAAAATGAGTTATATGCCTTTAGGGTTTCATTAGAGGATTTCAAGGTCTTTTTTTCCCTCCAAAACCTTGTCGAAGCCCTTTATCCAAGTGATTTTCATGTGGGGACCATGTTTACCTATTAGGGGTCAAAATCACGAGGTCTATGCAAGTTCTAGCAAGTTTCCATGGGTTCCAACAAGTTTAATGCGATTTTATAGTCTCTACAAGTTTTTTCCACTAACCTACAGTGAGTAGCTTAAAATCCAAGGGACGAGAAAGAATCTAGATTACCTTTCTATTAAACACATCCTCACATTGGCCATACAATTGTGGCATGCAAAGAATAGCACACCAACCCCGTTTAGTTTTTTGAACTTTCAAAAGATCCTTACAATGTTTCTTGAATTTACTAGAACAACTTCAATAATTAGGATTCTTTATCAAGAGTATTATACTATATGGCATAGTTATCATACCTAAATATGGTTCTCACATGATATCCATGACTTTCTTTTGCATAGGTTTTTATGGAGACATGATATCTACCCTATTGCTCGTAGATGATGACATCCTCCTAGTCTCCTTACAAGAACAATGAAATATGATTGCTATTACATTTTTGGGCAAGGCTAGGCAATTTGAGTTCAACCTTGGTAATACCATGTCATAATTTTCAACACCACCAATGAAACACTACTGAAATAACATTTCATTTTTGCTTTCAAAATATTTCAAGGCCAAGACTAAGTTTATGCCCAATAAATAAAGATTAGTCTTCTTAAAGGTTGTGCAATGTTTATGCATATAGGTAAGTATATATGTATACACGGGTATGAGAACATAAACAAACAATTGCCATGAAATAGCCCTCCACTTATTCACTTCTATTATATAGTCACTTGACAACAATTTAGGTAATAAAACATAGAATGCTTCGTTATATGCACTTTATGTTAGATTTGGTGGCTCTAAGGTACTTTCACATAGGCGGCACCCAGCATGCAGATGTGACCAAGCACATTTCTCCCTAGTGACTTTATAAAGCGATTTTATAAAGTTAAGTTGAGCTTTTATTTTTTAATGTGTAAAAATGAATTTATGAGGTTGTCGATCACTTTAGTGACTTAAGTGACCTTAGTGAATGATTAAGTCATGAATGTTGATCTCATGAGGGCAAGATTAGATATTGACCATCAATCTCATTGGGAGACCAAGTGTTAAAAGAGTTACATATTGGAAATTGCATAAAGGAAACACTTGAGGGAGAGAGGGCACACACTTTGAGGAGAGCTTGAGTAGGAAGGCGAAGAGTCACTTTTCTCAAGAAATATATTGAGCTCATGGAGAAGTGAGAGTAAAAACAACAGGAGGGTGCATTCCCCAAGGGAAAGAGGGAGGTTCGTACAGCTAGAGGAGGGGCACGATTTCCAAGGAAGGATAGGGTTCATACAACTGAGGGAGGGCATGATTTTCAAGAGGAGAAGAGGGCACATTTTTTCAGAAATTATAGCATTAAATGTTGAGTTGACAGCAGCAAAAAGGAAGGTCATACATCAGTGTTTAGAGGTTGTACAACAACATAGAAGCACAAAAATTGAGGCAAGAGGATGGAATTTTTTTCTAAGTGTTTGGATGTGCTATCACTTCAGGAAACTCTCCTAGGCTGTAAGTCAGAGATGCCTGGTAACTAACTCTTTTTGGGAAATATTTTCCAAATAATTATGTGGTTTTTGGATCAAGATGAGTATCTAGGGACTGGACTGTGTTTTCAAGACTGTCTAGAAATATAAAATCTCACAAGGCCTTCTAGCAATGCAGTCAGACAAGGTTTGATTAAATGGTAAAGAAGATAGCTATTGAACCAGATTACACTCATATAAAACAAGCACAATCGGTTTAATAACTAAAGAAATAACTTATGATCTTCAACTTAGTCAATCAATTAGTGAGATGACAGTCATATGTAGATTGAATAAGCATCAATAAAGAACATTCACTCATAAGCTAACAGAGAACAGAAAAGAGAAGTCTGACAACACAACTGAAGGAAGCCTACAATTTTTCATAGAATAAGAATAGGTCTCTTGATTACAGTAGCAGCATGCAAAACTCAATATCAAACCCTTGGTTCATCTTCTATTCTAATATTTATAGCATTACAAAGTAGTTCTAAGATCCTGAAAACATGGATCAAATCAGCTAAAAATAGTAAGTCAAAATCTGTTGCAAAATAAGTGGGATGCTTCCTCAAAATAAGGCCAATCCCAGATTTCTCTCTGTTGATTGTTGGTGTAGTGTAGAACAGCCTCCCAAGGCTACATGATGACTTTCAAATAGAGACTAAGTCGAATTTACTGATGTGGCCAAGTGCCCTGCTTCCTGTCTTAATTAAAAATGTCCATAACCTTTGAAATAACTCCTTTCTTCATTATATGTCAAAAATAGTTGCTGGGATGGACGTGATAATTCATTATACATTCATTGGAAAAGATCCTGAATCTTTCTATCTCGAAAATCCTTGACCTGTGTAAAAACTCGTCCAATTCTAGATACACATGCTTTCGGTGGTTACTTGAGAAAGTTCCTGGGTGAGTTATCCGTCGAAGGCGCCTCTTTTCAGTGGTCAATGAGCACATCGTAGGCTCCCCTAAACCACCGAAAGTTAAACTTTGAAGAAGTTCCAAAATTGCAAAAATGTTTATCCTGAACCCTCTTTTAATACTCAAACTTTCTTAGATGCTGCAGCCTGGTTTGTGCAGACCTACGAACTTGTGCTGACTGTGTAGGGAGTTCAGGTACATCTATAATTGTTGTGGCTAAATTAGCCAAAGTATCCAGTCTAGTCTGTTCCTCTTCAGGTGCTTCAAACTTCTTTAACTTGAGTCTCAGAATCCTGAGCTGCCTGTAGAGTTTCATATTTTCTCTGATCAAATCTCTGTTTCTATCTTTGATTTTATCATGTTTTTCTCTAAGAGTTTGATTCTCTTTGAACAGTTCAACATTTCTCTCAGTGAGGTCTGTGTTTTCTTTTTTGATTACCCTCTCTAGGACTTCCATCTCATAAATCTCTCTTAGGAGCTTATTGATCTTCTTTGTCTCACCTTTCTTAGGCCTGCTTGAGGAGGCTTCTGCTTCTGATTGCCTGTGGTTCTCTAGAGGATTTAATGGAGGTAGATTTATCTTCAATTTTGCATCCTGTTTGATCTGCAAGTTGTCCTGTGTTTTTTCCATCCCCTGCTCTGAATCAGAGTCACTATAAGGTAGATTGAGAAGGTTTTTTCCTGTGACAGGGTTTTTATCTTCAAACTGTAGTTTCCTCTTGATTCCTCCCTTCTTGCTGGGTGATGTTTTTATAGAATCTCTGGGCACAGAGATTCCTTTCCTCCTCCTGTGACTACTCTTGGGAGTAGGATCTTTTCTTTTTCTAGCCTTCTTAGCTTTTATCTCTGGAGGTCTTTCTGTCTGAAACTCATTCCAAAACAAGAAAAACCCCACTCAATTTGTTTCCTCTGTAGAGCTTCTCTCACAAGAAGGGTAAGGAGCCCCTGATGTGATAACTTGCTTACAACTTTAGCAGGCTGGGCTTTCACCTGTCTTGCCATCTTAGTCAGGGTTTTATGGAAGAAGTAAGGCATGTTTATGCGTTCTCTTCCTTTGAAATGGTTCAACAGTTTAAAATGGTAATACATTACCCTGTTGTAGTGCCCCTCACAGGTGATATACACCAAAATCGCCCTTAGTAGGAACTGCCACTTTGGCTCCAGATAGGACATGAGAATATCCTTCTTCCAAGTCAAAGATTTATGCACTGGTAACAAATACGACCTGAATTCAACATTTGAAGGTGAGGAGGTTTTAAACCAATAGTCCCCCATTCTGGATAACCCTGTGTATTCGGAAATAGCTGCTTCATCTATAATAAACTCCTCCCTGCCTGTTTTAGCAATCCTTCCATCATAGGACAGGGCAAATGCTTCGACCACTTGTTGGTGAAAGGTTGTCAATTTTTCACAGTATGTGAAAACTCCAGCCTGTTTAAAACACTCTGCAACCTCTGGATGAGTTTCAAAATGCCACATGCCATCTACTTTGGATATCAAAGCAATACTTTCTTTTGACATGGCTCTATGCCGACTATACCTGATACTATGGGAATCAAAGTGTTCGGGAGGCAATGGCTCTGGGAACTAAGAAAACAATCGATGCCACTTATGAAAAATCTATGAAATCGGGTGACAAAGCATATGATTAATGAATTCAACAGAACACTAACCTACTCTCAGATGACAATCTGGCTGAGGAATGCCGAAACTTCAGATTTTTGGGGGGGACAATTTAATTTTTGAAACTTTGAAAAAGAACAGTTTTTGATCTTACCTGCTTACCCGACCAGGTTTCCTTGACTCAGGATACTTGTTGGACTCGAAGACACTTCGAAAATTGGTAGAGAATGCGGGATCCAGACTTTTGAAAATATGATTTGTTGATAAAATCGTGATCTGGTGGTTGTCTTCAACGATCTTCGGGATTCATTATAACACATCGAGTTTTCAGATGAAGGAATGACCTGGTAATGATGACTGGCGTACTTTCCACTAAAATGGAGGGAAGCTCCGTGCAATCATACCTACCAATCACCGCCCTGCATGGATTTGAAATGATCACTGCAGTGGATAAGACATTGGTGCTTCGAACCTTTCGGACGGAGGCCACGAATGTGCATCAACTCCCGCATGGTAAGATTTCGGTGGTTGTATTTCTCATCATTGCGTTGATTTTTTACATTTGGCTCGTGCAAAAGCATGAGATTTCGTTTTTCATGTTCAAACACTTTCAGCGGTTGCTTGTCTTCTGCTTCGACCCTTTATCTGACGAAAATGAAAACTTTCGGTGGTTAATGAGCACAGTGGGGCTCGCCTAAACCAACGAAACCTGATATTTTTCCAATTTCTTGACTGAACCAAAATCAACATGTCTTTTGAGATTATTTTGGAAATACAGACTCTCTAACCTATTGATAAAAATTTAGAAATCAAATTTAGAAACCATCCTATCATCTAAAAATCAAATGAAATCCACTGATTTATTTGAGGAGTTAACACTGGCTCCTATTGGGGATGAACACCTCCCTGTGAGGTTTCAAGAACCACAGAATCAATGCCTTTCCTGGAAAAGAACCTAAAACTAAACTATCTGCTAGTGTTTCCATTGGGCATGGAGTTATTGAAAAATAAAACTAAGACTATTTTTACAATGTCTAGGCTTTGCAGCCTTAGACGAAATAAAGTTTTAGAAATCGCCTGTTTACCGGGCCACTGAACACTTCCTCACCCTCCAGATTCTGTAGAATGAAAGTGTTATTGTTTTGAACCTGAGTAATCATAAAAGGGCCTGTCCACAAGGAATTGAACTTGCCATGCTTTCCTTTCTCCTGACGAAGAGCATCCCACTTTAGAACCCAGTCGTCGATCTGAAAACTGTCTACCTTCGCCCTTCTGTCAAACGTCTTTTTGATCTGCATCTGATGTGCTTCTGATCTATCCACTAACTGTTCGCAAGCTTGCTGCAGTTCCACTAAATCCAACATTCTTCTCACCATGTCATTTTGCTCAGTCTTCTCTTCCTGAAAGAACTTGGCCACAGGAAAAACTAACTGAATAGGAAAGATAGCATCAGTCCCGTAAACCAGCTTGAATGGGGAAGTTCCTATAGATTTTTTAATAGTTACTCTGTCTGCCCACAGAGAAAACTTCAATTTGGAATCCCAATTCTTTTTATTTTCTTCTAACAGTTTTCTTATGATTTTGATCAAGCTCTTATTTGACGATTCAACCAAGACATTACCTTGAGGATAGTAAGGAGTAGAGTGTACAAGCTGGATGCCCATTGACTCGCACATGTCCACCAATGCTTCTACTTTAGACACTGCTGCATTATCTGCCACCAACCTCTTGGGACATCCAAATATGATCAGAATATTTTCATAGAGGAACTTTATGACTACCTGGTGTGTAGCGTTCCGAGTGGGGATCGCCTCTATCCACTTTGTGAAATAATCAGTGGCTACAAAAATCCACTTGTGTTGTCCACTGGATGAAGGATTTATTTCACCGATAAAATCTAAACCCCACTGCTGGAAAGGGACATTTACCACAATAGGCCTCAGGGGTAAAGATTTTAGTTGTTTCTTACCGGTAAATCTTTGGCATTTGTCACAAGATTTGACGAATGCGCACACATCTGCGAAGAGGAAAGGCCAATAATATCCGGCCCTCAAGATCTTATGGGAAATAGTCTTCCAGTAATGATGACCACCACAAACGGCTGAATGAAACTGATGGGTCACTTTGACAGACTCTTCTTTATCTAAACACCTAAGAAGCAGACCAGCAAGATCCCTCCAATATAACAGGTTGTTATAAATACAGAATTTGATAGCTCTGAGCTTGAGAGCTCGAGCTTGAGTCAAACTGAGTTCAGGAGGAACTTCAAGATTTTGTAGAAAATGTATGATGCCATAATACCATTCATAGGAGGACAAGTGCTCTGCCACTTGCTGACTGTCATGCTGCCCTTCTGCTACCAAATCTGTCTGTGAATTTTCTGAAATTTCTGCTATGAAATTAATATCCAGCAACTTATGATTTTCCTCCGCTAAAAGCTTGGTGAGGCCCAGGCTTTTACCAGTTTGGTGGGCTTTACTTCAATATTGAATTCAATCATATTTGCGATCCATATCACCCTTTTTCCATCGATATCCGACTGAGTTAAAACATCTTTTACAGAAGACGAAGGAACATATGTGATGACCTTTGAATGAAGGATATAAATTCTGAATGATTTTAAAGCTTTTATGAGAGCGTAAGCTTGTTTCTCGATAGGGTCATACCTTAGTTCCGCATCCCTAAGTGTCTTGCTGAAGAATGCCACGGGATGATCAAAATATTCCTCATCTTTCTTAAGCAGGACTACTGCCACTGTGTCATAGGAAGCAAAAGAAAAGACATAGAAAGTCTTACTGTAATATGGGCTGATCAGAATCGGAGATTCAATGATCGCTTGCTTGATATCCTGAAAAGAGTTTCTCACACTGTCTGTCCATTTTACCTCAACCCCTTTTTTCAAAATGCATGTTATATGTTTGACTAATTCAGCAAAATTGGGCACAAACCTTCTGACAAAATTTATCTTATCGAGCAGTGACTGAATGTCCTTCTTTGACCTTGGCAAGGACATCTTTTGGATTGCCTCCACTCATGCTGGATCAATCATTACACCTTTGGCTGAGACGATGTGACCCAAGAGCTTACCCTTTCTTAGAGAAAACTGGGATTTCTTGGGATTTAATGAGATCCCAAACTGTCTGCACTTTAAGAATACTCT
The DNA here is from genome assembly GCA_009831015.1 of Picea engelmannii. NCBI lineage: Eukaryota > Viridiplantae > Streptophyta > Pinopsida > Pinales > Pinaceae > Picea > Picea engelmannii. The sequence continues at coordinate 2,088,232 of ML776762.1, read as the reverse complement.
TTTCAGATGTTTCAGATGCTCCTCATGGCTGCTGGAATACACTGTAATGTCATCAAGGTATATGAGGACAAATTTGTCCTTTTCTCCCACAAATGCTATATCCATGGCCCTTTGGAATGTGGCCCCAACGTTCATTAATCCAAAGGGCATCTTGGAGTACATAAAGGTCCCCCAAGGAGTGGTAAACGCAGTTTTCTCCTGATCATCTGGATGGACAGCAACCTGATTGTAACCGGAAAAGCCATCAAGAAAGAACATGACCTTTGCCCCTGAAATCCTCTGTAACAAGTGTTCCATCTTAGGAAGAGGATAGTTGTCCTTTTTAGAGCATTTGTTCAAGTTTCTGAAATATACACACAATCTGACCTTACCATTCTTCTTCCTTACGATCACCAGATTGGCAATCCATTTGGAATATCTCAAGGGAACTATGATCTTGGCATCTAGGAGTTTTTTAATTTCTCTCTCAATCACTGGAAGCAGAAGAGGACTGATAGGCCTGAGCTTTTGCTTGAACGAAACAGTGTCCTTTTCAAGAGGTATCTTATGCTGAATAATGTCAGGATCATAAGTCTTTAAATCACTATATTTCCAAGCAAACACATCAGAAAATTACTTCAAAACACTACAGTATTTTGACTTCTCATCAGCAGTCAATTCAGAAGACAAATTAATAAACTTGGGCTAGCTTTTACCTCCTATGTTATGCTCTTGAACAACTGGATCTTTCTCCTTTTTGTCTGGCTAGTAAGGGACATCATTCTAATCAAACAACCTTTCCAGGGGTACCAAACCTTGAGGTATGTAATTATTGGGTAGTTGGACAATATCATGCTGACCCAATTTTTTCCTTAGCTTAGGTTCCTGTGATTATTCCTCATTAAGATTCTGCTGATCAATGTGCAAATCAGAAAACTCATCTACCACTTGGAGAAACCTGTTGAGTTCCTCATCATCTTCAAAAACTTTCCAATATTTGACATTATCAGGTAAGGAGGGTCGATATTTTACTTGAATCTCATAGCTGAGCTTAGGGGGCATGGGAGGAATGAATGTGCTGGCTGAAACAACAAGAGAATCAACAAGCTGATTCATATCCCTCGGTATGTATGAAATTTCAAAAACAGAAAAAGAATCACGTAGCTTCCATACCTCGTCTCTATAAGATTTTAACCTGATGTGCTTAGCTTGAAAGGTGTTGTTTACCTGTTGTACGATGAGGTTTGCATCTCCAAATACCTTCAAACCTTTTATCCCCATCTCTTTGGATGAATTTAATCCTAACAGCAGAGCCTCATAATCTACTATGTTATTAGTGGTTCTGAAGTCGAGCTTGAAGGACAAAGATATGGTCTCCTTTGAGGGAGAAATCAGAACTACTCCGGCACCCGCTGAGTCTTTAGTGCTAGCCCCATCGAAGTACATGGTCCAGACTGCAATGTTTTCACTTTCAGCCTGCTGCTCAATAGGCTTCATTAGCTGCATAGGAGTTGATTGACCATCATCAATCTGAAGGATGCATGAACCGAAATCTATATCTACAGCATAGATAGGATGATTAACGAAATTCTTTCCATCGCTAATAATATAAGCTAGCTGGTTTTCCCTGTAAAGTCTCTTCATTTCCCCCCCTAACACTGGAATCGTAGCATAGGAAAGATCCATCTGCAATGTGCCTCCTAATCTCTTTCCCCATGATCGAGACAAAAGAAACCCAAACTTAGGTGGGATATCAACAACCACCATGTCCATAACCATGCTCCTCATTAGCAGTTGGGCAAGGTTTATAACCATATCTTTGATGAGGTTGAGACATCTGAATTTTCTAGAGTCAAAGGAGAAAAGGTCTTGATATGGTTTGGTGACTTTGAGACCAAGCTCATCCATCACAACCTTTAGCATAAGGTTATGTGATGCCCCAGAATCAAGCAGATAATTGTGAAGGATTTTGTCATGGACATTTAAAGATATGTAAATTGGTGGACAAGAATCGTCACGGTCTTCTATCATGGGCCCTATGGTCACTTTAGGCTTATCATCTTGTAGATTAACAAAATCATCTGACGAAGAGGTCTTAGGCTCAAGAGACTTTAAGATCGCTTCTTTAAAGGCTTCATTCTTCATGAGTTCAGTTAAAGGCATGGGTATCTTAACCTTTTGAATTTCAGATTCAAAATTGAAAGAGAGAGATGTTCTATCTGAAATCTTTACCTCATTGGAAGGAGCCTTGAGACTGACTTGCTCCTTGGCTGGAATTTGAGTTTGTTTCTTCTGCTGTTTTTCTGGAGGGGAAGTTTGTTTTTCCGGAGCTGGAGGTTGATTGGAAGCAACCTCTTTACTTTTCACAGGAGCAGTATCTTGCTTGTTCTTTACAGGGGCAACAATGGGTGTTTTTGGACCAGCACTCTTGGATCTTAAGTTGTAGCCTTTCTGATCATCTGTCAAGTAGACAGCTCCTTCTACACTTGCTTCCTGAATTTGCTGATCCATTAGGGCCTCTTCATAGTCTACCTGTGTCAAGAATGAAGATTCATTCTCATCACCAAAACAATTTATTTCATCAACATCTTCAATGCCATCGGTAGATGGTTGTTTCTCTTCATCCAATACTACATTTTGAAAAGGTGGTCTGATCCTCTGCTCATCAACTAGATTTCTGTCTCTTTGAAGTATCTGAACTTGTGGATTATTCTTTTTGTAAGGAAAGGTATTTGGATTTCTGGGGGAAAAGCATTTGGCTCTTTTGCCCTTGTTGATTGCTGATTCTGAACCTTCAACTTTGACATTTCAGTCTTCAAACTATCTAACATCTTTGCCATCTTTTCCATTTTACTGCTAGAAGAAGAAGAGGATTCAACAATAGACTTCTTCCTCTCAGCTCTTCCTTTAAGCTTCTGAGATGCTGTAATGTTAGACTCAACCTCGAGTGTGGCATCTTGCATTAAAGAAAGCATGGCTGATCATCTTTCTCTAAGGATAAGACAAAATTCTGAATCAAAGGCAGCAGAAAATGTGATCTTTGTTGATGCATCGCTTGGTTTAATCTCTGCCGGGATCTTACCAAACATTTTATTAAATATCTTGATGAAATGGGAGACTGACTCTCCATCATCCCTCTTCAAATTTCCAAACTCATAAATGTATTACAACAGATCTCTTCTTTCTCCCCAATGCTTTAAGAATACCTCATCTAATTGTTCGATGCCAGTGATTGAATTTGTTGGTAGCTCTTTGAACCACTTTCAGGCTTGGCCATCCAGACTCTGAACGAAAACTCTAGTCCACACATCTTCTTCTGAAATATTTATGTTTTCTGCATAAGCATAAAATGCTTCAATGTGTTCTTCAGTTGTATACTCCCCTGCTCCTATAAACTTCGGCATATATTTCTGGTAGTCACCTATTGGCATGGTAGACAGGGGGTTTGGCAAGACAAGTGGGGCATATCTGTTTGCCAAGATCTGTTCCATCCTTGTCAAAGGGGTAGCCATGAAAATCTTGGTGGTTGATACAGACGAGGAACTTGTAGGAGATGATGGAGGAGATGAGTAACTCATAGGAGATGATGGAGGAGATGAGTTTCCTGAGTTAGAATAGAATGGTTTCCTTACTTCACCCTGAGCAGAAGTTTCAGAAGTAGGTGGAAAGTAAGAGGCTTTATAAAACTGACTGAGCAACAAAGCTAGATTTTCTTCTCCTTTAGAAGATAGATCATGGAGAATTTCTTCAAGAACAGGAAGATTGGTGTAAGTGTGTAAAACACCTTTCGAAGGTTTGATGGGTGATGAATCAAAAGAAGATGAAGAGGAATCTTCTTTCCGTCGGGAAGATTCAGTATTAAATTCTTTTGGATGGGATGAAATGTCACTCTCAAGGACAGAATCAATAATATTAGAAGAAAAAAAAGGTTCTTCTACTTTAGAAACTTGAGATGAATTTTTTATTTCTTGGGAATTTTGGGTTTCAACAGGGGATTCAACCAAAGACTTTTCAGATATGGAAAGATGAGTATCAGTTGGAATATCTGAATCAATTGCACTTGCAGATCCGGAAGCATGTCTTTGCAAAGCTTTTCCCTTGCTGATGATTTTCTCTGGATCAGGAACTGATGTCGTCAATGGGCCTTCTGGGTTTGCCCTGGTGTGAGCTCTTTTGGGAGCCACTTCGTTTCAATGGAGTCGCCAGATAGAAAATGTACAACCTGATAGTGTCTATTTCTTGTCTATCATTAAGAACTAGATCTATGTCGTTTCCCAGAGAAGCTGAGCTTCGATCTCCTCTCCCCGGCAACGACACCAATTTGTTATCACTCCAGGAAACTCTCCTAGGCTGTAAGTCGGAGATGCCTGGTAACTAACTCTTTTTGGGAAATATTTTCCAAATAATGATGTGGTTTTTGGATCAAGATGAATATCTAGGGACTAGACTGTGTTTTCAAGACTGTCTAGAAATATAAAATATCAGAAGGCCTTCTAGCAATGCAGTCAGACAAGGTTTGATTAAATGGTAAAGAAGATAGCTATTGAACCAGATTACACTCATATAAAACAAGCAAAATGGGTTTAATAACTAAAGAAATAACTTATGATCTTCAACTTAGTCAACCAATTAGTTAGATGACAGTCACATGCAGATTGAATAAGCATTAGTAAAGAACATTCACTCATAAGCTAACAGAGAACATAAAAGAGAAGTCTGACAACACAACTGAAGGAAGCCTGCAAATTTTCATAGAATAAGAATAGGTCTCTTGATTACAGTAGCAGCATGTAGAACTCAATATCGAACCCTTGGTTCATATTCTATTCTAATATTTATACCATTACAAAGTAGTTCTAAGATCCCGAAAACATGGATCAAATTAGCTAAAAATAGTAAGTCAAAATCTGTTGCAAAATACGTGGGATGCTTCCTCAAAATGAGGAAAATCCCAGATTTCTCTCTGTTGATTGTTGGTGTAGTGTAGAACAGCCTCCCAAGGCTACATGATGACTTTCAAATAGAGACTAAGTCGAATTTACTGATGTGGCCAGGTGCCCTGCTTCATGTCTTAATTAAAAATGTCCATAACCTTTGAAATAACTCCTTTCTTCATAATATGTCAAACATAGCTGCTGGGCTAGACCTGATAATTCATTATACATTCATTGGAAAAGATCCTGAATCTTTCTATCTCGAAAATCCTTGACTTGTGTAAAAACTCGTCCAATTCTGGACACACAGGCTTTCGGTGGTTACCTGAGAAAGTTCCTGGGTGAGTTATCCACCGAAAGCGCCTCTTTTCAGTGGTCAATGAGCACATCGTAGGCTCGCCTAAACCACCGAAAGTTAAACTTTGAAGAAGTTCCAAAATTGCAAAAATGTTTATCTTGAACCCTCTTTTAATACTCAAACTTTCTTAGATGCTACAGTCCTGGTTTGTGCAGACCTACGAACTTTTGCTGACTGTGTAGGGAGTTCTGGTACATCTATAATTATTGTGGCTAAATTTGCCAAAGTATCAAGTCTAGTCTATTCCTCTTCAGGTGCTTCAAACTTCTTTAACTTGAGTCTCAGAATCCTGAGCTGCCTGTAGAGTTTCATATTTTCTCTGATCAAATCTCTGTTTCTATCTTTGATTTTATCATGTTTTTCTCTAAGAGTTTGATTCTCTTTGAACAGTTCAACATTTCTCTCAGTGAGGTCTATCTTTTATTTTTTGATTACCCTCTCCAGGACTTCCATCTCATAAATATCTCTTAGGAGCTTATTGATCTTCTTTGTCTTACCTTTCTTAGGCCTACTTGAGGAGGCTTCTGCTTCTGATTGCCTGTGGTTATCTAGAGGATTTATTGGAGGTAGATTTATCTTCTATTTTGCATCCTGTTTGATCTGCAAGTTGTCCTGTGTTTTTTCCATCCCCTGCTTTGAATCAGAGTCACTATAAGGTAGATTGAGAAGGTTTTTTCCTGTGACAGGGTTTTTATCTTCAAACTGTAGTTTCCTCTTGATTCCTCCCTTCTTGTTGGGTGATGTTTTTATAGAATCTCTGGGCACGGAGATTCCTCTCCTCCTCCTATGACTACTCTTGGGAGTAGGATCTTTTTTGTTTCTAGCCTTCTTAGCTTTTATCTCTGGAGGTATTTCTCTCTGAAACTCATTCCAAAACAAGAAGAAATGCCACTCAATTTGTTTCCTCTGTAGAGCTTCTCTCACAAGAAGGGTAATCAGCCCCTGATGTGATAACCTGCTTACAACTTTAGCAGGCTGGGCTTTCACCTGTCTTGCCATCTTAGTCAGGGTTTTATGGAAGAAGTAAGGCATGTTTATGCGTTCTCTGCCTGTGAAGTGGTTCAGTAGTTTAAAATGGTAATACATTACCCTGTTGTAGCACCCCTCACAGGTGATATACACCAAAATCGTCCTTAGCAGGAACTGCCACTTTGGCTCCAGATAGGACATGGGAATATCCTTCTTCCAAGCCAAATATTTATGCACTGGTAACAAATACGACCTGAATTCAAAATTTGAAGGTGAGGAGGTTTTAAACCAACAGTCCCCCGTTCTGGATAACCCTGTGTATTCGACAATAGCTGCTTCATCTATAATAAACTTCTCCCTGCTTGTTTTAGAAATCCTTCCATCATAGGAGAGGGAAAATGCTTCGGCCACTTGTTGGTGAAAGGTTGTCAATTTTTCATAGTATGTGAAAACTCCAGCCTGTTTAAAACACTCTGCGACCTTTGGATGAGTTTCAAAATGCCACATGCCATCTTCTTCGGATCTCAAAGCAGGACTTTCTTTTGACATGGATCTATGCCAACTGTACCTGATACTGTGGGAATCAAAGTGTTCGGAAGGCAATGGCTCTGGGAACTAAGAAAACAATCGATGCCACTTATGAAATCTCAGTGAAATCGGGTGACAAAGCATAGGATTAATGAATTCAACAGAACACTGACCTACTCTCAGATGACAATCTGGCTGAGGAATGTAGAAACTTTAGATTTTCGGGGGGAACAATTTAAATTCTGAAACTTTGAAAAAGAACAGTTTTCAATCTTACCTGCTTACCTGACCAGGTTTCCTTGACTTGGGATACTTGCTGAACTCGGAGACACTTTGAAAATCTACAGAGAACGTGGGATCCAGACTTTTGAAAATATGATTTGTTGATAAAATCGCGATCTGGTGGTTGTCTTCAGCGATCTTTGGGATTCATTATAACACATCGAGTTTTTAGATGAAGGAATGACCTGGTAATGATGACTGGCGTACTTTCCACTGAAATGGAGGGAAGCTCCGTCCAATCATACCTACCAATCACCACCCTGCATGGATTTTAAATGATCACTGCAGTGGATAAGACATCGGTGCTTCGAACCTTTCGGATGGAGGCCACGAATGTGCATCATCTCCCGCATGGTAAGATTTCGGCAGTTGTATTTATCATCATTGCGATGATTTTTGACATCTGGCTCGTGCGAAAGCACGAGCTTTCGTTTTTCATGTTCAAACACTTTCGGCGGTTGCTTGTCTTTTGCTTTGACCCCTTATCTGATGAAAATGAAAACTTTCGGTGGTTAATGAGCACAATGGGGCTCGCCTAAACCACTGAAACCTGATATTTTGCCAATTTCTTGACCGAACCAAAATCAACATGTCTTTTGAGATTATTTTGGAAATACAGATTCTCTAACCTATTGATAAAAATTTAGAAATCAAATTTAGAAACCATCCTATCATCTAAAAATCAAATGAAATCCACCGATTTATTTGAGGAGTTAACAGGATGTACGAAATTAGTGCAGAAAAATATTGCTAATGTGAACAGATATCAATATTTTATTTGTTGTTAAAAGGACTGTACATTGCATAAAATGGGGATTGTTTTGTGTGGTTTTTAGCACATGAAACGAGGAGGTTTGTTGGTACATTTTTCAATAATTTTTGTTGTTGATTACTTGTTGTTGTAAACTCTAATATGAAATTTCTTTGAGCTCTATAAGAAAACTCTCCTTGAACAGGTTTTCCCAAGTTGGGTTTTTTCCAGGGGAATTTCCCATAAATTAATAGTGTTATATGGTTGGGGAATAAATACAAGGAATTATCCCTTGAAAAAATATTATTGGGTTAATAGGCCATGATTAAAGCCATGAACTACAACATGAGACATTTAAAGGGGATCTTTTGCATACGGGTTGGTTGAAGTTTCCATTAGGCATTTTTGTGTAGTAGGGATTTATGTTGGGGCCTTGACCATGATTTGGTGATGAAAATAGGGTCCTTAATCCATAAATTATGATAAAGGACTTTAACTACAACATCATCCCTATAAAGGGGATATTTTTCATATGAATGAGAAAGGGTTTCCATTAGGATTTTTTGTGTAGTCGAGATGGGTCTTCGGAACCTGACCATGATTAGGGGATGAAAATAAGTTCCCTAATCCATAAATGAGTGTAAATAGTCTTATGGGAAATGGAATATTCTTCAAACAACTAAAAAAAAAACTTTTAGAAATTAACTTTGTCCTTGAGTGCGATATTGGTACTTTTAGGAGGCTTTACATAAAAGATATGGATCTCACATATTTGGTTGTAAATGAAGCTTCTAGGTCCCTAATCCATGAAAAAGGACTCAACCCACCATACAAACACAAATCATTGGCCTCTTGGTGGAATATAGGCACCACTAAAAGAATTTTCATACCAGGCATGGGTCTCAAGGCTTTGACCATGGTCGATGAAGGAAAACAAGGGTTGTATGATCTAAATTAGTATTTTAGGGATTATGATATTTAACATATGAATGAGATTTGGGAAATATTAGGAAACTTTAGATGCATTGGATGGATTTGGAGACTGTGACCATGGTCATACGAGAAAATAAAGAGTCTTAATATCTAAATGAAATTTTTAATGCTCATGAACCATGCACATGTCCTTGAACCATTACAAAGTTTCTTTCAAGGGGATATTTGGCCTCCAATTGGGATATCTGTGACGTTAGGTGGTTTCATGCACCAAGGATAGGTCTAGGGGTCATAACCATGACAAGGAGAGAAAATAAAGGGACTCAAGTCATATATAAATATTTTAAGGATATTGTCCATGAACATGGACTCAAATCACCAGATAGTACCTCTAAAAAAGATCTTTGATCTCAAAATGGGATATGGGTGCCTATAGTAGTTTTTTCATACCAAGGATGGATCTTGGTGTCTTGACCATGGTAAAGTAGTGAAAAGAAGAGACATATCAACTAAATAAATATTTGAGGGCTCATGGGATAAAATGGGGTCTTAAACCATTACATTCATCCTTCAAAGTGGATATTTAGCCACCAATTGGGATACATATGCAATTAGGAGAAATGTTTTTACCAAGGATGGGATTTTTTATTAATTTATATAAAACATGCCCTATATAAGATATCATTATCATTAGAGTGGTATGTGGATACCATTATAATATTTTATGCATTAGGGATGGGTACTAGAGCCTTAACCATCGTCGGGTCACGAGTCAATGGAATTAGGACCTAAGTTAATATTCTTGATCTAATAGGCCATGATCAAGGCCTTAAACTATAACATAGTTCCTTTAAAGTGAATCTTTGTCATATAAGTAGGATATGGGTATAATAATGAATTTTTTCCTAGTAGGAATGGGTCTCAAGGAATTTACCATAACAAAGGGAGGACAATAAGGGCCTTATTCCATAAATGGATTTGTAAGGCTCAATATCCATGAACATCACCTTCAACATAATCCCTTTAGAGGAAATATTTTTCCTCCAAGTTGAATATGTGTACCATTATGAAATATTTTGCACTAGGGACATGTGCATTAAGTAATTAGCTATGGTCAAGCGAGGAAAATAATTCCCTTGGCTCATTTATGAATCCTTTAGGGAGACATAATCAATTCCCTAAACCACATAACATGTTGTCTATAGGGAATCATGAACCTTTGAGTGAGATATGGTATTGTTATAATATTTTGTGTATCAAATATGGCTATGAAGGATTTAACCATGGTTGGGGGATAAATCCAAGGAATTAGGCCTTGAAAAAATATTATTGGGTTAATAGGCCATGTTTAAAACCATGAACTACAACATGAGACATTTAAAGGGGATTTTTTGCATACGGGTTGGATGAAGTTTCCATTAGGATTTTTTGTGTAGTAGGGATTTATGTTGGGGCCTTGACCATGATTAGGTGATGAAAATAGGGTCCTTAATCCATAAAGTATGATCAAGGACTTTAACTACAACGTCATCCCTTTAAAGGGTATATTTTTCATATGAATGAGAAAGGATTTCCATTAGGATTTTTTGTGTATCTGGGATGGGTCTTCGGGCCCTGACCATGATTAGGGGATGAAAATAAGGTCCTTAATCCATAAATGAGTGTAACTAGTCTTATGGGACATGGAATATTCTTCAAACAACTAAAAAAAAACTTTTAGAAATTAACTTTGCCGTGGAGGTGACCACCCTTCAAACGTGCATTTTTCAAAGACATTAAAAGGTTAAATGATTGAATAATAGCTAAACATACATGACCACCCATATTGCTCGATTATGTCATCGCTCTATGATTTCAATGTTCAACTTGTTACATCCGCATTCTCAATCAAGGTATTTAGCATGTTTATGCATGGAAATAATTCCTCTTTGTATCCCACCTTGTGGAATCACAAGACCTTAACATTGAAATCCTTGGGTTCCTTTCCTTGGCTTATTTTTCTTCTCACAATGATTTGTGGAAGGTTCAACAACATTGTTTCATTGACAATGTTGTTCCCCTGATTAAAACAAAGTAAGACATTAAATTATGGACGATATAAAAATTTGACGTATTTTATAAGTAACAAAATGTTAATGTGGAATAATTTTTATTTACCTTATCCCACAAATTGGATCTTGGGGTCTACCCCATGCTTTTCCTATGATCAACCACAACTTTATAACCATACTTGTAACCAATTTTGAGGTCTTCCTCCATGGTTTATGTTCCGAATTCGTCACTTTGCATTGCATAAGGGTATGGTTTTTTAATGTTTTTCACTGCAATTACCTTAAATTTGTAAGGTGTTACAAATAATATTCTTAAGATGTTCGAGTACTTACGATTCATGACTGTAACCTCGAGTAGCCACCCTGGCCTAGCTTGTGTTGGTCATGTTTGGCAATCCTTTCTTTGGTTTCCTTCAAAGTGTCATGCAACCTATAATCAAAATATTCAAGTATGTTATATATAACCACACTTTTATTTAGATCTAAAGAAAAATAAAGCTAGTATTGAATTCAAAAAATTGTAATTTACCTTGGTGTACCAATTATTTGTTCTCATGATTTTTTCAAAATCTTTTCTTTGGCATCATCAATGATGTCCTTCCACTCCCTCTCTGGAATTGAGGGAGGACACTCATACCTAGGATTTATTTCCAAGCTTCGTCTATAAACATCTAGGGTATATTTTAAATATTCACCCGCTGCAAATGTGACCACTTTTGTATTGAACCTGTCTACACCAAAGAGGCCTTCAAGATAATCCATAAGTTCCTTTTTGAGGTTGGAATTATAGCAATTCCACCTCATGTGTAAGGTTTCCCCAAAAATAGACAAGAACTTGCTCTCTACGTGCCTATAAAAAAGGTCGTTTCCTACACACAAAAAGATATGATCATTAATTTAAAATTAATAATCTAGATGATTTTTATATGAGGACAACATTAAATGATTTAAATATGAATTATAACTACTTGGGAGTCTTGATTGTTTTAATGGAAGTCCATTATCGTCGACCAAAAATGTGCACGAAAGGGTCCCCATGATTGTCACACATCTAGCTCCAGGAAATGCAACCATCTCAACCACATCACTATGATCCTCATATTTGCCACAATATCTAGACTCTGATCGAGGTGTGGATGCATGTCGGTGCATGTCATGGATCCTATCTAAATGAGGTGTGGAATATGGAGAAGTAAATAGTGCTCTAGCAGTTGTATGACCGCCCGCATCAGGACTCTGTAGTGTCTATGTAGTGCCACTACTACCAACCTCGGGCTAAACAGGCTCCACATATTCCTTTATAAAAAAGAAAATGTTTTTTCGTGCGATTATGTAAAAGTTAAGGAACAAAGTATCATAATTGAACATATGATAGCATTAAAAAAAAAAAAATGATGGTTATTACCTTATATGTGTTAAGTTGTGACATAAGGAGCTTGATCCTTTTTTTGACGTCTGGGGTTTGTTCTGGATGATATAACAAGCTAACAAGTTCCTTGTTAGATTTAATGATTTTTTTTTTTAATAAGAGCATCGGATTAGCACGAGAATAAAACCCCTCCTCATCGGCAGAATCATGGTCCACATGGCCTGCTGACTACATATAATTTCAGCAAAAACAATGTTATTTTAATAAAATTATATAAGAAAATAATAAAAACAACGTAAAATGAAAGTGGAAATTGATACTTATTTACATTTTCTGCGGCTTCCCCTTTTCCACGATCATCCTTCCACATTAAAATATAATTAAAGCCCCCAAATATTTAAAAAATTGTTATTGATAACACAAAAACAATGTTAAAGATAATAAAAAAATATAATGCAATAAGTAGAGGTTTCTTAAAGAGGTGTTGCATAAGAACCTACACACTATTAGTCAATGTTTCTATTCGATTCAAATGGTAATCCACTAATAACTCTTCCCCGGGAGCTATCTTTTTTATTGCACACATGACTACCTGATTCTCTTCACGTCCCTCAAATATGCAATTCGATTGTTTGTTTGTTGTCTTGGGTCATGTGTTGTTTATAAACCGTACGATATTACAGGAATATTTGGGCCTTCCATCAATATAGATAGTCGCTCCCTTATTTTTATCCTTGTTTATTAGTTCTATATAATTTGCGGCGAGTGCATATCTCCACATACTTCGTATGTACCAGACCAACCACATCCAATAGTTATAATTGTAACATGGTCTGACATAGTCCATCAATTCAGTTACTCTATTATATCTTACAATTATTCCATCCACGGAAAATAGCCCCAAGCCATGCAGGGAGGATGCTGCAATGCGATATGTCCTATTGTTGACAACGGAGTCAACATATATAGGAGGTAGTTCCTTAGGTACCCATTACTTCACCAGATGTTTATACCTGAGTGGAATATCTATGTCTCCTATGCTCTCATCATCGTCAGAGAATGATCCTCCTTCTGCAATAAAAAATTTCTTGCGTCTACAAAATTGTATTTTGACTTTTTCACCTCTGGTCCTTATTTGTGTATCATATCTACTAGATGTAGTCACATTTTCGGCCTCTATTTTTCCTAAGCTTTCCTCACTCGATGAAGAAATATCTAACAGGTACCTGTTTGGTTGTACCTTCAGTTGCATGTGCATGTGTTGTTAGCTAGTAGTCCATCATCATATTCACAGTTCTAAATAAAAATTGTATATCTTTAGTTTTGGATGCACAATTAGACTAGGGTTCAATTGCAAATATTAGTGGTTAACCACCTAATTTAATGTTATATCCCTCTTGATTTTGGACATATTAGGGACATATTAAAAATGTGAAAACACTAAGGACATGATAAATTTATCATATGGATCTAAGGAAAAAATAGTATTAAGGTTGTTGTTTGTTGGATTTGTGCAAAATGAGCCTAAAAAAAAAATTCTCACTTGAACTTGAGCAATGCCATAACTTCTAGAAATGGTATAGAAAAATATAAATACTAGACTAGGATAACCCAACTAGGCATCCTCTACTCAAGGAAGAGGAACCACACAACAAAAAATGCCTCTAATTTTTGCAAACCCCCATGTGTTGCATTGTCAACTCCCACAAGGCCATCCTAACCCCCAATACTATAGGGAAACAATAACAGTTTTGTAGGAATCAAAGAAACCTAGGGTTGAACATGGGACATATTAAATATTCTCAAAACCTAGATTAGTATGGAATTTTCAAATGTCCTAGGTAAACTTAAGAAATATTTTTCTATTTTGTAGATGTACGATTGAACCAATAGAGAGAAAGTGTACATGGATCTAAAAATCCCATGTAGCGACTAATTAGACCAATAAAGAGAAAGTTCATAACACACGAGATACAAGTTCCATATAGGGACTAATTGGACCAACAAAGAGAAAGTACAAAAAACATAAGCTTAAAGTCCCGTGTAGGGGGGTCTATTGAAGGAGAATTTTCTTTTATTCACCCAAATTGGTTGTAATGTCTCTAGTTTATAGGTAGAATGGATAACCATAGCCAACCTTGACACTACCCCTATTGTAAAATAATATAAATCTATCAATTTCTTTGTAAACAGGAGGACCTAATTGTTGAGAACCAAGCCTCTATCTTCTCATCTGTTAGTAGAATCCATGTTCGGAAACATAATCATAATGCAGGGTCTGTTTTTATCATGGAGTCTCTATTACAACATAAGAAGAAAACCAATGCTTTAAAGGAAGAGTGCATATGTTGCACTAGAAAATCTCAAATTTGTCAAAGAGATTTCAATATGTTTCTTTCAATGCCAAGATGTATGTTGGTTAAATGCCTATGGAAAGAAAATAAAAACAATATGTTCATCAAATTCCTCTAGATTTGGACATGGTTGGGGAGGCCCGAGACTCTTATCCCTATCCAATGGAAAAAGAGGAAGCTCACAATATGCATTTTTTTTCATTAATTTTAGGTCTTCGTGTACTACAAAGTCTATCTAGTATTAAGTGTCATCTATAGGCTTTCTACTAATACAAGTTCACAATCCTCTACAAAGGATAAAATTGCATTTTTGGTAGACAAGCATCAATTTTTTTAACAAACTATGAATCATAGACTATGGGACAAACCATTTTTTTGTATTCTTACATTGACCAATACAACTATAACAAATTTTGCTTCATTATTTAATGAGCACCCAAACTATTCGCACAGATCCTATTGAGGTTCCTCTTCATCCTTGTCATTATTCTTGAGGTGAATAGTATTTTTTTTGGAACATTTTTTCCACCAATAACATTTTTTATTACACCCAAAGTAAAATCCCTTAACTCGCATCTCTTACAATTCCTTTATCATGATTATGGTGTGCTTATGCATTATTGTGTTATTTAGAACATATCTATCATTACTTTAGGCCATGGATCCTATGAGTTTCTTATTGACTTGTTGTCTAGAAAAACCAACAAGAATATTTTGAAGCTCAAAAGGGTCACAACTTGGAGCCTAAAAGGATCATCCAACAATCTCTTTCCATATGCCAAACCCTTTGTGCCAATCATATCAAATAAATATTTGTATCCCCGCAAACCCATAATGGATTTCACACTTTGTAATATCCTAACTTCAAATATCTTCCCACAAACCCAACACCTTAAGATAAATTGTATTTCATATCTTTCTTAGGTTCATATCTCTTAGAGGATTTCTCTCTTTATGTTTCCAAAAAGACATGTGGCAGGCTCAAAAATTGTCATGTCATTATGATGATGTCAACATGGTTGGCTCATTAAACACAAGGTCTAATTAAATTCCACCACATGGAAATGAATCATCAACATGAATGAACTTGGAAGGACTGGTGGTGGCTCTAGAGTGTGCCACATGGGACCACTACACATTTCGCAAGCTAAGTTAGAAGGCACCCTTATAAAAAATATTCCAAGTATTTTGGAGAATTGGACTCAAACAAGATTTCACTAGGCTCTGATAATACTTCAGATCCGTAGGAATTGAGCATATTTGTCATTTCAAATATCTCCACTGCAAGAACTTTCTTAGAAACATGGTACCTAGACTTAAGCCTAATGCATAATATTTTAGGTTTGGATGCCTTGGTGGGCCTAGGGTTCCATGGCTTAAGTTCGTTAGACACTTGACACTTGCTAGAAGCATATTGCATTAGATTTTTGCATGCATGAGGAATAGGGAAACCAAGAGAATTTAAGGATACAATGAGTTGTTATGAGAGAGAGCCCAAGATCTCAAAATCCCAATAAAATGGCACATGGAATAATCATGTACGTACAAGGGGATTAAAGAAAATAATATTGAGAGAACACCAAGTGGCCACATTAATACAACCACATCCACTCTCATGTTTCTCCATGGTAGGATGCATCAAGTCCACAAAGGTATGAGTCTAAGATAGTTGGATATGATGTGAACTAATGATTAAATGTCATGTGGCAGTGGGGCCCACCACTAAAATAATTATACATTGCAGTATTATTTTACAAAATGTTTGATTCATATTGAGGTAAATAATAAGTAGAGGATTGAGTCTCCTCAAAAGTGAATAAAATATACAATTTCTTTTAAGAACAGATTGGAGGGCCCTAGAGCCTTCAGATGACTGTAATATTTCAGACAAGATTTTCTATGAGGAAACTTTTCTCTGATTTTTGCCTCTTTTTGGTTGGAAGAAAGATGAGAGGTATGGCTCTGGAAATATAGTTAGGACATGATGTATATTCTGATTTCAGTTTTGAAATATTGAATATAATGTTTTTTTCAAAAGATACATAGACACCAACATGGGCATTATTTTATAATATAGATGATGGCTTCAAATAATGAAAAAGAAGTTAATGTCACCATGAAGGACCTAATAGAAATGCGTCAAAGAATATTGTACAAATAGTTGGTTCAAGGGACCCAACAGGGAAACCTACAACAAAAATGTATGGAAAAAGAGATGACATTGGATTAACTGCTTAGTATGATGGGCAGTTGTGGATGATGAGGAGTTGAACTTGATGAGAGTAGAACCTGGGTGGCAATGATTTGTTACAACAAATTATGAACTTGTAATTCTAGGCAGTGATAGGGTTATTAGTGATCTAGAAAGAGATGATGGCCTGATGAATTTGGCGTTACTTATGATCAACATGGATCAGTAATGCTTCGTGTAGTGATTCATAAGGATGTAGCTAACTTTGGCATTGAAGCGAGGGTGATTGGGAGATTAGTATTTATAGTTCTAAGAAAGATAAATATGATCAGTCAAGGAGCACTCATTAAATGTTGGAAAATAAGATAATGATGATTGGTAGATGAGAATAAGGACCTCCTAACATGATGGAGTAAAGATTCTTGGCAAGATCAAAAGAAATTATGGGGCTAGATAGAGCATCTTTGAAGATCAAGAAATTTTCAAAGATCTTATCAAAATAAGGGATATGGGGCATGGTTGTGTTGATTGAAGGGTTCTCTTTTCTGTCTCCTTTTAGTAGTAATAATGAAAATAATATATTTGTAAGTTCACAACCAAGACAGACACAAAATTTGTGTATGAGGCCCCCTCCACCCAGCAATTTTATTGGTAAAGTCTGTGGAGGTATACATACCCTACTAGCCCCCTCTGGATTTGAACATATGACCTCTTAGAAGAAAACTATAGCTTCTGGTCTACCAAGGGGATTTACTAAGGCAGAATTTGTTCTACCTGTGGGATCAAAGGCATAATCTGGTCTACCAAGGGGAATGCTACAACTTCATAGGATACAAATGACAATCGCAATGACACTATTGGATCCCGATGATGTTTTGGAATCATGGAGGTGCAATATTAACAATTGTCGCACCTATAATAAGATTAAGGGACTATTGAAACATTGACATTTATCAGTTGACATAAAATAAGTTCTCATTATCTCAAGGAGATAACTAACCTTTTCAAATTTTGAACTACTCTTTGAGCATAATTCTTATTTTTTCCAAACTAGCATCCACAACCAAACTAACAAATAAAAGAAGAAAACTTGAATGTTTTAAATCAGTAAATGGATTGTAATGCGTCACTACTATTAACGGTTTTCTTAGTATACAGTATAGGACTCGACAAAAATTTTGATTTTTCAATTCTCTGGACATGAAAACTGGATGAGTATGGCCAATCTTCTCCATATTATCCTAATTTTGTGAAAACAAGTTCGCAATGTATACACATACTTCGAGACTTCCTTGAGGCTCTCCCATAAAAAGTGTCATTTTGTTCAAAGAAACATCAAAATCTATTGCCTTGAATAGATACAATTTACAAAAATATGGGAGATCTATGATATTTTTGGTTAAAAAGTTATTTTCAGTGAAACAAGAATCACGCTTTAAATTGCAATTTTCTGAGTTTGAATTGGATCAGCCTCCAAACAAGCTGATCCAAAAGTCACTGATTCAAACTCACATTAACCAAGTTTGACTTATTCAACACAAGTCAAACTCGTGATTTTGGCATGGATCGCAAGTCAAGGGCATATTGTGCCAGTTGGCCTATAGAAGCAATTTTCTGTGGGTTTTCTCTAATGTTTTGTGCTTGTTTGAACTAGTTTCTTCTCTACCAGTCAACTAAAAGTGGAAAATGGAGCTACAGGAGGTTGAAGTAATCCATTTAAGGCCATCCATTGACCCTACTGGACATCTATGGGAAGGGGATAAGAATGCGTAGGCAATCCAATTCTTAGGGATCTAAATACTGTATAAAAACAATTCTTAGGGCATATGGGCAAGGGAGAAGAAGGCATAGGCAATCCTGCAATTCTTAGGGAGTATGGGCAGGGAAGACCTTATAGAATTTTACCTTATAGAAGGTCTATTATAAAAATTGGATATGGATACAGAATGGAGAAATTGGAAATTCCAACAAAAATTAGAGTGTTGGAGACTCTTTTTTTGTTGTGTGTTTTGTCATGAAGTTGGGTGTTTGAATAATGATCCTCATCAGTCGACATCTAGAAAGGATTCTACACAACCTGACACATTAACTCCAACAACATCTCCAGATAAAAGAGGTATGTATATCTCATACATGTTCTTGCACCTTCATAATGTTCCTAGTGGATTCTCGATTCCAATTGGTTATGAGGCTACTACTAAACATATGGAATTAACAATTGATGGTCCTCATTTGATGTTTGAGTCCTGAATTGGATAAAAAAGGGTCGAGGGAACGTCTGGCTCAAAAGAGTTATTATAGGAGCTGGGGGAGATCATTTAGAATAAGATTGTTCTGGGGGAATGTAGTGTATCCTCTGTATATACGATATTTTCTTCTAATGATACTAAGTTTTTCCATGTCCAAAAGAATAATTTTTTGGTCAAAGAGACTAAGTCACAATCCCTTCTACCAACAAATGACCCTAAGAAGAAGTTAAAAAAAGTTGTCCTAAAGTGCTTATGTTTGTTAAGATCATTAAAATAATTCGAGATGGAGCCAAGGGGGTTCGTGGGGGTAGCCATGGACAAGAAAATGCCTTCTACTATTGAAATGAAATCAGATATATCATTTTCTAAGTGTCAAGCAAGGAAATAAATAATAGAGGTTAAACAACTCACCATCAATGGGGTCCTTAGAGCTAGGAAGACCTAAAAATTGTTGACAAAATTATCATTATTTCACTAAATTCCAGAGGTTTTGGAGGTGACCACAAACAATTATCCCTCAAATGAATGTTCTCAATTTACCAACCTAATGTTATGATGCTACAAGAAATTTACCAACCTAATGAAGCACTTTCTGTGCATTTAAAACTGTAAAATTCCCACTCAATTATTTTTGTCCCTTTTCTTGGTTTTACTGTGTTGGCCTTTCTTCAAACAATTTTCCACTGAAATGTTTATAGAGATTGTTATAAATTTACTCATTGTTGTAGCAATTTTATATGAATTCCTGAGTGTGGAATTTTGACAAACACTTGGACTATAGGGTATTTCACACTGTTTGACTGCCCAATTTGCAGTTATGGTATTTTAGATGGATTCTTGAAGTGTTTTAGATGGTTGGCATAGATTTAAATTCGAATATGACCTAACTCAAATCTGAAGAATATCTAATTCAAACATGGTGCCCTAGATTGAATATATAGAA
The DNA here is from genome assembly GCA_009831015.1 of Picea engelmannii. Classification (NCBI taxonomy): domain Eukaryota; kingdom Viridiplantae; phylum Streptophyta; class Pinopsida; order Pinales; family Pinaceae; genus Picea; species Picea engelmannii. Next base: position 2,068,341 of record ML776762.1, on the reverse strand, counting down.
TATATCATTAAAATGATGATGCATGTGTGCCCTAGACTTTTCAAACTAAAAATGTTGAAAAGGACAGAGTGAGGAAAATTTACCATAATGGAAGCCATTGTTGGTATACTTCACTTCTTTGTCACTCTTTGTCTCTGTGGCTCCTTGCTAGGGTCACCGCATCTCTTCCTGGGGTCTCTGTCTACCTTTGTGGATTGGGATGAATGCAAATGGGCCGAAAGGAGTCAGGCGAGTTCAGGGACCAATGCCTGGAATGGGGACAAGTTAGGGTGAATGGGGTTAGGGATTTTCATTATGTTTGATTGTGGGTTGTGCAATGTGTCGGTCAGATGGTGGATGGTGTTATGGCATGATCATTTTACGGCGCGGTCGAGTTCTATTAACTTCACTGTGCAATATTACAAATCGTTTTAGGGCACAATCGAGTTTTGTTCTTTACATATATATCATATATGTTACATATATATGTTATATATGTAACATATATAACATATATATGTTATATATTTGTAAAATATATATGTTATATATTTGTAAAATATATATGTTATATATGTAACATATATATAACAATATTTTAATTTTATAGTGAAGTGGGGAAATGTTCCATGTGAACATCACTTGGACATGGTCGGTTAGTCGATCCTAAGAGATGGGGAATCCTTGTATAAAGGGTGCACTCTGCATGAACATCGAAAGATAATTGGGTTAATATTCCCGAACTAGGACATGGTGGTGGACGAAAATGTTAGGAAATATGGAGATGTCATCGGGGGCCTGGGAAGAGTTATCTTTTCTTTTTAATGAATTTCCCACCCTGAAATCAGTTCAACCGGATATAGGGTCGAACATCTGAAAGAGAACCACACGTCTTGTCGTTTTTGGTGCCCCCTTGGAGGCCATTGTAAATATGGTGAACCAAGTACCATCCATGCCCGATTGTACTCATATATGCTTCCTTGGATTTTTCAATGTCCACTAGGTTAGTAATCTTGATGAGATAATATCTACGTTGGGATACTTGTTTTCGCTTGGCTCTGGACCAATTTGTTAGTGTTCTAAGAAGAAACAAGTTGTTATTCTCTTCTCCACTAATGACAACTATGCTAGTGAAGTTCATGTCGGGAAGCATCTTCCCTGGATACAGATGATGCTTGATCAACTTGGTATTCCTCCACAAACTCATTCCACCTTTGTGACAATCAAAGTACCATTGAGCTTATTCATAATCCAATGAATCATCAGAATACAAAACACATGGATATTTGAATGCACTAAATTTGGCAATCTCATGCTCAAGCACAACTTGTGTGAATCTTTGTTCCTTTAGTAGATCAACAAGTAGATATCTTCACCAAATATCTTCTATATCCCACCTAAACCCCTGTAACTATAATTTTTAATAATATTACGTACAACTGCTATTACCGAGTAACCATATAAACCCTAAGAACCTATAAACCTTATAATCACTATAATTTATTTCCCCAAACGCATTTGACTCATAACCACTACAATTTTTAGAATCCCAAACCCCTAAACCCTTGAAAATTTAACCCTAATCTTTGACCCTTATAACCCCAAACATGTACATTAACTATTACATCTATCCATTATTAGTACTAGTATATCACCTATGTTAACCCTAATCACTTATAACCTCTATACTTTCTAACATATAAACCCCAAATAGATAAAGCCTAACTTATTAACCCTAATCATCTAATACCTATATCTCACAAACATTAATCCTTATAATACTCAAACCATATAACCACTTTACTCCATAACACTATAACCCTTATCATCCCTAACACCTAACCCTTAATTCTCACCATACCTAACCCCTATAAATATTAACCCCTAATCCCTATAAAGCACACTTCTAAACCAATGTAACCTTTATTTGACTTGTAACTCCTAATGATATTAACTACCGTAACCCCTAATACAACATTTCTAAATGAAGAGCACTGAAACAACATCAAAGCCTACCAGAACATGGCCCTACAATCTCGAGAATACAAAGGTCATGGCTATGTCAATTGACATAGGTGAAAAGGAAAATGTGTCTACTGACACCAAAATAACAGGAGAATCATTAGTAGAGAATTGTAAATTCATTGTATTTGTGTTCAAACAAATACAAAGAATGTTCAATCATTACTAGAGAAATGAGGAACCAAATGCAAAGAATATTCAAACTAGCACAAGAGAGAGAATTTGTGTTGATTTCCATAGAACATGGAATGCATGATACAAATAAGAAAACTCTATAATTCATGTTGACCTACACATTATTGAACAATGAGTTGATAGATGATAAAATCTATAACTAGGGCTTCAACAAGGTGATCTATGAGAAACTTGGGAAGAATTAATTCTACATATTCATAGGGCTATCATGACAATCAATTAGACTATTAATCACAGCAATACCAAAAATTTATTGATACGATGAAACAGGGAGTATAGGTTACAAACATTATGATATTAGACAAGGATGGAGCGCAAAAATACATATGGAAATAGGAGATCTCTCTCTAACCAATATCTTATTGGATGATGGTTCCATAGTAAACAATACGATGAAGGATACATGGGTAAAGTTAGAGAAATCAAAATTGAGGCCACTAGAGTTGTTGGTTTACAATAAAATCCATCAATCGCTTCGACAAGATGATCAATGAACATTTCATATTGAATTCATTCAATAGATTCCAAGGATCACTGTAACATTATCAATTGGACTATTAATGATTTCAATTTCATATGGAAATAGAAGATCTCACTCTAGCCAATTTAATAATATTAGATGGTGATAATAGAATAATCATTATGATGGAGACAAAAATAATTAGAGAAACCAAAAGTGTGACCACCAAGAAGGAGAAATAGTCATTGATGATTAGTGAGCCAACACATTGCATTCAAAAACAGGAGAATATTGAATAATTATTGATTTAATAAGTTGCAATAGTGAATGAGGAGTTGGCTATTTCTACTGAATCCTCTAGAAGCAGACAAGATGAACTATATGAATGCACAGGGAAAGGGTAGTATAACTAGAGGATTGCTTAGAGGTAATAAATCATTTGATAGTGGATAATTGTAGCATTGGAAGATGGATAATATAAGTTTTTTGTTGTTATCATATAGAATCGAAACTAATAACTAAACCCAAAGGGAAGAATCCACTCAACTGAAGGATGAGAAGGAAAATTACCCATCACATGGATTGACCAATGTTACCAATGGTAAATGTAAAATTCAATGAAGGTATCCCATGACCATACTAACTAAGTTGTTCTTAAATACAGGGAACATATACCCACTCAAAAAATTAATGTAGAAATGAAGAATGAACCTCAACACATCATGATGGGAATTGAGTGGAGGATAGAATTCCTAGTCAAGAAATTAACACATTTAAGAATAGAAAGAATTATTTGCATGGTCCTATAAATATGGAAGCTAAATCATTGTTCAATATGGGAGTGAGGGAAGTTATCCACCCCAAAATATGGAAGCTAATTCCAAGGCCCCGAGGGAACAAAGGTTGAATTCTAATTTGGTGGGAATATTCCATTAGAAAAATTGTTTCCTTTCATAGATGTTATGGTAGATAGTTGATGACATTTACAAGAATAAAATACAAGGAAATATTGGAAGAGCTCGAGGAAATTTCAAGAACGTCTCAAATTTTACCCTCAATGAATAACAACTGACCAAACAATGACAAATGCTTAAGTTTCATGAGACATATAAAAGACTGACGAAAGCCTAAAACTTGTGTCAACCAAATTGGGTACTCTTAAAGAAAATTAGGTTTTATGGTTTACATGATGCATTGATGATGAAAGAAAGTGGGTGTGTCAGTCAAATATGAGTCCAGAAACCCTCCCATATTGGTAAGGCATGCGAATAGTCTATCTAGGTAAAATTTCAAAGCATATAGATACAGTTTGAAAACATTTCGACATTGGCCCCATTCACATGTCACTATTTCTCGCCTCTATTATCTTGATGGTGTTGATTAAGAAATCAATGAAATAGAGGGATTTTTCATCACAACTATGATGTAGATACATTGTATATACATTAATGTAGAACTTGAGAGAAAAATGAATAGAGACCGACGCAATCCTAAAACATGCGTCAACCAAATTGCGTACTCTTAAAGAAAATTAGGGTTTATGGTTTACATGATGAAGTGATGATGGAAGAAAGTGGGTGTGTCACTAAAATTTGAGTCCAGAAACCCTCCCATATCGTTAAGGCATGCCAATAGTCTATCCATGAAAATTTTCAGTGCATATAGAAACTGTTTGAAAAAATTTCAACCTTGGCCCCATTCACAGGTCCTTGTTGTTGGACGTGTCTAGTCCTCGTTCCTCGTTACTTGACCATGGTCTAGTCCCCAAGATCCATTATTTTTGTACAAAATTACATACTAATGGCATAAAATTATTGATGAACGTTTGTCGTCGATAGTATAACAAATTCGTCTCAAGATTATTTACATTTGTCTCTCTTGCGACGATATCAAATGATGCAGCTTGGATTCATTTCATATTTGGTTTATCAACTTGAAATATAAATTTGATACTTTGCAAGCTAGCTGGACCTTCATTCAAATACAAATATGAAACTTGGAATCATTAACATATCTACTAGAACATATGAAAAATAGTTGGGTTTATGGTTTACATGATGCATTGATGATGGAAGAAAGTGGGTCTGTCAGTAAAATTTGAGTCCAAAAACTCTCCCATATCAGTAAGGCATGTGAATAATCTATCCAAGTCAAATTTCAATGCATATAGATACAGTTTGAAAACATTTCGACATTGTCCCCATTCACATGTCACTGTTGCTTGCCTCTAGTATCTTGATGGTGTTGATTAAGCAATCAACGAAATAGAGGGATTTTTAATCACAACTATGACGTAGATACATTTTATATACATTAATGTAGAACCTGAAAGAAAAATGAATAGAGACTGACAAAATACTAAAACTTACATCAACCAAATTGGGTACTCTGAAAGAAATTTAGGGTTTATGGTTTACATGATGAAGTGATGATGGAATAAAATGGGTGTGTCACTCAAATTTGAGTCCAAAAACCCTCCCATATCATTAAGGCATGCCAATATTCTATCCATGAAAATTTTTAGTGCATACAGAAACTGTTTGAAAAAATTTCGACGTTGGCCCCATTCGCAGGTTCCAGTTGTCAGACGTGTCTAGTCCTCGTGCAATTTTCGTTCCTCGTTCCTCATTACTTGACCATGGCGTATTCCCCAAGATCCATTATTTTTGTACAAAATTACATACTTATGGCATAAAATTATTGATGAACTTTTTTCGTCGATAGTATAGCAAATTTGTCACAAGATTATTTACATTTGTCTCTCTTGTGACGATATCAAATGATGCAGCTTGGATTCATTTCATATTTGGTTTAAAAAATTTAAATCTCAATCTGATACTTTGCAAGACATCTGGACCTTTAGCCAAATACAAATATGAAACTTGGAATCATTAACATATATACTAGAACAAATGAAAAATAGTTGGGCTTATGGTTTACATGATGCAGTGATGATGGAAGAAAGTGGGCGTGTCAGTAAAATTTGAGTCTAGAAACCCTCCCATATCGGTAAGGCATGGGAATAGTCTATCCATGTCAAATTTCAATGCATGCAGATACAGTTTGAAAACATTTCATCATTGGCCCCATTCACATGTCACTGTTGCTCACCTCTAGTATCATGATGGTGTTGATTAAGAAATCAACACAATAGAGGGATTTTTCATCATAGATATGATGCAGATACATTGTATATACATTAATGTAGAACCTGAAAGAAAAATTAATAGAGACCGACAAAAGCCTAAAACTTGTGTCAACGAAATTGGGTACTTTGAAAGAAAATTAGGGTTTATGGTTTACATGATGAAGTGATGATGGAATAAAGTGGGTGTATCACTCAAATTTGAGTCCAGAAACCCTCCCATATCATTAAGTCATGCCAATATTCTATCCATGAATAATTTCAGTGCATATAGAAACTGTTTGAAAAAATTTCAACGTTGGCCCCATTCGCAGGTCCCTGTTGTCGGATGTGTCTAGTCCTCGTGCAATTTTTATTCCTCGTTCCGTTTTACGTGACCATGTTGTATTCCCCAAGATCCATTATTTTTGTGCAAAATTACATACTAATGGCATAAAATTATCGATGAACTTTTTTCGTCGATAGTATAGAAAATTCGTCGCAATATTATTTACATTCGTCTCTCTTGCGAAGATATCAAATGATGCAGCTTGGATTCATTTCATACTTGGTTTATCAACTTGAAATCTCAATTTGATACTTTTCAAGCTAGATGGACCTTCATTCTAATACAAATATGAAACCTGGAATCATTAACATATCTATTAGAACATATGAAAAATAGTTGGGATTATGGTTTACATAATGCATTGGCGATGGAAGAAAGTGAGTGTGTCAGTCAAATTTGAGTCCAAAAACCCTCCCATATCGGTAAAGAATGTGAATAGTCTATCCAGGTCAAATTTCAATGCATACAGATACAGTTTGAAAACATTTCGACATTGGCCCCATTCACATGTCACTTTTGCTCACCTCTAGTATCTTGATGGTGTTGATTAAGAAATCAATGAAATAGAGGGATTTTTCATCATAGATATGATGTAGATACATTGTATATAAATTAATGTATAACCTGAAAGAAAAATGAATAGAGATTGACGAAAGCCTAAAACTTGCGTCAACCAAATTGGGTACTCTAAGAGAAAATTAGGGTTTATGGTTTACATGATGAAGTGATGATCGAAGAAAGTGGGTGTGTCACTCAAATTTGAGTCTAGAAACCATCCCATATCGTTAAGGCATGCGAATAGTCTATCCATGAAAATTTTCAGTGCATACAGAAACTGTTTGAAAAAATTTCAATGTTGGCCCCATTCGCAGGTCCCTGTTGTTGTACGTGTATAGTCCTCATGCATTTTTTGTTCCTCGTTCCTCTTTACTTGACCATGGTGTAGTCCCAAAGATCCATTATTTTTGTACAAAATTACATACCAATGGCATAAAATTATCCATGAACTTTTGTCGTCGATAGTATAACAAATTCGTCGCTAGATTATTTACATTCGTCTCTCTTCCCACGATATCAATGATGTAGATTGGATTCATTTTATATTTGGTTTATCAACTTGAAATATTAATTTGATACTTTTCAATCTATCTGGAACTTCAGTTAAATACAAATATGAAACTTGGAATCATTAACATATCTACTAGAATATATGAAAAATAGTTGGGTTTATGGTTTACATGATGCATTGATGATGGAATAAAGTGGGTGTGTCAGTCAACTTTGAGTCCAAAAACCCTCCCATATCGGTAAGGCATGTGAATAGTCTATCCAGGTCAAATTTCAATGTATACAGATACAGTTTGAAAACATTTCGACGTTGGCCCCATTCACATGTCACTGTTTCTCAACTCTAGTATCTTGATGGTGTTGATTAAGAAGTCAATGAAATATAGATATTTTTCATCACTGCTATGACGTAGATACATTGGATATACATTAATGTAGAACTTGAAAGAAAAATGAATAGAGACCGATGAAAGCCTAAAACTTGCGTCAACCAAATTGGGTACTCTAAAAGAAAATTAGGGTTTATGGTTTACATGATGAAGTGATGATGGAAGAAAGAGGGCAGGTCACTCAAATTTGAGTCCATAAACCATCCCATATTGTTAAGGCATGCCAATAGTCTATCCATGAAAATTTTTCAGTGCATACAGAAATTGTTTGAAAAAATTTCAATGTTGGCCCCATTCGCAGGTCCCTGTTGTCGGACGTGTCTAGTCCTTGTGACATTTTCGTTCCTCGTTCCTCATTACTTGACCATGGTGTAGTCCCAAAGTTCCATTATTTTTGTACAAAATTACATACTAATGGCATAAAATTATCGATGAAGTTTTGTCATCGATAGTATAGCAAATTCATCACATGATTATTTACATTCGTCTCTCTTGCGACGATATCAAATGATGCATATTGGATTCATTTCATATTTGGTTTATCAAATAGAAATATCAATTTGATACTTTTCAAGCTAGTTGGACCTTGAGTCAAATATAAATATGAAACTTGGAATCATTAGCATATCTACTAGAACATATGAAAAATAATTGGTTTTATGGTTTACATGATGCATTGATGATGGAAGAAAGTGGGTGTGTCAGTCAAATTTGAGTCTAGAAACCCTCCCATATTGGTAAGGCATGTGAATAGTCTATCCAGGTTAAATTTCAATGCATACAGATACAGTTTGAAAACATTTTGATGTTGGCCCCATTCGCATGTCACTGTTGCTCGCCTCTAGTATCTTGATGGTGTTGATTAAGCAATCAACGAAATAGAGGGGATTTTCATCATAGATATGACATAGATACATTGTATATACATTAATGTACATCCTGAAAGAAAAATGAATAGAGACCAACGAAAGCCTAAAATGTGTGTCAACCAAATTGGGTACTCTGAAAGAAAATTAGGGCTTATGGTTTACATGATGAAGTGATGATGGAAGAAAGTGGGTGTGTAACTCAAATTTGAGTCCATAATCCCTCCCATATCATTAAGGCATGCCAATAGTCTATCCATGAAAATTTTCAGTGCATATAGAAACTGTTTGAAAAGATTTCAATGTTGGTCCAGTTCGCAGGTCCCTACTATCAGACGTGTCTAGTCCTCGTCCAATTTTTGTTCCTCGTTCCTCGTTACTTGACCATGGTGTAGTCCCAAAGATCCATTATTTTTGTACAAAATTACATACTAATGGCATAAAATTATTGATGAACTTTTGTCATTGATAGTATAGCAAATTCGTCACAAGATTATTTGCATTCGTCTCTCTTGCGACGATATCAAATGATGCATCTTGGATTCATTTCATATTTGGTTTATCAACTTGAAATCTCAATTTGATACTTTTCAAGATAGCTAGACCTTTAGTCAAATACAAATATGAAACTTGGAATCATTAACATATCTACTAGAACATATGAAAAACAGTTGGGTTTATGGTTTACATGATTAACACAGACCCCCGATCCTCAGGCCGAGATCTGCACATGATCATTCTTCTTCGTACCCGCAGAATCGAAATAGTTCTTTTGGGCCCTCACTGGAACCCCACAGATCTAATCCATAGGTCCTTCAGAAACCCCACCTGTGTGAACAAGCACTAGGCGCAAGCTCCACCTTCTCCAACAACCACGACGCTATGGCTGTATCGAGATTTTGGTAACCGGAAGTTTAAAATGCAGTGATCCAATCCTCTTCCTCCTCTACTTGTCGAACCATGGAATGCCAAAATTCTGAAAATGGGCTCAACAACTCTGGCTCATGATATTCCTCTGAATACTTTTGGGATTTCATGATATTGCGAGTCAGGAATCCATGTCTCTTGACTCCTGTCCTCTCGAACACCTGGGTCCCGAAATATTGAAATGATGAAAAGATGGTCCACAACAAAGAGCTACCATCTTTCGCGATTCAGGAAGCCGTGATGCAAGTGTTCCCCCCTGTTCTATGTCTTTTGAATCTCTGGGTCTGGAAATGCCGAAATCTACCCGATCATGGCCCACTTTTTGGGATTTCAGAATTCGCGATTATGCGATTCCGGCTACAGACGGTTCTTGGTTCTTCGATCTCCCGGATCCCAAAATGATGAAATGGATGCTTCCTCCGGAACCACATCCCTAATCCAAAGACATGTCATGTTTCACGACTTTGGGGTTTTCAATGCAATGTGCCCCAGCTCCTTGTCATCGGGATTTATGAAATGCCGAACTATGAAATGTCGAAATGCAAAAATCCCACTCCAAAGGGTTTCAATGGATCCTTTTGCTTCAAACACTTCTCCTTCTTCTCAGAACCCTAAAGAGTTCTTCTCGATGCACTCTATGCAACTGCTCAATTCCCTCCTAGTAGAGTTTCCACAGAACCCTCAGTGATTCTGTCTTCCCTGAACTCGAAACAAAGTTCCTCCTCAATGCATCCTGTTCATTTCCTCAATGCCCTCCTGGCAGAGTCTTTACAAAATTCTCAACAATTCTGCTTCCCCTCTCTATTTTCTCCTCTGCACAGTTTCTCCTTTAAGGCATTCAACAACCTTGATGCTTCCTCCTTAAGTCAATGACTTCAATTGGTGCTCCCGCCTGGCACGTCTTTTTATGAAATTCCAAAGAATTCAAAAGTGCACTCCTTGAACTGGCTTACAGAGACCATTGTACTCTATCATGCACTCTTGCACGATGCCTCAAAAAACCCAAACCTGAAAATCAAAGGACTCACAGATAGGGAAAATCTATATATCTCCTGCAAATGGAACATAACATACATCTACAACATATCATTAACACATAAAGACATTCATTCATAAATTCACAAACACATGAACTACAACATGCAGGAAAAACTTCTTTGTTTGTATTAATCAAGAATGCCTGATTACAATGTGTTCGAGCTCGGACTACAACAGAGTCTCTCCTCTCCTCTCCTATCTCTCTATTCTCTATATTCTTCTTTGCCTCCCCTTCTAACTATCTCTCGAAAACAAAGAAGATGTTTTTACAAGAGGGGGATCCTCGAGTGCTTCTCTCCATCCTCACCAACTCTCATTAATTTACATTCAATTACATTGAATGGTTGTCTAGTCTGAATTGGATATAGATCTCAGCCTTAAAGCTATTTAAGGAAACCTTTACCTAAGCATGCGCACATGCTTGACTTTTGGCTCTACCAGCCTTATAATCATTAAATACAATTTCAAATTTTGAAAAATGAGAGTGAGAGGGTTGTGCCTCTCCTCTCCATTAAACAAGCTTGATGTGCTGGTTGGCTGGTGTGTAGCTAGCTTGGAGTGATGCTCCTACATCAATGATGCATTGATGATGGAAGAAAGTGGGCGTGCCAGACAAATTTGAGTCCAGAAACCCTCCCATATCGGTAAGGCATGCAAATAGTCTATCCATGTCAAATTTCAATGCATACAGATACAGTTTGAAAACATTTCTATGTTGGCCCCATTCACATGTCACTATTTCTCGCCTCTAGTATCTTGATGGTGTTGATTAAACAATCAACGAAATAGAGGGATTTTTCATCACAACTATGATGCAGATACATGGTATATACATTAATGTAGAACCTGAAAGCAAAATGAATAGAGACCAACGAAATCCTAAAACTCGCGTCAACCAAATTGGGTACTTTGAAAGAAAATTAAGGTTTATGGTTTACATGATGAAGTGATGATGGAATAAAGTGGGTGTGTCACTCAAATTTGAGTCCATAAACCCTCCCATATCCTTAAGTCATTCCAATAGTCTATCCATGAAAAGTTTTAGTGCATACATAAACTGTTTGAAAAAATTTCAACATTGGCCCCATTCGTAGGTCCCTGCTATCGAACGTGTCTAGTCCTCGTGAAATTTTCTTTCCTCATTCCTCATTACTTGAACATGGTGTAGTCCCCAAGATCCATTATTTTTTTACAAAATTACATACTAATGGCATAAAATTATCGATGAACTTTTATCGTCGATAGTATAGAAAATTCATCTCAAGATTATTTACATTCGTCTCTCTTGCGACGATATCAAATGATGCAGCTTGGATTCATTTCATGTTTTATTTATCAACTTGAAATATCGATTTGATACTTTGCAAGCTAGCTATACCTTCATTCAAATACAATTATGAAACTTGGAATCATTAACATGTCTACTAGAACATATGAAAAATAGTCGGGTTTATGGTTTACATGATGCATTGATGATGGAAGAAAGTGGGTGTGTTAGTCAAATTTGAGTCGAAAAACCCTCCCATATTGGTAAGGCATGCGAATATTCAATCCAGGTCAAATTTCAATGCATACAGATACAGTTTGAAAAAATTTCGACGTTGGCCCCATTCACATGTCATTGTTGCTCACCTCTAGTATCTTGATGGTGTTGATTAAGAAATCAATGAAATAGAGGGATTTTTCATCATAGCTATGATGTATATACATTGTATATACATTAATGCAGAACCTGAAAGAAAAATGAATGGAGACCGACAAAATCCTAAAACTTGCGTCAACCAAATTGTGTACTCTAAAAGAAAATTAGGGTTTATTGTTTACATGATGAAGTGATGATGGAAGAAAGTGGGTGTGTCACTCAAATTTGAGTCCATAAACCCTTCCATATCATTAATGCATGCCAATAGTCTATGCATGAAACGTTTTAATGCATATAGAAACTGTTTGAAAAAATTTCAAAGTTGGCCTTATTCATAGGTCCCTGCTGTCGGACATGTCTAATCCTCGTGCAATTTTTGTTCCTCATTCATAGTTCCTCATTCCTTGTTCCTTGAAAATGATTTATTCTCCAATATCCATTATTTTTGTACAAAATTACATACTAATGGAATAAAATTATCGACAAACATTTTTCGTCAATAGTATAGCAAATTCGTTGCAAGATTATTTACATTTGTCTCTCTTGCGATGATATCAAGTGATGCAGCTTGGATTCATTTCATATTTGGTTTATCAACTTGAAATCCCAATTTGATACATTGCAAGCTAGCTGGAACTTTAGCCAAATACAAATATGAAACTTGGAATCATTAACATATCTACTATAACATATGAAAAATAGTTGGGTTTATGGTAATTTCCATGATGAATTGATGATGGAAGAAAGTGGGTGTGTTAGTCAAATTTGAGTCCAGAAACCATCCCATATCGTTAAGGCATGCGAATATTCCTTGACCATGTTGTAGTCCCCAAGATCCATTATTTTTGTACAAAATTACATACTAATGGCATAAAATTATCAACGAACGTTTTTCGACGATAGTATAGAAAATTCGTCGCAAGATTATTTACATTAGTTTCTCTTGCGATGATATCAAATGATGCTTGGATTCATTTCATATTTGGTTTATCAACTTGAAATATGAATTTGATACTTTGAATGATAGCTGGACCTTCAATCAAATACAAATATGAAACTTGGAATCAATAACATATCTACTAGAACATATGAAAAATAGTGTTTATGGTAATTCTAAGAAGATTCAAATAGGTAACAATATTGATGAAATATTATACGATCGTGATGGTATAAAAATGAAAGATCTTCTCTTGGTTTAAAGAATAATTTATCCTCTACTTAACAAGGCCAACCACGTGAAGGTGGAAGCTCACATGGCCCCTCCCCTCCCCCTCACATCACTCTCAATTGATCCCAAAAACCCAATCTATAAAATATAAAATAATTGAAAGAAACATCCTATTAAGATTCATACATAGAAACTACAAAACAAAAATTAATAAAGGTACATGAAATTATGTGTTTCTAAATGATATTTTTAGTCTACCATGTACTTTACTACATTGACAATTATTTTCAAGTTTCAAATAATAATTAAACAACATGTAACCTAGGATATAAAAACGTCACATAAAACTTAAAAACATGTAATTAACCCATGACATTAAAAGTAAATTATTTTAAGAGAATAATTCATACAAATTAAAATATTATATAGTCACGTACCTAATCCAACCTCAACATCTGTGTAATCATCCTTATTATCTATCGTGATCTTCTTCATCGAGCTGGACATTTGTATCATCATCTGGTTCTGAAACGATGTTGAAAGGATTGATGATATCATCATCGTCATCAATGTCATTTTCGAGCATATTTTCATCGACATCATCATCTGGAATTGCAATATTGTCTACTATGCCTAAATCATGATCTTCTTCATCAGTCGACTCTCCATGCTCTTCTGGCTCTGTCTGATATTCTGTCGAATCATATTCTTCATCTTCAATATCATCTTCTTCTTGTAAATGAGTATACTTAATTGGACTTCCTCTTGGATCATATCTAACAACAGATGACCAATCCCTTTCACCTGGAACATTTGAGTAAAAGACCTGTTCACATTGGCTTGGAAAAACATAGCGATCATGTCCTCTTTCAAACATCGTTGTTTTAATCATTGGAAATCCATTGGCATGTTGAATAACAGTTCTTTCC